>JAUTXW010002403.1:3750000-4290000 GCA_030620095.1 Kuschelorhynchus macadamiae | reverse complement strand
AAAATCAACTTGGGTACTAAGGATTTTTTTTACTTAATCGAAAGAACTCCCATATTTTTAATATTTTTATTATTATTTCTAAAATAGTTTTATTTAAAATAAATAGCTATTTTATAGTCATTTTTCCTGTAAAACCGGAAGTAAATTTTAATTGTTTTTTCTTATAAAATTGGTCTTTGGAGTTATAGAGACGTCTTAAATTTTAAATCGATATTCTTAAAGCTAAAAAAATGGCAGCTTGTTACATATCTCCTGTGTCACCCCGGTATTGGCAAATTCGCATCGAAAAGCATCACCTGTATTTTTAAAAATCGTAAAGTAAAGAGAAAATAAAAAACCCGTTTGGAAAAATGTTCATTACTTCTTAAAACTTAAATACGAACTTTTAACTTAGTATTCGTTTTGTATGCTACAGGGTGTTGAAATATACGTACATAATCCCAAGTGCTTTTAAACTTACTTTTTGATTTTTAATTTCTTTTTTGCAATATTTTGCTTTTAACTAGAGGTGTATATAGGGGTTAAACCCAAAGCTGTATTCTATAAAATATCTTCCTGCTTTTTCATATTGAAGCTATAATCTTCTGATATATGTACGTTTACTTACTAGTGTAAACTACAGCAATTGGTTTCCTTTTGCTTCACAAGAAACTTAAATTGTTTCCAATTTTTTTGAGTATTTTGGTTATTTAGTGTCATTAGGTACCGTTTTTTTCACTGCTGATTCAATTTCGAGTTGATTTTTATTGCTATATCGCAGATTATTCGACATTTTCGATTTAAAATTAGAAACGTCAGAATTAAACCAAACAAAGTTTTCAATGTTAATACCCGAAAATTACCGAAAAAACCATTAGTGGTTTTTCGAGTGATTGTTTCACTAGTGTAGTGGTTTTATCTCTGTTAAAGTGAAAAAAACCACTTGTTTTGTGAAATCTGATTAATTGAATTAATGAGTGAAATAGTCGAAATAAAAAAAGATGATAAAAGCGAGGATAAAAGTTAGTCATCGGGGCCTTATGGGTGTTGAATGTATTGGTCTCCGTATTTTATTTTATTTCTTGTATAAATCCAGGTTTAATTATGTTATTGTTTTAATTTTTGGCTTCTCACAGTTACGTAAAAAAAAGTAAAACCGAGAGTGGAGTTTTTCTATACTCTAACATACCGAAAAAAAAAACCTAACATATATTTTCGTTATTGGTCAAATTATTTCCTTTAGATAATATATTCCGAGATATCCTCGACGAACTCCCATATCGAGACTAGGGATGGGCGTTTTATCGATATATCGATAGGTGGTCAATAGTGTCGATAAGTGATAGTTATGAATTAAAATTACATGATTACAAATTAGGTGCCATATAAAGTGGGCATTTTTTTTTCATTACTTATTTTGTCGCAAATATATCGATAGGTAGGAACTATCGATATATAGGTAGAAATACCATCGTGCTATGGCCTATCGGTAGGTGAAGTCTAATATCGCCCATCCCTAATCGAGAACCATACTTATATGCATTATGTTAATGATATATTAATGTATGTGTTATACGAGGAGAAATAAAAATATGTAAACCTGAAACTGGAAATTGAGTAAAACCGGAGATAAAACACTGTGCTTGTGTCTGTATAAAAAAATGAGAAAAACGTAAAATATAATAATTCCATAAAATGAGAACTACCAATTTGAACGGAAATTTATACTTTTAGTAAAACAAAGGGTTGAACATTTTAAACCATAAGTATTATATAGAAAACTCTCAAAATGTAAAAGCAATTTTAAACTTGTTGCCATGTCGAAAATAACTACTTTAGAGATCCAAACGCGGTTTTAATGTACTCTTTATACTTTATTCCCTTTTCTTTCATCCTTTTCCTTGCCTGCTGCTTTATGTTGTTTGCGAGCGCAGATGGACGCTGAATGCTCGATTTGTTGATGATTTCAAAGCCAGCTACGGACTAAATGGGCACTTACATATTTAAAACACGTTCAAGTGTGCCTGGTTTTGCATATTTCCTAAAGAAAAAAACGCTAAATTCAGCTCGCATATTCAGCTTAGACAACCGTAATTTGTAATTTAATCGCTTTTTTTAAAGGTTTTTACCGAGCGCAAAATAAATATGTTAATTCGCTCTTGTAAAGTCGAGAATTTGAATTACTAGCGGCGTTTTTTAAAACGCGGCAAAAAATGTCTCAATTTGTAATGTCAGTTGGCTGCATATGCGCAAAATTGGGGAATATTTGGCACGCCGAGAGGTGGTTATGAAGATGGGGAGTTCATTCATAAATTTAAATTTCCAAGATGAATAAAATATTGTTTTTTACTTTTTAGAATTTTTTAGGCCTAAAACTAGGTTAAAACGTTGGACATACCTAATAGAATAAATGCCATTACACTTTACATTTTGCCAGTATCACGGTTACTAATATTAAATAAAAATTGTCACAAATTAGAATGATTATTAGAATTGAATTTCGTGGCCCTAAAAACCTCGAAAACCATGCGAAACATGATATTTTGGATCACCCTTCACCATTACACACCTCAATTACTGACACAAAAAAATGTTTTTCTGTCCAGGATAAAGTCATTTAATATTATCAGCATTCATTTAGATTAATTACCTACCGAAAAAACCCGACGAGAAAAAAATTGCTTCCCGCCTAGTTCGGGTATGTCTAAATTAATTCCTTTAATTAATTACAATTTATGCAACAAATTTGAAGACCATATATCTCGCCATATATTAAAGCGTTTTAAAATTAAAAATCGGTAAATTTCCTTTACCCCTCGCTTTACCCGGAACTTACCTGGTTATGAATCTTTCTTTTTATTAGGAATAGTGAAGTGTGACCCAATTCAGAACAGTACATAGTGATTTAGTAACACGTCTATTTGACTACTAATTGTGTCCAGGGATATATCTCTGTCCATATCTCAAATAAGAGATCATTTCAAAAACGAAAACCTGTATGAAAGTAGAAAAGTTCTACGAGCCAAGCTAAACACTTGGCGCCACCTGTTGGGGCTCCGGATTTATTTTGAAACACCCTATATATATATATATATATATATATATATATATATATATATATATATGCGGTAGCTGAAAGTGTTCTCTAAATATGATTTGTCTCTACAGCAATATTCGAGTAGTTTTTAAAAGTATATTTTTTTCTAGGAAAAGTCGAACCACACACATCTTTCAATATGGGGTATCTCGTGTCACCATATGGTTACGCCAATGGAGCGCCTGGACCCATCCCCGTATCAATGGTAAGTTCATGTTTTCTTTTGCCAAACAAATAATACGAGGAAATGTTTTTTATCGGAATGTTTTACAATTAATAAGATAATAATAACTAGATAATTTACGATCAATTCTGGCTAGTAAAAGGTAGTTATTCTTTACCATTTTTGATTTCCACTATTTAATTTTAAAATAAACCATAAAAATTTTTCGGTACCCAGTACCTTCTTCAGATGGAATAATGGACAATGCACTACACTTACTTATATACAAACAATTTTACCTAAATTTTATTACAGTATTTATTGGTTTCCAAGTATAACAATGGGGAACAATTTAAATCAACCTGTTCGTTTAAAAGTTTACTTAGGTACTTTTGTTTACTGTTTTCCATACTTTCAGGATAATTAAGTTTTAGCTGTTTTCTACATGCAAAATTTGTTGAAATTTTGACCTGTTTCTACTAAATGAGATGCATAATTTGAGTCGGTTTTATCTTTTGGGTAACTCCTTTTATGTTCCTAGTTAATAAAATTAAGAATATTAGTTTGCCACATATTCCAAAATTTATATCTTTTGATGTACAAAAACTTTTTCCATCTACACTATCTAAAGGAAGTAATTAAATTAGTAGCTGATTTATTGGAAAAAATAATGTTAATGTAAAATAAAAGAATTACTTTGAATTTGATAATTCCTTTTTCATTTCTCACAAGGTTTAATAATGGGTAATCCTTTAAGTCCAATACTTGCCGAAATATTTATGAATAATTTAAAACACAGTTCCATGAACACCCTCTAGCTAAAATTTTTTTATCATGGCATAAGTATGTAAATGACATTTTACCTTGTTTCACTGGTACAGAAAAACAACTTACTCAATTCCTTAATTATATAAATAGTCTGCATAAAAACCTTACATTTAATTCTTTGCATGTAGAAAACAAATCAATAAAACTTAATTATCTTAAGTAAACTTTTAAACACACAGGTTGATTTAAATTGTTCCCCATTATTAAACCTAGAAACTAATAAATATTGTAATAAAAGTTAGGTAAAATTGTATATACATAGGTAAGTGTAGTGTATTGTACAGTACCATCTGAAGAAGGTACTCTGTACCGAAACAATTGTTATGGTTTATTTTAAAAATAAATAATGGAAATCAAAAATTCGTATTTTTAGTATTTTACTTTGTATTATGGATTTCCATCAAGTAACAGCCACCTCGATCGAATATACTTCACCATTTTTTTTATACATTGGTAAGTTTAAAGGCATCCAAAGATAATAATGACAAAAAGAGTAAACAAGAAATTTGATTTGTTTATTTTTGTACTTAAACAAATTTATGCATTAATAATTTTTACTCAGGCCTTTTTTTTTTGAAATATCACTCTTTATACATTTTTTGAATATCCCAAATATTTCTAAAAAGAGTTTCTGATAGTTTTCACTCAGTCATAGTAGGCACGAATCTTTCAAATAGTAGAAGATTAATTTAAAAAAATATTTTGAAAAAGTTCTGAAAAAAAAGTATTAAGTAAAAAATTATGTGTTTTTATTTTTTAAATTGAGCAGCACCGAGGTAGTTAATGTCTGTAGGCTAAAATCCTTAATTTAAAAAACGTCCCCACCAAACTATCTCTTTCTTTTTTTCCTTTTTTTTTGCAAATCCTCTAATTCTTTGAAGCTTCAAACAAAATTTCATTTAGAATGAGAGGAATTTTAATGCATATTTGACATCCCATATATAATTAAACATTTTCAAAGTAATGATAAGCTTAAATAAGTGTTTGTTTAATTTTACTGACTGTGTAGTTTAGAAAAAAAAAAAAGAATAAAAAACATTCTCTTTACCATTACAGTCCATTCAAGTTTTTCAAAATCCTCTTATTTTTTGAATACTATTACTAATATATTTATAAAATATATTTTATAATATAAGATATATGTTTCGTATGTAGATGATATACTACCTGGGTGTTGTTATCTTAAAAGTGACCAAGGCAAACATATTTTTTAAGGGCGAAATACATACATTATCTAACCGATTGTCCCAGTGGAAAATTCCGTGACCGAGTGCAGAAATTTTGCCGAGGCTTATTAGAGTGCCGAGACACTTGTGCCACTCTATGCAGGGCCCTCTGGTCTAAAAATATTGTTTCGCATAGGTTAGAGATTCTTGTAGTAGGCACTTGGGCGATTGCTGGTACATATATATGCTTGTTTGTTTACGATTCAAAGTTTCGTATTTACGCATAATTTATATGTATATAAGAGTATATGTACAGGTAGATGTCCTGTTTTTATTGTGAAGTGTAAATATACTTTAAGTCAGAGGTGTTTTTTTGCCTTTTCAATTATTATTTAAAACATTAGACACTTTCATCATTATCTTTTGATTACTGTTTAAAACTTTACCGGATTACCAATGTCGATAAAGTTTTGGAAATGAATGAACAATAATTGGTACTCTCTCTCTCTATCACACTTACAGGGCCATACTCTTATCAGTTTAAATAATGATAATAATTATCAAAAAAACGTAAGAGTTTGAGGCTCAGCAGAGACCAACTCTTCATCTGAAACCATTTAATACCAGAAGAAGAGCTGGTTAAGAAGAAACTTTTATTTCTGTCACATGTGAAAAAGCTGTCAAAAATATTTGACTGGAAAATCGATCCTAAAAGTTTTTTGGCTTGTATAAGCTATTTTACTGATTCGGTACACAAGCAGAAAGGAGCTACAGATCGTTTTTCGATAACGGAAAATAATAAATCATTATAGATAGTTATAATTTACCTTAAAGCTCGATAAAATATTTTCTACAATGTCAAACCTTAATATATTATTTGGCCATAAATCAAGTAGCACGATATCAGCTATTTTACTCGATTGAATAAAAAATGTCGTAGGCGTCTTATTCGACCTTTTAAAGGCATTCGATAAAATTAAAATTCATAAGTCATTCGCAGTCGTGGGCGTACGCTCTTACGATTGAAAAATAACCTAATTAGTTGCGGGAATTAATGTAGTATAGAAATGTATAGGCTAATTATTGAAAATATATATGTGAGCAATTAACCGCACACCTGTTCCGATCAGGTTTTTTTCCTATAACTTAGTTTTGGCTTGTTAATTTCTATTGTGTGCGTGATTTAATATACTTGTAGATATGAGTCTAAATACTAGACGGTACCGGTATTATTTTCAGAACCAAACATTTTTGCGTTCGATTTCAATTAATGTGACATAGAAAATCAGTCGAACTGATGTTTCTTCAGGGTGTTCTAAAAACTTAAAAAAGGTCATGAGGAATAATAAAATCAATACAATCTTAGTATTAGAATACGGTAATTTATTAAATATTTCTCAAATGACTGTTACACGTATTTACATTCAAAAGGTGCGGACAATGACATCAGTGGCGTACATGGACCAACTTTAGACTCATTTTGCGTCTTTAACACGAATGGTAGTTAAAATTGATACATTTTCAGCTTCTGTTGTAGAGCAGTTTGGAAAAGGTACTATTACAATATAAATTCTAACGCTTTGAAGCGACTTAGCGTAGCTTAAAAAATGTTTGCTATACATTGTTGAAGTGATTCTTCTCAAACACCAGAATGATTAAGATTAGAGCAGATATATCGCAGTCGACTTACTTACAACACTTATAATTGAATGGCTATTTTTTAACAGACCAAACTGGACGATATATGCATATGTAGGTATTATGGTTCAGTCAAACATTTATTTCTAAGAATTTCCTGTATTTACAATTATTAAATATTTCTCAAATGACTGTTACACGTATTTACATTCAAAAGGTGCGGACAATGACATCAGTGGCGTACATGGACCAACTTTAGACTTATTTTGCGTCTTTAACACGAATGGTAGTTAAAATTGATACATTTTCAGCTTCTGTTGTAGAGCAGTTTGGAAAAGGTACTATTACAATATAAATTCTAACGCTTTGAAGCGACTTAGCGTAGCTTAAAAAATGTTTGCTATACATTGTTGAAGTGATTCTTCTCAAACACCAGAATGATTAAGATTAGAGCAGATATATCGCAGTCGACTTACTTACAACACTTATAATTGAATGGCTATTTTTTAACAGACCAAACTGGACGATATATGCATATGTAGGTATTATGGTTCAGTCAAACATTTATTTCTAAGAATTTCCTGTATTTACAATGACGGCAAACTAATTGGAAAAGATACCTTTCGAAAATCTGAACTGTTGCTGGTTAGAAATTGGTTTAAGATATTTCGAATATTATAATTATTGTTGCTATTGTTAGGGTATATATCTATTATTATCGCATTAAATAATCTTTTTAAGTTTAAAAAATGTATTCATTACAAAATTCGAAGAACACTACATTTTTAAACTAATTGGAAACGTATTTCTGAATCAACTTTTTCTAACTTATAGGCATGGACTGTATTAGACGTCTACAAGTCTCTAATGGAATACTGGTCCAAGCTTCTTTCATACCCTCGAATACTTCGTCGAAATTTTGGAAAGCTCTTGAACCTAATTTCCTTTTAACTATCATCCAAAGATGTTCTATTGGGTTAAGAACTAGTCTACAAGATGGCAATCCTAAAACATCTACATGATTATCCTGAAGCCAGCATGTTAGAATTTCCAAAGTACTGATACATTTTCGTAATGTATTCTTGTTGATCTATAGTACCAGTACTTCTATAAAGAGGGCCAACACCATTCCAAGAGAAGCAGCCCCATGCCATGATACAACCACTACCAAAATTTCACTGTTTTCATGGTGTAGCGTGGGTCAAATTCTTTATTTCGTGCAAAAAGGTTTCCATCAGAACCAAATTTATTTTCCTTGGATTCATCTGACGATAGTATCTGCTTCCATTGTTGGACGTTCCAAGGAACGAGATTTCTAGCAAATTCCAAACTGCTCCTTCGATTCACTTCAGAAAGGTGAGGCTTGTTCCTTGGTACGCTGCCAAAAAGTTGTGCCTCGTTAAAAATTGCTAACACTTCGAACAATAAATTCCCTTGGATTTTCCACAAAAATGTGCTTCCAAATCAACTGCTGATTTGTGAGGGTCTGCCTTAGAAATGCGAACAATTCGACGATCTGTTTCCATACTCGTTTTTCTGTGACGTTGCTTCGTAGGAACAGTTCTAGTGGTTCCGTGAATACTAACATGAAGAACAGCGTGAAACAACGCCTTTTTGGAACGATTACCCATTTCTGCAATATTTTGATACGAATAGCTTTTCGCGAACCCATATTTGCAGAAATTCGAATGAAGATTAACATTAAATTATTGACAGGAACGGAAGTCAACAACCCACTAAAGCTATATGGTAACGATTGTCAATTTTAAAATAAGCCTTCTTGTTAGAAAATGTTGATTCAGAAATACGTTTCCAATTAGTTTGCCGCTTAAAAATGTAATGTTATTCAATTTTGCAATGAATAAATTATTTTTTAAACTTAATAAGGTTGTTTAATGCGGTAATAATAGATTTACTCCCTAACAATGGCAACAATGATTATAATATTCGAAATATCTTAAATCATTTTCTTACTAGCAACGGTTCAGATTTTAGTAAGGTATCGTTTCCAATTAGTTTACCGCCACTGTATATACCTACCTATTTAAAACTCAAGGCAACTTTTTTTTGGTTTCGCCAGCAGCTCTGACATGGCCGATTTTTATATATATATTTTTTTTAATTGAAGCTGTACCTAAATATGTGGAAGAACAACTTAATTATTGCTAGTTAGTTGTATTTGACAATTAATTTGTATGGCAAAACAATAATATGCAATTTTAGGTTATATTTTTAACAAATGCTCTGAATAATTTAAAACTCAGTTCGAATGCAAATATCTCACAACTACGTCTACAAGGTAGGTGTGGTAAGCAATAAAGACATAAAGTAATTATTTCATTTAAATCGTAAATATATTAAGGGAAAACTGCACGCAGTAATATGGATCATTTGCAAGCCTTCGGCCTCTGCAATATTATGTTAAAGCTTGAAGAGATATTTATTAGCTTCAATGTAATTTAATTAGAGAAATATGTATAGTTGGGCGCTAAATTCGAATTGTTATGAAAAAATCAAATCTAGAATTATAAAATAGAAGTAGATTTGTCCATTTTCGACCATTTTTTGACCACTTTTTGACGCAAATGCCGTCGCATATATTTTTTTACCACCACAAAATGGCTCTTTACCGCCTTGCATTGATCCTTTGTCTACATAACTGCAAAATTTGAAATGGTAAATCGTACTCATGTCTTTGTATTTCTGCAGCGCGTTAACCCTTTTGAACCCATTTTTAACCGAAATGTAATTTAAATTGCCTATATATAACACCATTTTTTTAAGGTCGCACGTACAGGAAGTTTTTTCTAATACTTAAGTACCTTTTCATCTTACTTTGAACTTGACTAGACCTTGTCGCTGATTTTTCACTTTTTGCGTGCAGTTTTCCCTGAAGGTGCCAAAAGGTTGCGAGTTAATAAACAATCATAACATGTCGCAGACATTGTCCCCTACAATCTACTTTAACATTTAAAACAAATTAAAATTGCCCATTTTTAAAAATCCCAAAATATTAAATTTGGTAAGAATTTGTTAGTTATTTTTAAAGTTATTAAAAAACTAAATAATTAAACTTTGGAATTTAGCACCGTGTATCTTGGTTGCTTATTATCACTATTTAGTTGGTTATTTTTACGTAAGGAATCTGTAGTTTTCCTGTTTACCAATAATTAGTGGACACTCTGTAGATAGATATAAAATTAAATTTACGAAAATTCTAAAATGAGACACTATTCGAATATGCTAATAAGTTAATAAAACTACAACGCCGAATAATGTATTTATAAACATGGATATAATTAAATTAAAATTTTACGATGACCGAACTGATTTGTGAGGTACTAAATTAACTAATTTCCCAAGATTTTAATGTTCATTATTCAAGACGTAATCAAATAAAACCGCCGCCTCGAAAGTGCATAAAGACAAAATAATATTTTCATTTAAAATGTGAATACATTAAGGTGCAAAAACAGCTGCGACCTATAAAACATACGTAACGTATCATAGAGCGCCCTCTACAGACTACATGAAAATGTGAATATCCTTTTTTTAAAAACCCGTAAATGTCAAATGCGGTGAAAAAATGTTTGTTTTAAAAGTTATTAGAAAAAATTTAAGACCGCCATTTATTTCTGTCATGTTGAATTCGTGCCAGTTTATCCCTATATAACATTTATTTGTTATGCAGAATTTGAAGTCAGTTATATAAGATTATTTGACGTTGATTTTTTAAAGATCTTATTTGGCTGCCATCTTGATTTTGTGCCACAATTTTACCATTTTATCGCTATGTCATATATTAAAAATTAATCTAATAAACAGTTTCCCGGTTGGTTATTTAAATATTTTATTAAGCCGCCACTTTGTTTTGCTATCTTCGATTCGTACCAAAATTACTGGTTACTAGGCTCGAGCCCTTTAACATAGAAGAGACTGAAGTTAGAGAGTGCCTCGAAAAATGCCAAGAAGGCGAAGAATGCGCCGTGTCCCGAGAAGATCTTCTTCAATCTAAGGAGCCAGGATATTGATTTACCCAGGCTTCTTAGGGTGCTAGGCCTTCAAAATAGAAACATGAATGTTCCAGAGTGGAGGCACATTAACACCACAGGCACTCCAGTGGTCTTCTGGATTCCAGCGGAGACCGTTTAGAGATTAGAGGAGGCTAAGTGGCTGCTCTGCTATGAATTGGTTACGTCTCCGTAAGGAGGGAGGTTTCCTACAGTGGAGCTGTAAAGCCTCCTATGAGGACGAAACTAGGCTTCAGGCAGAAATATATGCCATAATGATGTTGGCAACGATGGAGGAAATTAAAGAAGACTTAGAATATAAAGTGGTCATTTGATCAGACAGTGAAGCAGGGTTAAAAGCTTGAACTCACGCAAGACCAGTACGGTCTTGGTCTAGGACTGCTGTGGCGTACTGGAAAGACTGGTAATGACCCATATTAATATGGTCTAGACAGCAAGTCAAAGTGGCCTTAAATTATTGGGCCTTTTAGACTAAAGAATTCGTCGCGGGACCTGCTAAGGCAAAACCGAGGGCAAAACGGCCCGTTTGCTTACTAGAAGTAGGCGAACCATTAGCTTCCTCATAGGGGTACGAACAGGCCACTGCCGTTTAAGGAGACACAAGTGCAAAATTTGAGGTAAATTTGATAAATAGTTTTTGTTAACCATATTGGATTTTTACCAAAATGTTACCCGGTCATCCCGATGTGACCGTTAATTTTGTCCAAAATTTGAAGTTATTCGGGTAAGTAGTTTTTTAGCTACGCCGCGAACAGACAGGTAGACAGACAAACGGACCGATGGAATCGAACATGTTTTTCTGCATCTAGGAACCTAGAAACTATAGATCTGAAAAAATCTTGGGTGAGAGAAGTAAAAAACTGAAAATTTTGACATATTATATTTTGGTTATTATCGAGGCTATTACCACCTTTTGAATATAGGTCAGTTTGGGTAAATTCTAATTCGCTCTGTACCAACAATTAGTGGACACTGTGTAGACATATAAAAATTAAATTTACGAAGTTTTTAAAATTATATACGATTCGACTATGCTAATAAGTTAATAAAACTACAATGCCGAATAATGTATTTATAAACATGGATTTAATTTAATTAAAATTTTACGACGATCGAATCGATTTGTGAGGTACTAAATTAACTAATTCCCCAAGATTTTAACGCTCATTATTCAAAACGCAATCAAATAAAAACGCTTCGAAAATGCATAGCTTGGGTCTGGTCTCGGTCCGAAAAAATATCACAGCCGAACGGTTTTTTATTCGTAAAACGACGGTCAGAGATCCACAGTCAGACAATTAGTTATGTATACTGTATCGAATTTGTAAAGTCGTAAAAGGCTCGTAAAACTCTTAATATTGTTAAATCATTCTGGAGGTAATAAAAACGGTATACATTAGTCCGTTCATTATTAAAAATGTAATCGGCCATTTTTATGCGCACTCGTAGACATCTACTCCCACACTATTATGCAGATTGTTATGACGGCGATAATTTAAAAACAAATTTGGATGATAATTTTCGTCGTATATTATCTCGCCATATTACAATACTTGTTTTCTTTTAACGAACAACCCGAGGAACAGACAGCGTCAATTTAAGTTGAATTACAGTTTCTCTTTTCGTACTGGTTTAATACACATTTTCTCTATGACCTTGCCGAAATAGCCACTTTACCGCCCGTATTTTGATTCGAAAAATTCCGTTTTTCCGCTCTAGTGCGAGAATAAAGAATTGCTATGCTGATGTATAGCAAGAGTAGTAAATTTCTATCCTATATACCATGTTAATTAAATTAACTGAAATTTATATTCACAAGCTTTTTGAACGCTACCGTATCATTTCAAAAAATAATATCAAACAATGATAGGACCAGCAGATGTCAGAACCATATCAACCAAAACACAAACTTGCGAACTTTCAAATTTATCACTTCAGCGTCTTTCGTATTTTTGACTCGTTTTTATTTTTCTCTCAAAAAAAAATGAAAAGTCGTCGGTAAAATGTAAAAAAATTGATTCTTTATATCAAGAGCTACCACAATCGATTTTGGATGCGGCTGAAAAGGCAAATTTGGACGTGTTACCAAATATATCAAGGCAAAGGTATAAACGTCAATACGACCATTTTATCGATTGGATAAAAGAAAAAGGTGTAAGAAGTTTCAGGGAGAAGGTATTCTTGGCATACATTTTAGACCTCGGTAAAGTTCTGAAACCAAACACACAATGGTCAAGTTACTAGATGATAAATTGTTTGGCTAAAATCAAGCAAAATATCGATATAAGCAAATTTTTTAAATTAAAGTAAGAAGACAAAGCGTCGGTTTTCGGCCAATTACGGATTCTAAGAGCAACTCAGCACGATCATTTGTGATATCAGATGAAATAAATGGTGTGGAATATTTGCAAGTTATACATAGAAATGGGACCCAAGATTACCCCACATCGTCGTTTTTTCTTAAATTTTAAAAATGGAAAATGTACTGTTCAGTGTGTGGGCGTAAATACTTTTGGAAAAATGCTGTCCAGGATAGCAGCCTTTTTACTCCCACTTAATCCGGAACGATATACCGGACATAGTTTTAGACGTTCTCCACTGCAACATTTTTAGTGGACTCTAGCGAGGGAATACCAAATATAAAATTACACTGGCCGACAAGATTTTTCTAACACAGATCAGCTCATTATTTTCACAATGGAAATACCCTCCCAATAATAAAAAAAAATATTCGTAAAGCCCTAAGACGTACCATTTTTTAATAGCCTAATTAGAACCTTTTATATTGGCAGGTAAACAATTTTATTGTGGGGCGGCTAAAATAGGTCTATTTTACAACGGAAAAATTACCTAGACTAGGTTGTTTACAACATTAGACATAAAATAAATGTTAAACATCACTCTTCTGTTGAGTTTCGAATTGAGTGGTTGTCTATGTATCGATAAGCAATTGTATGTGAAGACGAGAATGTCGAGTCAAACGCGCCGAAGTTGCAAAATTTCTCCTGACAAATTTTGTTATATTTGTGGAGAATTTCTGGTGAAATCACAAGCCAGGCCATTTTCCGAAAATGTAAAAAAAGCCTACTTTAAATATTTTGGTGTGTTAATTGGGGATCAAGATAAGCGGTGGGCTCCCCAAGTGTGCTGTGTTAGTTGTAGTGTATCATTGGTGCAGTGGATGAAGGGAAAGAGAAAAAGTATGCCTTTTACAGTTCCAATGGTATGGCGGGAACCCACCAATCATTCTGACCATTGTTATTTTTGCCTGACAAAGACTGAATGTTATTTCAAAAAGGGAAAGCACAATATAGAATATCCAAATTTGCAATCTGCCATACGACCTCATAATGCAAATTTGCCAGTGCCGATTGCGCCTTTAAATTGGCAAGCTATTGATTTGGGAGATCATGGAGATAACGCATCATCAGGCAGCTCAGAAGAACAGAGCACCGATCCCACTTTTACCACAGGTTATAGTTCCCACGAGCCACATTTCATTGTTCAAAGTGAATTAAATGATTTAGTACGTGATTTGGGGTTATCCAAGCAACAGTCAGAATTTCTGGGTTCCCGCCTTAAGGAATGGAACTTATTGGCCAAAGAAACAAAAATAACGAATTTCAGAAAAAGAAATGCTATGTTTTCTGAATTCTACAGTATGGAAAATTCGTTGTGCGCGTTTACTGATATAGACAGTTTAATGCAGGAACTTGATATTGAACATTCTCCCCGTGAATTATTCATTGCCCATTCAGTTGCAATGAAAGAAAATTATGAAAATATGTGCACGATTTTGGATAAAATAAACTACAATTGGTATAAATGGCAGATATGTGGGGACTTAAAAGTTATAGCGATTTTAGTGGGACTTCAGGGGGGATTTACAAAATATTGCTGTTTTATTTGTTTATGGGACAGTCGTGCAATAAATCAGCATTATGTAATAAAAATTTGGCCAGAAAGAAGCGAATTTCAACCGGGATCTCAAAATGTTAAATTTATACCTCTTGTTGATCCCAAAAATGTCCTTTTGCCTCCTCTTCACATTAAACTTGGGCTGATGAAAAACTTTGTGAAGGCTTTGAATAAAGATGGTGATGGATTTAAGTACCTAAGACAAATCTTTCCCCAGTTAAGTGATGCCAAATTAAAAGAAGGCAATTTTATTGGGCCAGAAATCAGAAAATTGCTGGACGATGTCAATTTTACGGAAAAGCTTACCAGGCAGGAACTCAGAGCATGGAATTAATTTCTTAATGTAGTAAGAACATTTTTAGGCAACAATATGGATGAAAATTATGAACAATTAGTTAATAAACGCTTAGATGCCTATAAAGGGCTTGGTGCCAGAATGTCATTAAAAATTCACTTCCTCCATTCCCATCTGTCATTTTTTCCTAAAAATTTGAGAGCTGTTTGTGACGAGCCGGGTGAAAGGTTTCACCAAGATATCAGAACAATGGAAATTCGGTACCAAGGACGATGGGATCCAGACATGATGGGTGACTACTGTTGGTTCTTGAAAAAATAAAGTTTAATTAGTGTTTTAAGTTAATATTTTTCTCGTTTGCTTTTCTCTTAGATGTATGGTAAGTTTAATAGGTGAAAACTGTAAACCTAGTCAATAAACAGGGTTAAGAATGTTCTGAAATCATTTTTTCTATAGATATTAAGTATCGTAACTTTCGATATAGTTCTATAACTCTAACCAGAAAACCCAACGTGCTACAACTTTCTATTTGCCATTTTCGTATTTGGATAGGTCCATTCTATTAGATTATGCTATTCTGATTTGTGTTACAACAAAACATTTTTTTTTTGTCGGCCAGTGAGGAGGCGTAACCAAAGGATACCTTGAAGAGCCAGAACAACAAAAGAATCAAATGTGCAACAAAATTCCTGATATTAGTTCTCATGATCAGTCTGGATACAATTTTAATATCTACCTTCGAATAGAATTAGTTGCTATCAACGTATCCTCCCGATTAAGTCACCTTTTTAAAGCATCAGTTCTCTTCTGCAATTAATTTACAAATTTTTAGAAATTTTACGTTTACAATCAATATTGTTAATAATGAATAAGTAGTTTTAATATTAGCAATGTAGTATTTATAGTAACTAAAAATTTCATTACTCAGAAGAGTCTTAATAATATACAGTCTTCGGAAAAATGGTGTTCTTAACGCATGCTGAAAGTATCTTGCTCGCACTCAAACTATATATACGTAATTTAGAAATACACGAGTGGGCATTATACTTGAAAACTCAACAAACACACATTTGCGGGCGAGGGGTGAACCTTAGCGCTGCTTAAATTTTGTACACTAATATACCATTTTCAACAAAAAGAAATGCCTCGTTTTACGAAAAAATTACCTCTAAACACTTACGAATACCCCCGGAGTATCTCTCGTTAACCAAGAATACTACCCAAAAATACTACAAATTTTCTAAAAATATACATGAATTCCCTAAGAATACTCGGAATATCCATAATTTCAAATCGATAAAGTGTTTTTCTTTAATGAAAGAAGACACTTTGTATTATAATAATTCAATGTATTTATTCATAATTCGAAATGAGATTCGATATCTTTTGTATTAAAATAAATAAAAAGAAATAAGTACTTAGTTTTGTATTTTTAATATACACAAAAATACACAACAAATATTTAAGGTACGAAAGTCTGGACGGGGTTTTGTACTTCCCTCGTAAAAAGGAAGTATTGTAATCGTGAAAAAATCACCCTCCGAGGTTTTTTCAGACCTTTACGTTTCAGGGCCCCTAGATGCCAAAAAACGTGTTTTTTCAATTCCGTCGATGTGTCTATCTGTCTGTATCTGGTAACATTTCGGTAAAAATCCAATATGACGGAAAAAACTACTTACCAAATGTATCTCAAATTTTGCACAAAAATCAAATACCATGTAGGAAACGACTGGTAAAATTTTGATGCGAATTTAAGATGGCGGGACAAAATGGCGATGGAGTCAATATAAAAACTACTTATTGAATTTATTTTAAATTATGCCAAAATCAAGTATGGCATGGGTAGAAACTAGTAAAATATTGGTAGGAATCCAATATGATCGAACAAAATGGCGCTCAATAAAAATCATGAAGAAAGGATCTTTCCAGCGTCATAAAAAAATATCACTAAAAGCTATACCGCTTTAAAATCTAGATATTTTGTATTTGCACTTCTTCCCAAAATATAAAGTAATCAAACGTATGGTATATTTATATTTAGCAAGAAGAGACCTATAAGATGAATATATAATTTACATAGTGTTCCATTAAGAGAAATGTATTTTGCGTCTGGCACACATTTTTGAGACACCATGTAAATACAAATAATAACTTTGTACAAACATACCTATGACTTTTGCATTTAACATTTTTTCCTTTCTCTTAAAAGTAAATCTAAATGCTCACGCATTAAACAACGCTATCACATGAATTGCGAGAGCTGCTGTCAGAAAAAATCCGTTTCTGCGAGTGGTTTCTTTTACTGAGTGCAAAAATACTTTTCTCTACTTTCATACCCATTACAAATTTGCCTTGGATACCATAATAGAAAAAATAATCAACTAGACTAAAGTCCTCCAATTTAATAATAATAATAATTTTATATCGAGTCAATGTTTTCGACATCTTTCCCTACCAACCCCCAAAATCAAAATCAATATAAACGATTAAATCCAAACAACGAATGAAATAACTGAAAGCTGTTGGATTTTCGAGCAGTTGGGATAACAAATCCGACACAGCGCAGCATTGCCATCTTATTTTTTTTAATCTATCAGCAGACCATAAAGCCGAAGGACTAAGTACTAGGTAGCATGGTTGGTTTAAGTGAAGGCAGGGAAAGTTTACTGATGCGGGATTTAAAGACCTGCAGATTAGGGGAACCGGGAAAGGCATTTGCTGGTAACACATTCCATAATTGGGACACATTGGGAATAAAGGAGCGAACAAAGTGGGAGGTCTTTGATTTTTGCAGCTGGACGCTGAAGGGATGCATGTGGGTCGATGCTCGTGTCTCCCTGGCAGTAATGAGTAAAGAGGGCGTACTGCATGATAATTCATCAGAACAGAATCCGTGGTAGTATATGTAAAAAAGAGACAGACCAGAATTCAACGATTCTCTAATGATCCAAGCTTCCTGTGACATTTGGAGCATCAATCAGGCGAGTAGTTCTTCTTTGGACAGAGTCAAGGATATTAAGGATTAAGGGGAGGCTGCACCTATACGTGCAAGCAATACCCAAGGCTGGACCTGATTTGCGATGTGTAAAGGGTATACAAGTTGGCAGAAGAAAAGTATTTTCGAGCTCTGAAAAGGAAACCCCATTTCGATGGAGGAGCGCCACAAGGACCTCTCACCCGGCGATCCTCACGGAAGGGTAGTTTGACTCCGAAATATTTTACTTGAGGAACATTCATCAACTTATTAATCATAAGGGATTTTACACGATTTACCTTTGAGATACGTTAAGTATTTTTGAGGATAGTGGTAATAAAATTTGTGTTAAATGACATAATAAGAAATATTCCATATTTATTTAAAAAAAAAAGTTTTGATGAGAGATTTTAAACAAATATGGAAAAATTCCCATCTCACGTAGAGGATATTCTCTTTCTATTCGCTTTCACAGGTTTGTGGGTGAAGAGTTTTAATTTTTTAAAAATATCCAAATTGGCCCTTTGTAGTGGAATTATGTAAATGGGAGTTCTAGGTAAAGGCCAATTTACCGTTTTTTGTATTTGTTTTTAATTTACTCTTTTATTATTATTACTTATTCTTCATAACTTTACTGGTAAAACATTTTTAAACATTTTATTTGGCCGCCATTGTGTTCTGCCACAATGGCTTCACACCAAAACTTTGTTAGTTTATCTCTATATCATACTTGAATTTTGTGCAAAATTATAAATCTAGTCGATAGGTATTTTCATAATATTGATTTTTTTACATTTTGTGAGGCTGCTATTATTTTGTTTCGCTGACACTGGATTTTCGCCAAAATGTAACCATGTCATAACTTCATGGTTTTTGATTTTTTTAACGAAATCGTGAACGTAGTTTTTAAGCTATGCCTCGCACAAATCGAACGACAGACCGACGGAAAATAGGCAAACATATTTTTCGATTACAATATAGTAACGTTTTATTCGTTTATTTTTATTGTACTCACATTTCTAGGGAAAGGGTTGAATTCCCCAAACCACCGACACCTACCACGCCCTTGACTCAATAATTCCCCCTTGTCAAAGCCCAATTTAAGACTGCCGTATCGCCGGACAGCCAAATCCGTCGAAATCCAAAACACACAAACACGTAGTGTGGTACCTGCTTAAAAGCCCGGAGAGTCAGTTTTTGTTGGTGCTACGTTTACGGCAGGCAGGCACACAACGGGGTTGGGGCTTTCTGAAAAGCGGCCACCTGACCTGGTCCTGGCAAGTCATCTTGTACAATGACCTTTGGAATGTGGCTCCCATTCTTTCTCTCTCTCCGTGCGCGCTCTCGCCCCGTCCCTCTTCAGGGCCGGATCCGGCCTTTATTAATCAGTTAATTGGGTTGCTTATTGCGATGGTGTGCGTGGGTGTATCCTCCGTTCCGCTGAGCCAGTGTTGCCAGCATAACATTCTGTGAATTTCATTATTTTAAAAATTTTATTAAATTTAGAATAATTATTCGTCAGGCTAGATATGATTTTATATCATTTCAAGGTTTTGCATTATTTAGTCTATTGACGTCCATTCGATAAGTATTTTCTTAATAATTATTTTTTTAACATTTTGTGATGCACGATCCAACACCGTCCAACAATTTTGTCGAATTTCGTTGGAAATGATGAAATTGTACGTATTTTGATCATCTGTCCTTTCTCCAACAACATTGAGTTTTCTGAGAATTTTTAAATTTTTTTAACAGTTATCGTATAAACAAATTAAAAAAATATATACACAAAGTCTAGGTCGGAAATAAGTTTATAAATTAAGAATAGGTATGTATAATTACATGTAATGTATATTTATTTTAGGTCTGATGATACCCGTTAGGGCGAAACATGTAACCTATTCTTAATTTATAATCTTATTTCCGACTGAGACCTAGACTTTGTGTATATATTTTTTAATTTGTTCATTCCAGGTCTTTTTGAGATAATGTGGACACTTTCTTCACTTTTAGTTATCGTATATTAAATGACACTTAGTTTTTTTAGATTAACAGGAGTACAAAAAAACCAACACTGATACGAAAATCTGTTGGATATCGTTCGACAGCCCCAAATGTGTTCCAAAAATGTACCAAGTTTCAAAAGTTTTATCTGAAACCATCTCTGAAATATGGCTACCGGGAAGTAAAAAAAGCACGTTTTGCCATGACGACAACCACAAGACAAATTTCTGATCAATAAAATTTGAATCATCTGTTACATGACCATCGTTTTTTTTTATTTTGTATCTTTCAACATATTTGACCTGAGCTCCGCTCAAGTTCTGATAAGCTCGGTCGTTGAGGACAGTCTTGATTTACTGGCTTGGCATTCCTATAATTGGTTCTGCTCCTATGCACGAAATATTGGTTCTGAGCTTAGCTAGTTCGTTTCCTGTCTCATTGCTTTCTGTTCTACAGTGATTAGGGGCCTATTTTACTCTCTTTATTCTTGCCAGTATTTCCAACACATGGCAATGGTCCTGAACTCACTTTTAACGCTGATGCGACTGGCTCAGAAAATGGCAATTTCTTCCTTAACTCCATCTTCCATGTCCGCTGCCATCCGTGACCCATCGGTATAACATACTTGCATTTCATCTTCAAAATTAACCATTTCAGTCCTCCAATGATTCTTATCCGGAATTACGAGGGAATTCATCATGTTTGTCTAGTCGTGCTCTTGTGAGAGCTACTTTGTATGTTGATACGGGAAGCTTTATTTGTTGTCACTGAGATGCGATCAAACTCCAGCATCCTTCAGTCGGAAGTGTTCCGCAATTACGTCCTTCCTATCCATACCTATCCATCGGTGATAGCTAGTTCCCCACGGCTGTCCACCATTCTAAGAATTCACCAATTTATGAAAGTATAAAAATATTTAACCACCTGCCAATTACATAAAAATGTCTTCAACAATAAAAATATTTAAACAGTTTCGGCACGCCAGGCAAAAAGCCCATTATAGTTTATTAGAATTCTTTAATGATGACCGGACATACAAAATGTTGTGAATTTAAAAATGTGAGGCGTACTCAAAGTTTTAGTGTGTATATCTTAATTTTTTTATTGTTACATTTTATTTTTTTGTCCAGTTTAAGTTGACATTGTTTATTCTTTATTGTATGTTTTCATTTAATTGGAACTATAATTTAATTTACGATTTTTGTTTTAAGAGCTTTGTCAACAAATACATTCTATTTAAGACAACAAATCATATTTTAAATTTGAATTGAATTCAATTAATTACGGTAGAAATCCCTTAGTTTATGTTAGCGTCAAAACATTGCGCATATGTGATGGTGTCAGTCCATAACTTTTTATGTCATGGGTAAAACATCTCCTCTATGTTTGCACCGCTAACCTATTTAATATTTTTCTTAAAATTACGTTCATATGGTAAATAAAATTCGGAATAAAATATGTTAGAACCCGTAAAATTTGAGTAGGGTTCATATAGTTTATTGCCTTTTCGATCTTTGTCCATTTTAACGGCCCCTAATAGTATTTGAGGAAATATTTGCGAATTTCTGGACACATGTCGAATTAAAAAGTCCGTCTTGTCAAAATGTTTAAGCTGACGTCGCATCAGCAGGGAAGAACTTGAAAAAGTCACATTATACTTTAAAAATTATAAATTTGTGAATTTTTTTTCAAACTGGATTTTACCAAATAAAACTATGCTTTGTAGCAAAACTTTGGAACTTTTGCCCCGTACAATCGTTTGTGTCCTAGTAGTCGTGAAGGCTTAAAACCAAACAAAAAATCGTGCACTCTACCTTTTTAAAACAGAACTACATACAAAGTTATAAGTTTGTTAAAACAAATTAAAAAAAGTCAGGATTTGAACACAGTATATTAACAACGCTAATCGGGAACCATTGAGCTAGCAAACCGAATATAAACAAAATGTTTTTTTTTATATTACTGACAGTAAATGATAGATACATTTATGTCACATTGTTAGGCAACCGCATATACAAAGGAGTTAAGACCAAAAGTTGCAGGGGCTTCCTATATTCTATAATACATTACTGTTAGTTACATTACCCTCCCTTACATCATAAGTCGGGTAAAAAAGTGGTATCGGCACGGAGTTCTACAAAATTTAGCAATCATTTTTTACACCACCAAAGAATTATATTCGTATAAAGACTGTCTTGTATATACGTAGTAAAATTCTGGTACCAGGGAACTTGTGGGTAATAGGCGAATTTACCGATTTTTTATTTATAGTAATATTTTTTTCGGATATCATATGTTTTATTTATTATTCGTTAAATTTGTACTGTATGTATCAGTTTATTTTTGTTTTATTGCTAACATTGAAGCGATCACTACACCTTTTTGGGTCTTGTTCCAACTGTTTTTTGCCTTTTTCATTGTAAAATTTTTCTTTCCTGGATCGTATCACATCAAATGTTATGCAAAATACGTGGAACTTTTCTTCTACCTGTTTCAGATAGAATCTTTAGTGACAAAACTGACTTTGGTTCAAAAAGTACAGCACTAAAAACAACGGGTATTCTGAAAAGATGGAAATTTTACCAAATCTTTTTGAAGCAGTCAGTAGGAGATATCAAAAAAGGAAGGATATCCGCTATGCGGAAGACGTACACAGAGCTAATGTTATTAAAGATATAGAGTTAGATATAGTAGAAAATTACAGCAGGATAGTGTGCTTGAAAATAAACACTAGGAAAACAAACGTACGTTTCAACAGAATCGACTAGGAGGGAATAGAGTAAAAAAGAAAAATACTGCTTATATGGAGCATATAGAGTGCATAATACGGGCCATTCGGCAACGCTGGCTGGTAGAATAGTTAGATATCTTGGAAAGTAGGCGTAGTAATAAAACATACCCCTATAACGATATACGAAGTTGGGCGCCCAGGCATTTATTCTTTAAGTTGACTGGACATTTATCAAGTTAAATTAGGTTCCATAATGGTAACGTCATAAGCTCTTCATTGCCGCTTGCGCATCAAATTAACGACCGCGATGGGCTCCTAGCCGAAACCGTAAAGCCACAGGCCGACTTTTCCTCCACCCTACCTGATATCAGAACTTATTACCAAAATGTCCAAGACCTAAGGACCAAGACTGTGAACTTTTACAATGAAGTTGACTATTAACTATGACGTGGTTGTTCCTACCGAAACGTGGTTATGCGACGGTATTCTGAGTAGTGAAGTTTTCCCAGACAATTACGTTGTTTACAGAAAAGACAGAGATAAAGACACCAGTATATTCCAGAGGCGGTGGTGTATTGATCGCGGTGAAATCTGACCTGGAATCAGCAGCGATTACCATTCCTAAGAAAAACTTTGAAGTTCTTTTCGTCGGCGTACGTCACAGTGGCGCTCATTATATCTTTGGAACAGTATACATTCCGCCATCTTCCCCGGTGGGTATATATGAAGCTTTTGTAGAGTCCATTAATGCTATTATGGACAACATGCCTAATTGTTACTTAATATTGGCAGGCGATTTCAATCTTCCTAAGTTTAGTCTATGTAGTAAAGTTATGGTTTCTAGTGATAAGCATTGTGTTATGATCCATCTCAGCAATATATCTCTTTATGTAATGTTAATAGTAACTCGGTATTTATTTCAAATAATGACTGTTTTTACGATCTTTCTTAGCTAAATACTTGTCCTAATGACAATGGCGTTATCTTAGATTTAGTTTTCTCTAACCCCCCGGAGGTATCTGTCGCTAAATGTGACTTTGCAATTACAAAAGTTGATTCTCCCCACCCTCCATTAGAAATTTTAATTCCACACGCCGAAATGGAACTTACCACACTAAATTCTGACTTAACATCTTTAAACTTTTATAAGGCAAATTATGAATTACTAAATGATTATTTTTCTAGCATTAATTGGGAATTTATTAATTGCACTAAATGTATCGATACTGCGATAGATGCCTTTTATGCGATAATTTATGCTGCAGTGGACATGTTTGTTCCACTTAAGTATCGTTGCTCTTTAAAATATCCCTCATATTTTTCCTTTACAACAATCAACATGCTAAAAAGAAAGAATGAAGCTTATAATAAATTTACAAAATGTAGATCACCGGAAAATGAGCAGGCCTATAAAATTTTAAGATCAGAGTCTAAACTTGCTGTCAAAAGGAATCATGATGCTTTTCTAACTACAACCCAACATAATTTTTTTTAAATATGTGAAACATTTTTGGAATTTTGTATAGTCAAGCCGAAAAACGGGTGGATTTCCAAAAGAAATGTTTTTAATGACACAAAATCAAATGAAGCTCAGAAAATTGCGAACCACTTTGCGGATTTTTTCCAATCTGTTTACTGTGAATCCCAACCACTCAGTACTCACGCCACATGTAATTCCTGCTTTAATCCAAATATAAATCTTAATTATATACCTATATCTTCTGATACAGTGTTCCATAAACTTATAAATCTTGATGTCAATAAGGGCCCGGGTCTGGATGCAATTCCTCCAGTTTTCCTGAAAAATTGTAGCCCATCCCTGGCTTACCCCCTGAATTGCTTTTATTCTTTATCGCTGAATTCTGGCACATTTCCAAAACGGTGGAAACAAGCCATTGTTACCCCTCATTTCAAATGTGGTAACCGATCTGATATAACTAACTATAGGCCAATCTCAGGTTTGACATGCATGGGTAAAGTGGTGGAGTCAGTTGTAACTGATAACTTTATTTCAGCGTTTCGTGGAGTTATCTCACCACAACAACATGGTTTTCTTACTGGTCGCTCTTGCCAAACAAACTTAATGGTCTATTCTGTCTTTATAAGCTCTGCTGTCGACCAAGGTTGTCAAGTAGATGCCATTTATTTTGATTTTAAAAAGACCTTTGATCGGGTTGATCAGAACATGCTCATATCCAAGCTACAGTCATATGGAATATCTGATCCCTTACTTTCATGGGTTCGTAGCTACTTGCATAGTCGGACTCAAATAGTGAAAATAAATAACTGCACTTCTGAAATGATCAACGTTTCATCTGGCGTCCCTCAAGGTTCCCACTTGGGACTAATATTATTTCTGATTTTGGTCAATGACCTATCACTGAGGCTCGCTTATTGTCACCACCTAATGTTTGCAGATGATCTAAAAATCTTCAGTCTTATAAATAATGAAACTGACTCTTCTTACAACTGAATATAAACAACATATATTCATGGTGTCAAGAAAATCATATGGACCTGAACATCTCCAAATGTAAGATTATCTCTTTTAGGAGGAAAAAGCATCCTATTCAACTCACATGCGTGATTAATCGTATAGAAATTGAACGGGTTAGCATGGTAAATCATTTAGGGGTCATCTTCGACTCCGAGTTTCGTTTTATCATTCATATCGATAATCCGGTCGCTAAAGCTCTTAAATTATTAGGTTTTATTATGAGGCAATGTTGGCACTTTAAGAACACTGAAGCTTTGAGATCTCTATATTTCGCTTTGGTTAGAAGTAATTTAGAATAATTGTTGTATAATTTGGGCCCCGTATTACCAGGTTCACATTAAAAAACTTGAGCGTGTATAGAATAAATTTGTAAATTTCTTATTATATAAGTTGTGTATTGACAAGACAGACTGTTTATGGTGATCGATTTAAATTGTTGGGTTTAAATGATTTAGCAACACGAAGAATGATTCTTACATTGTGTTTTAGTAATAAATTGCTAAATAACAGAATTGACTGCAACGATTTACTGTCAGCTATTAACTTCTTAATTAAATTCTCCAATAATTAATCTTATGAGGTTTTTGAATTCACTGCCTACAGTTTTTAATTTTGAGGTAAATCCATTTGAGTTTAAGAAAAAGGTTCAAAATTTGCTTCGACCTTGAATGTGTTTTATGTCTTACTATGTTTGTAATTACCGTTTTAAAAAATTGATGATGTTCTAGTATTTTGTTTCTACAAGACGATTTTAACTTTTGTTTTCAGAATTGTTTTAACCTTAGTCATAGTTTAGTATTAAATAGAATTAGATTTAACGAAGATTAACATTTGTAACACTATTTGGGCTCTGCCTGTCATGTGTGTATTGTTCATAAATAAATAAAATAAATATATCCCTCACTCAAAAACTCTTTCTTGGTATCTTCAGTACAATAATATCAGTTGAAATTGATACAAATTGTTACCGCGTCCAGGTTCGTAGGATTTTTGTGAGATAGGGTAATACATATTTAATAATTTCGTATTGCCCGAAGATACATAGTAACAGCATTTGTAGTTTATTGAGGGAAAAAGTAGGGCGGGAGCTTAGGATTATGTCATGTGCAATGCTATATCGAGGACTTCAGACTGTGTCCTTCTTACACCAACATATACAGGCAGAATAATAAAATATGATAGCGAGTATTCTTATTGGATATGCACTGGAACAAGAAGAAAGCTTGTGTTGACTTAAGGCTTCTCTGGTGGCGTCATCAATAACATAACTTCTTACATATTTTCATTTAGTACTCCGCTCTCTTTTTCTGGCTTGTCTTTACATCAAAGGTTAAGCAAAATATGTGAAACTGACATCTAGTGTTGTTCCATACGTAGTGGCAACACAGACTGGTTCAAGAAGTACAGAACTGCACACAAATTGGTATTCTAAAAAGATAGAAATTTTGCCAACTGGATATACGATGTACAGTAATTTATGCAGCTTGCATGAAGTTTAACTATAGATTTAATCAGAAAGATAGAAATGTGTAGAGAAGAGGTGTTCGACAGGGCATATCCAACGATCCTACCTATACAAAGAACATATTTGGCTCCTAAAATATCGGAATGTAAACCGAGTTTGTTGATTTGTCAGTATATAGCTCGATGGTGTAAAGGTTGATTTTGTTGTCACTCGTACAAGACGGATCGAGTTCTAGAAACTATACAAGCTGAATAAGATGGTAACGCTGCGCTGTGCTGCATTTATTAGCCCTATTATGCGAAGGCTCTTTACGAAATCCAACGGGCTTCATTCACATCATTCGTTATTTGACTTTGGGATCAATAATTTCTATTGATTTTGCTGTTGCGGGAAAGTTCGGGAACACGATGTACAAATTATTTTCTTTATAGGAGATTCAAGTATTGATTTTAGGTCAAAAATTCAAATTGCTTCTTCAGGCTAACTCATTATCAATAAAATCAATCCTTTGACATTTTGTAATAAATCCAGTCGTCAGTTTATTGATTTCTAAATAGGTTCAACAGCTTTTAGGGGTGTGCAGATTAAAACAATAGGTCAATTGGGGCCGTTGCCCTTCTGACATAGTGCTAGCCAATGACATAACGTTATTTAGTCTCACCACCGGTAGTCTGTAAAAAAAAACAGGCCTACCTAGTACTTCGTCCTATTCAGATATAAAAAATCCTAAATATGAATTTGTTTGTATTTTGATTAATGTGAAAGCCTAAATAAGAATAAGGGTAAGTAGGAAGTTTATTACTTCGTCTTCCAATGTATTTTTACCGACTAGAAATATTTAATTATTACTGTGTTTGTATAATCATTTCTAGTAGTAAAACGAAAAAGTAACCGATATCTTTTATCTAGAAATGCAAAGGAATTAGGAACGATGTTATAAAAAATATCCGAAAGGCAATAATGCGCCCCTGTCTCGTGGTTTTCTCTCTACGGACCTCGTTTTGGTTGTCTTGTTGGTTGGAACCCAAGCTGATGGTGAGCCGTGTTGTACTGTGCATCGGGACCCTAATTTTCATCTAAAGTTATTGCCTTCAGTGGTGGCCACACGATATTTGTAACGAGCGAAATAAAATATTGTTGTGGTATTATTTCAGAGTACCGGCAATTTGTTAGTGGTTTCAGTGTGAGGTTGATTATAATCATTAAATAATTATTTTGCATTTTGTTATATATTTAAGTTACTCATAAAAATATAATATATAATTTAATATTCTTTGGTGTATTTTCAGTGTGACTAAAACAGGGGATGCAAGGGATCTAGTTTTCTCTGTCTATAGCATTGTTCTGATCCGAAAATTTTGTCAGATTATTTTTTTTTAAATACTTTTAACATAATTTCTACATCCTAACACTGGAACCTGTGGTGGAAGATAGATCAAAATACAAGAGTTCTAACCACACTACACCACAACTTGTTACGTTCTGGACGCGCGTTTCGCTAACCAAGTTAGCATCATCAGCAGATGATATAAACTGATTTTTGAAATTTCTATATATTTCTGTTTTACAAGGGTATTGGTGTCATCAGCATAATTAAACATCAAAATATAAGTATTTTTTGTAGTTAGCTGTAGGTAAAACATTAAGATACATCGATTTTCTAGGTAAAATTATATTTCTATTCATATATGACGTTGGTGTAACGTCAAATAATATATATATATATATATATATATATACATTTTTATCTTTACTCTTTCAGTTCTGTTCGTCAGATATGACAAAGGCTATATGCTGCACAACCTCTCAATCCATAGCGATATAGCCTCGCATAAAACTCATCAAGCCAAATAGAATAGTTCAAATTCGGGTTGAGACTTCGGTTCAGGCAATCGAAAGCCTTGTTGAGATGCAAAAACATAGCATGAGCTATTTAGAACGAAAGTATATGCCTATTTTTCATGATATTTAACTTAACAACATAAGTTTTATATATTAGACAACAGTAGGAATTAGTGTCTTATAACAGCAATTAAACGATTGAAAAGTTTTTCGCAAATAACTTATTATAGAGAGCGTGATTTTGTGACTTGTCTATATGAGGTTTAAGTGACCTTAGGAATCAGGAACCATTTTCGTCCAACAATTTAATTTTTTTTTAAATGTAGCATGAAATAATTTACGAAGTTTTTTTTTATGTTAATACTTAGATTAATACCCATAAAATTTAGGCAGAAATTCAGTTCGGGGGAGGGGGGGATCCAAATATCTCAACACCAATTCAGTGTCTAAAAAAAAACACGGAAATCAAAGTATTCTTATTATTAGATAATCTATATTAGGGCCAGTGGCATGCGTACAAGAAGGTGGTTGGATATTTTTGATCATAATTTATTTTTCTTAGTGTTTTTTTGCATTCCATTTTAAAATCAAATTAAGTACTTAAAAATATTTGCGTAAAACTTGTATTGGTGAATATTTGTAGCGCTCACAATTTTGGAGAAAACGCGATTTAGAAGTATAAGGTTTAATATTAAATAATAATAAAAAAATTACCAAAAATAAACCACCATCCTTTCTGTTTGCACGCGATTGTCCGTAATGTGGATAACCTAATATTTTTAAAATGTTATAACCAAAATGATGTATGTTCAAAAACTCCTTTTTATTCTATTTTTAACTATATCAGGAGATATCAAATATCAACATCTTCAAAGACTCGTTTTAATAAAAACTTGTTTTAATATTTTTTTAATAATTAATTACCTCCTGAAAATGTACATCGTCTATTTCAGACACCTTGTAAAATTCGGGCATCTGAGGGATTAATGGATTTACAATATTTCAATATGTCAAGGAGTATATATTCGAAATATTTTCTTCGACATTCCATTGTGCGATCGTCACTTGTTACACCATCCTCCAGAGAACAGTGCGAAGGAAGAAAAAAGTAACACCGCGTCTAAAAATAACCTTGGCCTACGCCCATGGGCCTGGGATGCATCAGCTCGCTGCTCACGGTTTATATTATGCAAGCAGACGGCTAGCAATTATGCCTTCCCTTCGGGGTCTCAAAATCATGTTCAATTATTATTAACCTAACGTTCTCGTACAAAAATTAACACCAGCATCAATTTTGTCTGACCACGGTTTGGGCCGTGCTTTTTTACACTCAATTATTCTTTCCTAACGATATAAATTATACGAGGTCCACAACTACTTGTAGTTTTGTGGGACGGGAAAAGACCAGTTTTTCAGATACTATTTTTTGTCCACCGTGTATTTTCAAGCAATTTTTTGTTGGATACTGATGGACATGTCAAACGCCTCAAGGCAATTATTTATTTTTGATACATTCTTCAGTTTATTTTTATTCTTATTTTTTGAACATCCTGTACTAATAATTATCAAAATTACACACATAATATGTTAAATAGCTCTACAAGAAGATTTACTCAAGTGAAACCATAAAAGCTTCTGTATAGGAAAAATTTGCAGATATTTTTCGGCCTGCAAACGTTATTTTATTGATTTTTGACATAAAATATTAAAAATGTCAAAAACGGTGAGACTTAGGTATTGGACATTATTCGTGAAATATGTCTAGAATTTTGTGTAGAATTCAAAAATAACTTAGCTAGATGGCCCAGGATTTGTTCAAAATTAAAAGTTGATCCTACAACATTAAACTTGTGCAAAACTTGAAGTAAAGATTTATCCTGAAGTTGTTCAGGTTTCCCATAAATGAAAATATCACTTATATTGCATATTAATAAACACTTGCCTAATGGTGTTTTGGAAAATTCAGCCGCAACATTTATTTCAAAATATTGAGAGTTTTGTCGAGGGTTTCTGCGTATCTGAACGCCTAGAATTGCCAGCCCGGGACGCATGCCATCCGACCTGTTTGTTAAATTGGTTTATAGAACGGTTTTACGCAGAGGAATTTCTTTCAATCATCAAACTTTCACCAAAAGCAGGCGTTCTACAGGGTTCAGTATTGGCACCTACCATATTCCACCTGCACATCAATGACCTGCTTTCGTCTATCAGCAATTCTATTCACAGCTATGCTGACGATAGCACACTCCACTCCAATATAGAAATTCCCAAACGTGTCTCCTAGACTGAAATTGACAATAGTACGCCTATTATCTTAAGTAATGGCTTCATCCCTTAACGAGGAATTCTTGAAACCAAAGGCTCCTTTAGCCTTGTCGGTATCACTTTTCAGAAAGATGATTACACCACCGCTATTGCCACAGCAGCCACGAAGAAATTGTGTTTTCTTTTCCGAGCTCGAAAATACGTTTCTTTTGCCAACCTGTTTACCCTTTACACTTCGCAAATCAGACCCTGCCTTGAGTAGTGCTTGCACATATGTGGAGTAGCCTCTCCTCAAATCCTTAGTATTCCTGACTCTGAATAACTAGAGTTATTCGTCTGCTTGATGATCCAAACCTCATAAGGAAGCTTGCATCACTAGAGCATCGTGGAAATGTGGGCGATTTGCCCCTGTTTTACAGATACTACTATGGATTATGTTCTGATGAAATATCATCCATTATACATCCCTTCAAGGTCCAACTACAATGACCAAGTACCTCCCACTTAGTTCGCTCTTTTATTCCCAGAGTATCCAGATTATGGAATGTATTACCAGCAAATGTCTTTCCTTCTTCTCCTAATCTATAAGTCTTTAGATCCGGCATCAATAAACTTTCCCCGTCTTCATTTAAGCAACCACGGTACCTAGTACTTAGGCCTTCGCCCTTCGTAGTCTGCTTGTAGATAAGCAAAATGTATTTCTAAGCAAGTAGACCTAAATCACGCCACTGGCAGTAGGGAGCTAAATATTGTTGCGTGCGACCTATACGATTGAAGTAGCAAATATAAGAAAGTGCTTGATGGACTGTCTATTAGAAGGATAATCGATATTTGTTCTCTTATAGCGATAAACATCTCTATGTGTTGAAAACTGAAGTTTCAGATCTTTAAGGTATAACTAGTTTGCTAAATTTAACTCATCTATTTGAATTTAAAACGGCTTCGTGTGCTGTCCTCATGTTAACACAAATTCTTAGAGCATGCGAATACTTTGGAGACCAAAACTGCGATATTTTGGAGCTACTACTGATATGATTGAATCTATATGAAGATTATACTCAAGATTTGTTAGGCTATTAGTGCCATTCGAACATTAGCAAAGTGTCTAGTCTTACCACAATTATGACAAGTTGCTTCTTTACTGGTAAAATGTCTTCCTTTGTCATGCATAACATTCTCATAATTGAAACACCTTTTTCTTTCTTCCTTTGGTATTTTTTTTTTCATGTTGGTTGGGGTCTCCTGATTTTGTGTTTCTTTTCTTGGGGCGCTATCTTCTCCAGTCCTCCCCATTTTTAAAAGTTGCGAATTGGTTTGTTTCATTATTCTTGCTTTGAATTGAAGAGCATCAAGAACAGATTGATTTACTGAAAACTCACGTAAATCAGAGTTTTTAGTATTTAAAATTAGTATGTGATATTTCTTTGCTTTTATTTTTAAAATTGATAGCTTTAATAGCCATCTGCCGTACATAAGGAAGTACTATTTGATTAAAGGCATTTTTTGGGGGATAGCACAATGGGTCTTGAAGCAAGTCTGTTTCCCTGGACTATACGATACAAACAAGACCGCCGATGTCGTAAACTGAGTTTTGGCTTTGTTAGTTACTGAAGAATCTAGATAAGTACTTATATATTATCTGCTGTTTCTAGAGGTGAGCAGTGTGACCCGCTAGTTTTTTTATAAGCTTGTTTTTACTACTACTCTTTATATTCTGCCCCAGTACGCTAGTGTCTTATGTCATCAGTCTATTAGTGTCAGTAGACATTTTACCGTTTCTACTTCAATATATTTTATTTCTCCTATTTTGTAATGCATAATGTACCTTAACGGCTACTCTTTTTGAATCGTAGTAGCATCATTTACGGCGCCTAATTGCGTTTATAAAATAACTAAAGGTATTGCGTTTAGTACCCAGTAATAAGAATTCTTCGAGTATAATATATAAGCAATAACCTGGCTATTGAAGCGGCCGTAAAAGGAAAACAAATGGTTTTGCATTAAAATATTACATGTTTCGTGTTATTGTCCGTTCTTCGTATTCCTTTGTGGCTCGAATACTATCTCGTCTTGATGGCACTGACTCTAGAAATGCCCATCAGTCCATCTTGTACTTATAAAACATAAAATTAAAAAAAATATATTTTCAAAGTCGGGTAGAAATCACCTGAATCTCTCCGAGTTCATTCAGTAAAAGTGTCCCATTTGAACGGTAATTCGTACAGTCTGCCAAAAACATTATTTTTCTGTAAGGCTATTAACTAAGCACAAGGTATATTGCAATAAATATTTACTTTTACTGGCATTTCGATTTGATCTTGGGGTGACCGGATATTAGTGATTACTTAAAAACCTTTAAATATTATTTTTTTATCGGACTTGAATCTAGTATTTTTTAAAATAGAGAAACCAATAGTTTCGAATTTTTTTAATGTGTTGAAATTGGACGCACCATTAATTATACAAGAATGGCAGCGCCGCATCAGCTTTTCGCACATTATTTGGAAAATATCTGGAATGTTTTTTATCCCTGCGGCAAAATTTGGTGTAAAGATCGTTTTCGTTACTACCTTTGATACTGTTAAAAGTGTAGAACTAGGTTTACTCGAAGCTAAGTCAGCGTCAACATGAAAAATTAATGATTAGGGCCTAGGTTCAGTTTTGGCAACTTTGTACAATTTGGCCACATTTTTTCCTTCCCTTCTTTTATCTTTAGTAACCAAACCGGATTGTTAAAGTGACAAACTCGTACGTGAAATGTAGCAGCACGTAATTTTTGAATAAAATACCGAAATTTTGCAGCAAAACAATTTCGCATTTATTTTTGCATATTTCGCAAATACGAAAATTATGTATCGTTAATGCACCTCCTGTGATTTGGTCTTTCTTCTTGTCTAAATAATATTACGTGGATTAAAAAAAGATACAAGAGTGTGAAACAGTAATTCGCTGCATGCCCTTAAGTATTTTTTCAATACAGGTAATTACGTTTTGACAAAGAAAAAAGGCACTTCATGTCACAGCCTAACTCTATAAAGATCGAATTCTTTCCTTACGTTTAGCACGCTAAGATGAACTATAAGACACAGCGAAGAAGTAACGAAAAAATATTAAAAATGCGCATTGCAGTAGAATTTTACTAAAAATTTTTCAGTAATTGTACAACACACAAACCTTTTTGGTAGGATTGTAAACAGTACCTACCTGTAACGAATTGATTTTCTGTAGCTGTTACTATCTAATTAAACTATTCTCAATTTCATTCTGTATGCGTTGATACTGACAGAAATCTTCTATAGTTTGTTACTCTTGTTTGACAATCTTTCTCGATAAATTTCTCCATATGAAACTGTTGTATACATTTTCTACTACACACGAACATTACTTGTAATGACCTTAAACTAGCTAAACACAAACACTTTAATTTATAATATAAACATATTTTTGACAAAAGCTAGTTTCAGGATATCTGGTTTCATCTCGGTAATTGTCGAGAACACAGAAACACGAGTCTATAGAAGACTTTGAAGCTCGAAGCGAAAATTTCTTTTCCAATATCCGCTTTTATACCGAAAAACACTCCATCCGGTTTAATAGTATCTCCATACATATCCGAGCGTATGTTGTACGCGATATATGGATATGTGCCGCCTTTAGCTCTTTGTAATTTCTATAATTACAGCAGCAGCATCCTCCCGTGCGTTGTCTCTTGTAGGTTTTTTGTTTGGCAAACGTGCGGGGGCTCTTGAATGTGATTTCGTTAAAAGCACACGGGGAGTTCCACTTTATTTTTAAATTTTTCCATTTTTTTTTCCGGCTATGGATGGGTACATGCTCGAACAAAGGCGAAAATATATTCCGAATGAAGTATCTAGTGTGTCGGGTTTTTTTTCCGTCGTTGTAACCAAAGGGTTTTTTTGTTTAGATCCCGTCAGTTTGCTTTTTGCTATAATATTCAACCGGTAAAGGGTATGTAGTTTCGCTTAGTAGAGGCTTTTTTATCCTTGATGGTAAATAATAAAAATATTCACGAATTCAGGGTCGATTTAATTAACTAAGTCCATGTATGCTTTCTTATTTAAATGAAGAGCAAGCAGTTGTTCGTGTGTCGGGTTTTTTTACAAAGAACTTAAATATAAATATAGGTAAAAATAAAGTTACTTCCTTATCCGCTACACTTTATAGCAATATTTGACCATACATTTTAATCAGTATTTCCCATTTTAATAGAATTACAGTTTTTAATTATTGAATAAAAACACCCAGTTGCCAATTTATATAAAAATCTAACAAAATATAAATTATTACTGCAAAGTCAGGGTGTTTCGAAACAAATGCGAAAAACTTAAGGGGGTGATCCTTGAGTTTATTTTAAGAAAAAAACTTCATATGAACCTATGTCCTAAACCTCATAACTTTTGAGATACAGGGTGTTAAACTGTTCGGAATTTTTTTTAAATAATATTTGGGATATCATTCTAGAAGTCTTCGTAAAATTTGGTACACATTTTCTACGCATCAAGACACATTTTCTGATGTACAACATTTTTTTAAATTTCTACCAGTGGCGTCCGTACGGGATTTGCATTGCATATTTCTGAAGAAAAAAATAGTACGCCTCTGACATTTTTTCGTTTGGATAGCCTAGACATTTTTACATAAAAATGATGAATGATCATCATTTTGCCAAATAACTGTAACCCGTAAAAATACTAAAAAGTTAGAAAACAGAATAGGGAATTTAAATTTTATATTTCTTCTTCAAAATAAAGGGCAGTTTGTTATAAACATTGCGTCAAAAGTCAACAATTAGGGAGATATTGCGGTACAAAGATTGCGGAAAAATAATGTTTTTATTTTTTATCTTAAAAACGAAAAGCAATAGAATAATGAAATTTTATGGGAGCATTATTACTATGAAAACACACTATCTGCATATTTTTTCACTTTTTTAAAATGTATGCATGGGGATGAAATACAGTACCTCTATCATTCTTGTCAACTAAATTTAAAAAAAGCTTACGCAAGGAGTTGGATAATTTTGGATAGCTTGGTTTATTTAGAAACTTTTTTACCTCTTGTATTTTTTTTCAAAAACTTAGATTTAAAAATAAAAAATAAAATTTTAAACAAAAAAATATGAAAAAATGTCAATGGCGTACCATTCTTTCTTCAAAAATATGCATTGCAAATCCCATACGGACGCCACTGGTAGGAATAAAAAAAAAAGTTGTACACCAGAAAATGTGTCTTGATGCGTAGAAAATGTGTACTAAACTTCACGAAAATATCTAGAATGGTATCTCAAATATAAAAAAAGATTTTTTTCTGAAACAACATATATATATATATATATATATATATATATATATATATATATATATATATATATATATATATATATATATATATATATATATATATATATATATATATATATATATATATATATATATATATATATATATATATATATATATATATATATATATATATATATATATATATATATATATATATATATATATATATATATATATATATATATATATATATATATATATATATATATATATATATATATATATATATATATATATATATATATATATATATATATATATATATATATATATATATATATATATATATATATATATATATATATATATATATATATATATATATATATATATATATATATATATATATATATATATATATATATATATATATATATATATATATATATATATATATATATATATATATATATATATATATATATATATATATATATATATATATATATATATATATATATATATATATATATATATATATATATATATATATATATATATATATATATATATATATATATATATATATATATATATATATATATATATAGGTATATATATATATATATATATATATATATATATATATATATATATTGATTTTCATATATATATATATATATATATATATATATATATATATATATATATATATATATATATATATATATATATATATATATATATATATATATATATATATATATATATATATATATATATATATATATATATATATATATATATATATATATATATATATATATATATATATATATATATATATATATATATATATATATATATATATATATATATATATATATATATATATATATATATATATATATATATATATATATATATATATATATATATATATATATATATATATATATATATATATATATATATATATATATATATATATATATATATATATATATATATATATATATATATATATATATATATATATATATATATATATATATATATATATATATATATATATATATATATATATATATATATATATATATATATATATATATATATATATATATATATATATATATATATATATATATATATATATATATATATATATATATATATATATATATATATATATATATATATATATATATATATAATCTGTAGGTTAAGAGGTGGTTCAAAATTGATTTAAAAGATTGAACAAGGTCAAGGTCATAAGATATATGTATTAACATCGCCAACATTGATTTTCAACGCATTAGGTCAACTGAGAGTTGTTCAAAATTGACGATTAAAGTCGACGTCATCATATTTTTGTATTGTTATAGGACCTTTATAAGTGCACACGATTTACAAGAATAGGTTAGGTGGAAGCTGTTCGAAATTAAAATAATCAAGGTCACAGGCAAGATTATCAAATTATTTTATTGTCATCGGATCTATATGTGTGTTCAAAATTTGGGATCAATAGGTCAACTGCAAGGGTTCTTAAATTGATTTGCAAGGTTAATAAAAGTTGAAGTTAAGGTCATGAAATTTTTGTGTTATTGTAGGTTCTATATATGTAAACAAAAGGTAAAAAATATTTCGAATGAAGTACCTATTGTCAGGTTTTTTCGTCATTGCAGCCAAAAGGGTTTTTTTCAGCAGTTTCATTTAAGAGAGATTTTTGTCTTAATGCTAAATGATAAAAGTATTTCCGAATCCAAGGTCGCTTTTAATTAAGTAAATATAGTTACAAAGAACATAAATTTAGAAATATTTTATCAACGGTAAAAGTTCTCTAATCCACTGCTCTAACCGATTGCGCTATCGTACCGCTGATAAGCAATTCATTAGAACTTGTACATATTTAAACCCACCAATATCATAACCGAAATATTCTAATCTTATGGCGCGCCGTTCCTGACTGTACGTCAAATCTGACATCGCTATTAGGTTCCGTCCATATTAGTAAATTTATTAATTTTACGTTATGCCCGTATAAGCCAAATTTTGAATAGAAGCGTTTTATCAGTTTTTTCAAACTGAAATAGTTTTTTAGAAATATTTCATCAATAGTAAAAGTTATGGTACAAGCGGGGATCGAACCCGTACCTCTGAATCTCTAGCCCATTGCTCGAATTGCGCTATCGTACTACTAATATAGATGGAACCTGATAGCGATGTCAGATTTGACGTCCAGACAGGAGCGCCGCGCCATCAGATTAGAGTATTTGGCAGGATTAACAATGGTTATGATACTGGTGGGTTTAAATATGTACAAGTTCTAATGATAAAATACTTCTATTAAAAACATGAATTTAGGTAAAAATAAATATATTTTCCATTCTATGGAAAAAATCAATATATACTAACGAAGTCATATACCTAATATATCTTATGCAGTACGTTTTTTAATATTCTGCATTGGAGAGCTGCAAAAAATAAAGTGCAGTTTTTCGTAATTTCGTAAAATATTTAGTATTAAAATTCACATTTTACTGATATTATGGTCACAATTCAAAAAGGGTACTAATTCTCACTCTTGGTTAAAAGGTATATTTGGGTTTATAAACAGGCAGGTCGTGTTACGACGCATATCTTCATCCGTTTCCAAATCTCTGTCAGTTTTTGACCTGCGGTTGATGCACCTCTATCACAACTCCACCGCCGAGTAATTTAACAATCAGTGTCAACGCCTCATAACGAGAATCGTGCATATGCTCAAATTGTCACACCTGTCCAAAATCCTTGAGAGGTCGGGGGCGACTTTATTTACCGGCATCCATATATGCAAAGAATACAATTTTTCGAGTTGGGTTCCATTCTCTGACTCCGAAACACTGTTGTCAAATATCCAAATGATGTAAGAAAAGTTCTGTATATGCTATCCAAGCTGTATAATTTATCTTATCAGCACCTTCTTTAATATCACGCGTTTAAGAGTGAGATAACAATATTTAGTGCAGAAAATAAATGAAGGTTTTTCGTAATTTCGCATTTACGATTAATATTCGCATTTTACCGGTATTATGGACACAAAAGGGTATTAATTCTCACTCTCGGCTAAAAGGTATATTTTCGGTACATAACCAGCCCGGTCATGTCACGATGCATATCATCATCGGTTTCCACGGCCCAAATCTCCGTCAGTTTTTGGTCCGCGCGATTGATGCGCCTCTTTATCACGACAACACCACCGCATACATCACACGCCGTGTAATTTAACTGTCAGTGTTAACGCCTCATAACGAGAATCGTGCACATGCCCAAATTGCCATCCTTTTTTAATTTGCATTCAATAATACGTTCCGAATTTCGGCCATCAGCGAGACTGCGAGAGGTACTGCCAGAACAAAAGAAAGGCCGGACGCGACGCGGCAAGGTTTCGTAACTGCCCGATTTGTAAGTGCTCGGTGGGGTCGTTCCTCTAAAATTAGATTCCGTGGCCGAGAAATTGATTCAATATAGACCAACAAGCATACAAGAACTCACGTAACTCCATGTCTTCTAAATTCTAAATGGATATGTTCAGCAGGTTCAGGTTACGTATGACGTGTTTGGATTTAAAATTATTAAATATAGTAAAACTTGTAAACGAATAAATTTGTGTATTTTGTGTGTGTACAGAGCTCCGACTGATAGTGTTGATGATTTCTTTCTGCTGCTGGAGATGGTCCTGACTTAGCTTCCTTCTAAGTCTCTTATGGTCTTGACTGGTGATTTTACTATACATTTTTTAGACACATCTAATCGTAATAGCCTTTTACTAAATGTCTGGTAACCACATTTAATTCAACCATGTGTATCCACAATCCAACAAGAAACACAGCCCATTCTTCCACACTAATAGATCACCTATGTGAAAATTTGCGTGAAAATGTCATACATAGTGGGGTTATAAATGCAGGCCTGTCATACCATCAGGCAGTTTATTGTACAATATCATTTAAACATGAAAAGTGCAGGAGAGGTATCCAAGGGGTAATTTTTTTTTCTGGTTGGAAGTGGGAAGTCCTTTTACGGACACCAATGGCCCGGCGCCAGTTGGTAGAGTCGGACTCCTGCAGAATATCGACCAAAACCCACCCCCTGGCACTAAAGCTTTACAGCTTATTATGCCAAGACAATTATTGTAACCAGTTGGAATTGTTTCACTCTATTCTGTACAATAACACTGGCCGACAAAAAAATTTTTTTGTTGTAACACAGATCAAAACAGCATAATCTAATAGAATGGACCTATCCAAATACGAAAATGACAAATAGGAAGTTGTAGCACGTAGGGTTTTCTTGTTAGAGTTGTAGAACCATATCGAATGTTACGATACTTAATATCTATAGACAAAATGATTTCAGAAAATTCTTAACCCTGTTTATTGACTATGTTTACAGTTTTCACCTATTAAACATACCATACATCTAAGAGAAAAGCACACGAGAAAAATATTAACTTAAAACACTAATTAAACTTTAGTTTGTCCGTTTATGAGGTGTCCTATCTTCTCTCTTCAAAAACCAACAGTAGTCACCCATCATGGCTGGATCCCATCGTCCTTGGTACCGAATTTCCATTGTTCTGATATCTTGGTGAAACCTTTCACCCTGCTCGTTACTCACTGCTCCCAAATTTTTAGGAAAAAATGACAGATGGGAATGGAGGAAGTGAATTTTTAATGACATTCTGGCACCAAGCGCTTTATAGGCATCTAAGAGTTCATTAACTAATTGTTCATAATTTTCATCCATATTGTTGCCTAAAAATCCTCTTACTACATTAACAAATGAATTCCATGCTCTGAGTTCCTGCCTGGTAAGCTTTTCCGTAAAATTGACATCGTCCATCAATATTCTGATTTGTGGCCCAATAAAAACGCCTTCTTTTAATTTGGCATCACTTAACTGGGGAAAGACTTGTCTTAGGTATTTAAATCCATCACCATCTTTATTCAAAGCTTTCACAAAGTTTTTCATCAGCCCAAGTTTAATGTGAAGAGGAGGCAAAAGGAATTTTTGGGATCAACAAGAGGTATAAATTTAACATTTTGAGATCACGGTTGAAATTCGCTTCTTTCTGGCCAAATTTTTGTTACATAATGCTGATTTATTGCACGACTGTCCCATAAACAAAGAAAACAGCAATATTTTGTAAATCCCCCCTTAAGTCCCTCTAAAATCGCCATAACTTTTAAGTCCCCACATATCTGCCATTTATACCTATTGTAATTTATTTTATCCAAAATCGTACGCATATTTTCATAATTTTGTTTCATTGCAAATGAATGGGCAATGAATAACTCACGGGGAGAATGTTCAATATCAAGTTCCTGTATTAAACTGTCTATATCAGTACACGCGCACAACGAATTTTCCATACTGTAGAATTCAGAAAACATAGCATTTCTTTTTCTGAAATTCGTAATTTTTATTTGTTTGACCAATAGGTTCCATTGCTTAAGACGGGAACCCAGAAGTTCTGACTGTTGCTTGGATAACCCCAAATCACGTACTAAATCATTTAATTCACTTTGAACAATCAAATGTGTCTCGCCGGAACTGGAACCTGTGGTAAAAGTGGGATCGGTGCACTGTTCTTCTGAGCTGCCTCATGATGCGTTATCTCCATTATCTCCCAAATCAATTGCGTTTGATGCGCAATCGGCACTGGCAAATTTGCATTTTAACAGTATGGCAGATTGCAAATTTGGATATTCTATATTGTGCTTTCCCTTTTTGGAATAACGTTCTGCCTTTGTCAGGCAAAAATAACAATCGTCAGAATGATTGGTGGGTTCTCGACATACCATTGGAACTGCAAAAGGCATAGTTTTTCTCTTTCCCTTCATCCACTGCACTAATGATACACTACAACTAACACAGCACACATGGGGAGCCCACAGCTTTTCTTGATCTCCAATTAACAGAACAAAATATTTAAAGTAGGCTTTTTTTACATTTTCGGCTTGTGATTTCACCAGAAATTCTCCACAAATATAACAAAATTTGTCAGGAGAAATTTTGCAACTTCGGCGCGTTTGACTCGACATTCTCGTCTAGATAGAGATAGAGTTAAAAGCGTTGGATAACTAGAGGGTTAATTCGGCTGTTAGAAATATGAGAAGCCTTCATACTATCAGAAATACAGAAATATATACAGGGACATTTTAAAAAATGCTAAACAAAAGTATTGTAACAATCGTATCTCGTTTGATGGTAATAAACAAAAAGAAACATGGAGAATAGATAATGAACTTAGAGGTAAAGCTAAAGCAAGTGATACTTGTGACTCTAAATTATCACCCAACGATTTAAATTCATTTTATTCTTCAGTTACAAAAACTATATCTAGTAAATTAAGCTTTTCTTATTTTATGACCCATATATCAATACAGGAGTTCTTTTTCTTTGCTCCCACAGATGTTTTGGAACTCCTAGCAAACCTTTCCGAAATAAAAAATAATGTCTCTCCCGCATATGATGAAATATCTAAAAAAATATTTTTAAAGCTGCATAACAATGCTCTCCAGGTACTAGTGCAGGCAATAAAGTGATCGTTTGTTTTGGGTGATTTTGAAGACTGTTTAAAAGATGCAAACATTGTACCATTGTTTAATGGAGGTGATCAAAATGACCCTAGTAATTATCGGCCAGTGGCGCTGTTGCCGACACTTTTCCAAACAGTGGTATCCTGTGTAAAAATAGAACTACATCTGAATCCGCCGTATACCTAAGAAAAGGTTATATATGCACCACTAAACTAAACTGATGGCCATTCGAAGAGTCCCAACTTTTTTATTGAATATTTAAATTCAGTATTTTCAATACGGTTCAAAATGTTAATATGCGCTTTTCGGTATTTGTTTACACACGAGTTAGGATACATATCCTAGTGGGAATGGTTTCGGAGTCCCTTCACAGTTATCCCATACAAGGTGTTTTATAGGGTCTATTCATTTTTGTAAATTTTTCGTTCATCAGAACCTTCTTAGAAACCGCTTTCTCTACGATTTGTCTTGACCGAAATTTTCTGGACTCAATATGAAAAAAACAATTTCTGGAGATTTTTAATTTTCCGTTCTGTTTCCGATATACAGGGTTATTTAAACATGCATTTTTTATAAACAGTCTGCGCCGATTGCGGATCTGTCACACAAAGATTTATTGCCAAATTTATAATCAAAAGTATTCTTTCAAAAAACTATAATATGATTATGAAGTACAGGGTGAGGCAAAATATAATAATAAAATAAAAAGTCTACAAATCTAAAAATGCATATTTCTGTGGTCAAGATCGGCCTTGTCAAATTTAAAGTCTTAGACGAAATTGTTTATTTTTCTAAATTTATAACATGATGCATAGACTCACTGAAGTAGAGTGACAGAACTGTATAATAATTTAAGATAAGATTTAATATTATCAATCTACACCTAGGTGTATAATACGTTTTTTAACCACTGTTTTCTTAAAAGTGGTAGATCGTTTCCATTGTTGCCAAACCTGAAACCAAAAACGATTTTATGTATTTATTCAGACCAATATAAATAAAATTAAATCGTTTTATTGTTTTTGTAACTTCTAGAAACAGGAGAAATAAATAAAAACTTTATTTTATTCTTACATAGAACTAAAAATCCCTTTTTTGCTGTCGGGAATACAAAAAATAATTCTTAATTCAATTATTCATATTCTGATTAACTTTTAACTTTTTAAAGGCGAAGATCTAAATGTCTTAGCTTGTTGCCACAACATTGAGCTGCTGGGGTAGCATGGGCAAATCGTCATCGAAACTGGGCAAACCTCGAATGATGTCACCGTTTGTTTGCCGACGAGAATAGATTTAATTTAATTCATTCCGATGTTGGATATGTCTGTTTACGCTTTTGACGAAAATGCCATCAGTGAAGAACAATAGGGTTTTTGGCTAAACAGATATCTTTATACTTAAACAAATTATGAAAAAACCCTAACACAATAATTCAGCATTTCTGGTTTTATTGATCTGACAAGCATTTGGCCGGGTGAAACTAAAAGACGTATTAAATATGCCTCAGGAAAAGAAGAATGCCAAGTAAGCAACCACACCATAATAGTATACGTCATATATCGAATCCAACATACATAAGTGTTTATCCCCATATGGTGAAAAGTTTTATTGACCTATCACAGCCAAACTAATCGAACAGTTTTTGCACCATTTGCCATTAAAGAGATATAATATAATATATATAATAATTATGAAAATAACATTCCAACAGTTCCATAATTTGCTCAATGACAGTGTGGTACGATCCTGTAGAATTTAGTATGAACATAGCTGTGTTTTGAAGATGGTCGATGACTGTCCAATTAGTGGCGGCTCCTCCATTTGTTCATTAATTTGAAAATTTCCTCTATTATTCTAATCTTATAAACTCGTTGACCGTTCACTTAATTCCGCGACACAGCATCCATGCATGTTGGCATCAATCACGGCTGGCGGCCCGCGTTGACCTCGTGGTTATAACCGGAGGCGAGTTTTTCCCGAGTATTCCCTATCAAATTCGCATAGGGGCCCATATGTAATATACGGCATACGTTGGCAAAATTTGGGTCAATAACCGCGCCGAGAAAACTTAAATTAAGTTAATATACGGCAGTTAATGCGTTTAATGTGCATCGTGTGATAGGTTGTGGTTATGATTGCGTATTTCTATAGATTTTATTTTCAAAATTCTACATTTGGTTTGTCGATTGTGTAGTTTAAATTAATGTTTCAGAGAAAGCTAGCCACAGTATTTTCGAATATTAAGGCTTTAAGAGCTGTTTTCAATTGTTTTGGCCAGCTGGACTTTGAGAAACGGCTCGAATTTAAGACAAGTAGTCGACCTTTCCCGAAATTTAAAATTCCGCAAAAAAGTAAAGACAAAAACAAAGTAAATTGTTATTTTCGTTTCGTTCGTGTTATATGTAGGATTTATGTGCCTGGACATGCGGTTGGGAAGTAAAAATAGCATGTTATGGTTTCGGGTGTCTGATTTTTTCAGATGACTCTTTGTGGTGTATATATATTGACCCCCCTGAAAAGTTGACCATGAACCTCCATTGTGTCCAATCGTGTTAGTAAGTTAACACCTCATCGTGCACATGCTCGAATTGCCATATTTTTTCAATTTGAGCAATAGAGAACGCTGCATAGCAAGGTTTCTTAACTGCCCGATTTGTGAGTGCTCGGTGGGGTCGTTCCTTTAAAATTATTTTTTGGGACTGGGAAATCGATTTAGTATAGGCAAAACATCATGCAATTGCTTTAGTCCTTCTCAGGCGCAAAATTAAAACTTACCTTAATCTTTTTAAACCCTTAGTTCGCTAGTTATATTTCGCTTATGTCACTGTCATTTTGTAATTGTAACATTTAGAAAAAATATTTGTTCAATTGTTAAAAATGTCTTAAACCTACAACTGTCAAATTAGACCTGGTCTAAATTTAAACCTCTAGAGAATAAGGGTGTATATTTTTTTATTTAATAGTCAGATTTAGAGGTCATGAAAAAGGAAAATCTAACACCTCTAATGAAAGAACAACCACTTAAATATGCAATAAGTTGGTTTTTGTGTAATAACTAGTTTTCTCTTCATTTGTCATACGATAAATATGTTCATTCCATAAATATGACATAAAAATATAAAAATTCTAACATTAAAAAGGGTTATACATCTCTACATGAAAGGTTCTATACACTAATTACGTAACACCAGCACTCGCCGTAGCAACCACTTTAAGCTGACTGATTACCCATACATAGCACACTTGGCAATATGTCAGCATAGTTTAATCTGTTTATTTAAAACAAAGCGATTTTTTTTCTCTTTCGCCAACAGCTCCCAATTTTAATATTTTTTAAAAATTAAAACGCATCGTGTTATCCCTTCTTAATATTTATTATTATAATCTTCATACGAACAAGGAAATATTAAACAAATTTAAGGCGCTCTGCAGTGCTGGCAGAAAGGCAATACATAGTTTCCGTCTATATGATGAGAATACGTAAGTGAGCTGAAATATGTTCATATTTGTTTAAAAAGGCCCACCAAAAGTATGTTTTTTTGTTTAAATAAAATTGGAGTTTTTATTGTTATTTCATTAAATACAAATTGTGTTAGTATTACTACCAAAAAAGACCTGAGTATCGTTTTGTTATTAAAATATCTAAAACGTAAAACAGCAAGTTACCCTTAAGATGAATAAAATGGCAACGCTGCCGCAATTGTTGCAAATCCAACGAACTTCATTAATTTTATTCGTTTGAATTTGGGTTCCATCGTTTCTATTGTTTGGAGGGTATTATTAGGAATTTCGTTAGTTTGATTATTGTTTCTATTTTTTTTAGTGTTTTGGAGTCTTAGTTTAGTCGTTCTAGCTTAGTTATAGAATTATTTTTGGAGTTGACTTGTTTAAAGCTTTAAATGTTGAAATATACCCTAATATAAAAGCTATTAACAATATTTACAAATATGCTCGCAAAGAAGTGAGTTGAAATTTTCCACACCACTTGAAGGGTAGCACCCCGAGAGGGGTCAACCGCTGCTTTAAATGTGTATACTGGAATACTGTTTTTAACAAAAAATAACCCTTTTTCTAAAATAATACACTGCTAAAAATGCTGAAGAGTACATATATCCATTTTCAGTCGAATCTGCAGAAATTACTAAATTAGTTACTATTTAGAATTTACACTACACTTACACTTTTTTTGACTAAAAATTTATAATATGCCGTGTTATATACCCCTAGATATCAATTTTCATTCTGCACAAACAATAAAAATTTATAATTTGCACTCTTCAATACCCCAGATACCGATTTTCAGCCAAATAACAAAATTTGTCCGCTATATTGGAGCCCTTATTTTTAATTTTTATCCTGCGAGAGAGTTAAATTGTATCGTCACGTGAACTGTGTCCAGAACAGCGAAGCTAAGAGAAGAGTGGTGAAAAGCACTCTTCAGTTCTTTCTTTAACTTCATTATTACAATGGAAAATATGCTTATGGCCAGTGTGTTATAATCGAGTAGATAATGCTGTTCGCAAAGTTCTTCATTGTTCAAAAGAAATGTTACTTTATTTGGCAACCTACTGTAAAAAGACTCTGTAGATTCTATTTGCCATAATCTTTATTATAAACATAAAAATCTTAAAAATCGGATTCTTTTGTAACAAGACCTTTTTAACAGACTAGATAGCGCATTGCCATTTGCTTTTAGTATTGCCATTATAGTCCGTACATTCATTAATACCCGTAGACTACTCCTTATTACTCTTAGTACCCCAAAGTACCTTGATTTACCCCCTACTTCACAACATTACCCTGGGATGATTACTCAAAAAATCCCTGGACTACTCTTAATTACACATAGCTTGTACCCAGTGTTTCCACTATACATTTTATAGTTTTCAGGTGTAACTTTAAAACTATAATTCCTGTTGAATTTCGACGGGGTCTCACCTCGTAAACAGTAATTCGACTCTGTACAGTTTTTGAGAATGACCCATATATGTTCGCCGGATTAACGAGATATTCTCATTCGGTCTCTTTATGCCATGCCATAAGCCAAGCTGTGCACATTGCATATAGTTGGGTCACAGAGTCGAAGGTTACAAGTTCAACAGCCTTACGATTTTATTAATAATTGTACGAGGAGTCATCAGGCTCGTTTTAATGAGTAACATTTTTGCAATTATTAACGACATGTAATTGTTGTTATCGGCATTAACATTATTTTATTGTTCTGTGTATGCAGAAGGATACGTTTTATGCCTGGCAACATCATACCCACGGTTTTCAAACGTTCGATATGTACGTTTGAAATTTATACTATAACTAAGAAATTCCCTGAAAGTTTTTGTTATTTTACGGACCATTTACATAGATTTTGTTGTAGTCACTTTTACTTACAATTGAGGTTTTGGAAAATGTTTGTTGCACCTCCATTAGTCATGATCATTTTCATAATATCAGAGGATATCCTACATCTCGTACTGTTTCATTCATAAAATCGTGTAAGTTTTGTTGCAATGATTAAAGTAAATAAAAATATCTATCCTCCTTGACTGGCCTAATTTTAAGCAACGCTTGTAAATTCATAATGATATATTAAAGTAAATTAATAATTATATATATATATATATATATATATATATATATATATATATATATATATATATATATTATATATATATATATACATATATACACATCATTTCTTCCCGCCGACGTTGGGCATATTTCTTAACCCATTTCTATAATAATCGTTTATTAACTACCAAATCAAAAAATGTTATTACATACCTATCTATTTTTTACATTATGCATAAAAAAATTAAGCGCCTTTATTTTTGTTTACTTTGTGTTACTGTTAAATAATTTATTGTAAGAAAGGAATGTATATTTTTTATGCCAAATATGTATAAAGGGATATGCATACCTGTGTTTTTTGTATCTACATACAAGCAGCTTAGAAAAAAAAAGTTCAGATATGTAATTTTGCTTTCTAAAGAACGATAAAATAGCAATTCAAGTAATATTAATGCTTTAACAATACTGAGATTAATAAAATATTAGGAAGAATCTCATACCGTGTACGCTAATTAATACAAAAAAGCAATCACATTTTTAATTACCTGAGATAACGAACGTTAGGGTTTAAGTAATCCAGATTTTTGCATATTTCGCACTTACGCACCATAATAACCAAATCAAAATGATACAAAAGACCAAAGACAAATAACCATTTTGATAATATGTGATTGCGTTCAGATTGTTCATATCAAAACAATTCGGCCTCCCTGATATTATGCCTACGGTCATGATGGATTTAGGATATGAGGTTGCAAGCATTGCAGTTGATGTACCCTCTGTACATCATCTGCAATAGAACTCTTATTAGCAATTGCTTCTGATTTCCAACATTTGCGCTAGTTGTCAAATTCAGTGGGCCCTACCAAAGTGACTGTATGCCTCCTATGCATTTGGTATAGATGAAGAAAGTTTGCTGTTTTGCGTTACATTTTTTTCTCATTGGTGGTAAACCTACATCTACGAAACATGCCATGTTCTGCTATATTGGCAGTAGCTTCTATATGCCAGTCTCCATCAATGTTACACCCATATCTTTACTGTCATAAAAATCTTATGTACTTGCCTGTAAAAACTAAAAACGTTCGATTTTTTGAGTTTGTTAAATTTCTAAATAGAAAATCAAAACCGTGGTCAAAATTTTAAATATTAGCATTGGGAATATTATTTATAAGTAACATTTACTTCACAGTAAAAAGTAATGAGTTACATTTTTAGTGTTAAATTATATAATAATAGGAATAACAATTATGTTTTTGCTTTTCTTTTAAATGCCATTCATAACTTATGTTTTCTGTTTTAAATGTTCTACTCAGGATTTTTATATATTTTGTACGAATTATTGTGGTGTCGAAAACACAATTAATGTAATGAAAGTGAAATATAATTGGAAGATGCACTCATTTTCTTGAAAAAGTTAAAAAGTCGAGTCTCGCATTTTCAACGCCCTTTTATATTTTTCGATTTTTATATATACACATGCACTTCACAACTAAATTTTAGCATCAGGTGTTCCCACCATAAACCAGCAAAGCATTTTAATACTTTTTTCATGAAAACGCTTATTGTGGTGTTATTTGTTATTTTTTGTATTATATCCTTCGTAGGAAGTATACGTTTCACATTTTTCGACTTTTGACACTTTTTTTATATAAACCTTAGCAACCAAATCTTGTGAGTGTAAACGGTTGTCAGAGTGTGGTAGTCAGTTATAAGTTAAAGAGAATATTAAATATTTCTATACATTATAATACAATAATGAATATTTTGGTAAAAAACTGACCGGATAACAAATTTTAATAAAATTAAGCAATTTGATTTTCTAGCATCTATACGATTGATTATACGAAGCCCAAATCAGCCAGACAACATTCACTTCTGTTTAAAATATCTCAAAAATGTTTCAACTCCGATATCCGACGGATCTTGTTTATTATTTTCATGAGCGATGGTTCAATGAATTATCGGTCCTGGCAGCTGATCTACAACCACGTCGTATACCGAATTGGTCCGCTGTAGGCCGTGAAGCGAGGGCGTCTCTTTTCGGTCTGTGGCCGTGAGCCTTAATTTCTTCTCTGTCGTCGCTTGGCCTTTGCCACCACGTTGCCAGATTTCATAAAATATTTATTATTATGTATGTCATTCAAAAATCACTTTACATAATTGAATATTATTTTAAACTATCTATTACGTAGTTTTAACATATATTTCTGGAAATGTAGAGGTTTGTGATAAGTCATGAGCAAGATATATGGCGAGACTCAGGATACTGCCTTGATGACTCTTAAATATATATGTTAGTACATAATAGTCCAATTCACAATTCTTCCTTCTATAGCTATATAACTTATCAAGCAGAACGGAGTAGTTCAGACAGTCCAGAGCCTTGGGAAGATCCAAAAACATATCTGAACTATTTTAGAAATAAAGAACTTCCTTATTTTTCATAATATTTACCCTACTAACATAAATTGTTTGTAGAGAATATTAAATAATTAGTCACTATTAGGTGACAATAATAATATGGTTTTATAACAGCAAATAAAAGTAATTAAGCGATTAACACGTTTTTTTTTTCTAAATAAATTCTAATTAATATAATTAGCGTGACTTGTTAATACGATATAATAATACATCAACCAACTGTTTAGTTTTTTTATTGTAGTATGAAATCATTTAGTAAGTTTTTTTAACATTATTAATCACTTATAGAAAGCTTTAAGTATAAGATCAGAGGATTTTTTATTTATTCATGGATTACTGATTCAAACGGTTAATATTTCATATTAGTTTGTTTTATAGTTTTAATTATTGAGAGAAAATTCTGATTTTGACGTAAGATTCTGCCATAATTCCAAATTCTTCCAAAAGCCTTTTCGTTTTTTTCTAAGGCATGCACGAATGAGTAGTGTACAGTTTGCTTAATAAAAGAGCAAGCTTCAAAAAAATATTAAACATTGACTTGGCAAAGGTCAGATTTATCACTTATTTACTAAATTTTTGTGGGTGTTAACATTTATTTTTTTTTAATTTGCAAGTACCTTGTTATGAACATAGTAATAATTTTACTATCAACTATTTGTATCCTTTTTTATGTAAATTAATATATTACTCAGAAACATTCCAGAACATGTTCAGTCTTGTAGCTTTCTTTGTATGTATAATAATGTACCTAATACCATTAAAGGTCAATGATTATACAGGATGTCCAAAAAGAGTATCAGCAATTTGGTTCTTTCTTCATTTATTACTTGACGCAGCGTTGAAGGCATGGGAGAGGGGCGTCGAGAAAGCCACTCATCGGTGAACAACGAGCGTTTTGCGTACGTACATTTTATCAAAACAACAATTCATTATCAGTTGCGCAACATTAACTTAGCAGCTAATTCCGATATTATAAGAAATTGTTAAAGATGTTAAAATCTACTGGATCAATAGTAAAATCTGTCACACTCTGTCCGCCCACGGTCGGTAAGAGTAGAGAAAACCATCCAAGTGATTCGGTTTGAGAATTTCCAATATTGTCTTTACGAAAACGAACTCAACTCATCTTATTTTGAAGGTTTCAACTTAACGACTTGATTTCAACAAGATAGCATCACATGATGTGTGGAAAGCTAGTTTGTGGAAGTGTCCGGAGGATTATTACCTAATAAAGTTATCTCAAAAAAACGCCATATAAAACTGGCCTCCTACGAACCCCGATTTATATCCCTTGATTATTTATTGTGGGGTTGCATTAAAAGTAAGATGTTCAAGAACAATCTGGCGAACATAATCCAATTAAAAGAAAATATTGACACCGAAATGGGAATAATTTCGAGGGCAATATGCCGACGGAGCACTAAAGGTGAGGGCAAATAGCTCGGGGTATATTAGTGTTCAAGCTCAGGGTAATTCAGGACAGTCCAGGTATTTTTTGAATAATATTAGGGTACTTCTAGTAGAGGTAATCGAGGGGTATTGATGGGCAATTAAGGAGTAATCTAGGAGTATTTTCTCTAAAACTACTTGGCAGTGTGCTATTTAGTAACAGAGGTCTTGTTACGATAGAAGATTTTTTGTTTATCAATTTAATATTAATTATTTTGAACAATGACGAAATCTTTTCATTTTTGAAGGCTTCAAAGCAATAATTGGACTCGTAATTGAATTATAGAAAGGACTGAAGAATTCTTTTCACCAAGCTTTTATTAGCCTCACTGTTCTGTTTTTTTTTTGTCTGGTTCATAATTGCTCCTAATCAATCGATAATAAAGTTTGTCATACGTACACAGTTTGCGTGACAATAAAAGTTCACTCTTTCGAAGGAAACAAAAATAGATAACGGTTTTAATATGGCGGACAAGTTTTGTTATTCGACTGAAAATCAAAATCTCGGCTGTTGCAAAGTGCAAATTTTTAATTTTGCTGAACATTTGAAAATTTTAAATGGCGGCGCCAAAATTTTGAACCAATTTTATAATTTCTGCAGAATCTACTGAAATAGGGTATCTGGGGGTATTTAATGGTGCAATTATATATGTATAGTAAATATCTAAAACTGCAGATTCGGCTGAAAATTGGTAATTCCAGGTTTAAAAAAATAAAAACAAATAATATATATACAATTAATTCTTGGTTTTAGAGATAATACATGAGTATTCTTTAGTGTTTAGCAGGCATCCTTTTCAGAAAAACGGACATTTTTTGTTAAGAAGCGGCTCATCCCACGACTAAAGGCCTCTAAATCAGTTTTCTTTCATTAATAATAGCATCTATAATAGTATTTACAGTTCATAACTGCATTTTGACCAGTAGCGTTGAGTAATAAAAATGTTACTGACTCAAAATTGTCTACCAGGGACAGTAGGGCTTTATAATAGTCATCAAGAACAAGTGGTCAATAGTCAGTAGCTACTCTTTATTTGTTTCACTCGTCTTTATTTGCAATATTGTTATCATTCTTACAGGAGTTTATAAAATATTTATCCTGTCTTCAGTGAATTTTAGACAACTTGTTAGGAAACTTGGACAATTTGGCAACTGCGCAAGAAGATATCGGGCTGCATTTTAAACGGCGGCGTCGGTATAACTTATCGAGGCTTCCTTCGGAGTACGGTAGCCAAGCTCTTGTACTACTTGCCCATTATTCACTCACTAAGACTCGGTCTTGCGTGTAGCGGGTATTGTAACTCAAGGGACTTTTAGGAGGCTGCTTTTGTACACTTGGAACGTCGAGCGTACCGATATCATTTATATTTATCATTGAGAATAATAAGGGTCTTTGGTTTCATTTAATTCGCTCCATATGATTCCAAATAATCAGTATGTTGATGATGTTGTAACCGGAGAGCTTGTGAAAATTGTGTAATATAAATATGACTATCTGCAATGATTGAGAAAAAAATGTGTTTTGGGCAATATAGGACATTACCGTGTAGGTTTTTTTTGTATTAAACCTTTTAAAAATATTAAAACTTGGTGAAAATTCGGTCCAGTTTTTTTGCATATTTCTTTTTTACCTTGGTTAAACTGTTACATCGTACCGTGTTTAACTTAGTAACCCTTTAGACAGTATGAGAAGGCCAGGCGTCGTAAATTCCATCAACGTTGTCCAAGTACCTAAACATGCATTTTTATTTTATAGTACTTTTTTAAACAGGCTATAGTACCACTACAGTTGTTATTGGATCACTACAACAGTTACTAGATATTGTAAGTCCGTTCGACTTACATTTTTCCTATCGAACTACAAATCCGGCTTAACTTTGTTTCAACTCTGATATTGTCACTGTTTGAATTGAACCAACGCAGATTAATGCCGCTATATATGTAATAAAATTTTATTAAGATCGGTGTGCGTGTTCTCCATTTTTTTTTCAATTATGTACTCTTAAATGACAAATATATTAAAATTTTTACAGTTTCCTCACTCCTTATATCCTTCTTCCTTTATCAGAAATATGTGGCTATATATTTCGGATAAGGCCTGATGAGCTCTAAAAACATCGTCGTTTGAGTGAAATAGATCCTTGCCATTCCAGACAGAGTTCATGGTATCCTTGCTGTTACGTTGGTGTAACGTGAAGCAAAAATAAACAAATATTACTTCTCCCAACGAAAGTCAGGAATCAACAGTGTAATTTTGTAGGTTTAAAAAAAATCCAAACTGATACTTTTCGAAATTTTACGCACAAAATGCCAAACTTGTAGGAAAATAAAAATTTATGTTGATTTATTTGTGCTATCTGGTTTCAAATAAACCTTGTTATATATCTGTAGAGCATACAACACATTAGTACAAAATGATAAAAAAATGCCATTAATATTTAATCCTGATTTATGAAAAAAAAACTAATATATATTTCTTTTCTTTTTTAGGTAAGTTCTTTAAATTAACCTCGATGTATGTGGAATCTGTAAGTAAATGTTTTTTTTAATATTTTATTTATTCACAGAAATATTGGAAGCAGTGAGGGAAATGAAAATGAGATAAGTGACACGTTCAAAGTCACGAATGACAACATTACCATGAACATTGCTATAAATAAATAAATAAATAAAAGATTTATACAAAGTGTTCTATATATATATATATATATATATATATATATATATATATATATATATATATAGAACTAGTAGACTCTTATTAATATGAACACCAAAAGTTGCAGGCTTGTTCCAATATGCGAGATGTTTACACTACCGAGAGGAAAATTGAAAATAAATGCACATTTCTATGCTCTTCTATTATTTTAGATTTCTCGTAAAGAGTTAAACACTTCTTTTTATTTTTGGTCATATCGAGATACACACACATATTGAAGATTTATCTCACGTTTTTAATATGTACGCGTTTTTGCTAGGTCTAAACAGATGAAATCTTAGATTTCTGAAGCACATTGTCCAAGCTATGTGTTTTTCACACTACAGAGTATAAATGTAGATATTTTGCAGTTCATGTTATCGAAAGTTCATATAAACACAAGTTCACGTTCGCGCAAATCTACTGTATAGGGAACAATGATTTAATAATTTTTATTATTCACTTTATCAAAAAGTGTGTAAATTAAATTTATAGATGACGATGACGTCGACCAACAATTAGACATTTTAATGATTGGAGAGACGAGGGTATAAATAAAAGTGATAGTATCGATTTATTTTTATTAAGTTACAAACCATACATTTTCTGGTTACGATTTTATATTATATACGACCTTACACGTAGTATTAAAAACTAATGACCGTTGGTACATCCAGTTTATTTAACGACGCTACAAATCATTGTTATTATTTTTTGTCGCGATAAAAAAATCCCATTTATTACCATGGTCGGTGAAAGAAAATGTAATTTTCATCCCATTAGGCCTAAATAATACCGTACGGCAAAAAACCAACGCCTTAAAAACACCCATGAGCCTGCCATCGCTCAGTCCCATTACAGTATCAGATAAGCGTATAAATACGTCCATCTTTCTTTCTCACCCCGGGCTAGACGACGATGGGACCATCGTCGTACAAACAAGGCAAGATGCAAGAAGACCTCCGTAGGAATAAAATGTGCATTTGTAATCACACTAATGACTAAATGATTATAATTTTCGCCTACAAGGTCTCTGGACGTCCATAGCAGGTAAAAACTACGTTTGGGTCTATAATTGTCGAGTTGAAAAGAGAAACTGATAGTTTAAAATGCAGTAAGTTAGACAAAGGGGAACGAGTTTGTCAATCACCTCGTTTATTTAAATTGGTGCTAAAAGAACATTAAAACAGCGGTTATTTTGACTATACGAGGTATATAGAATGTCTAGTTGGTTAAATATAGTAATTTGTTTAATTAGATCTCAAATTAGATAGTACCTCAGTATCTTATTTCGTTTTATTTTTATTTGAAACGTGATTTGTTATGCCATTTTAAAACAGCGTCTTTCTGTTTGGAATTTATTTTATTTTAGTTTGTTAAGTTGAAAATTTAGTGAGTTCTCATTACAAGTAAAACGTCTTGACCTTGTGTTGTTTGTTTCATTGAAAAAGCACATTTTTAATAAAATAAATAATTGGTGCTTTAACAAGAAAAAGAATATATATATATATATATATATATATATATATATATATATATATATATATATATATATATATATATATATATATATATATATATATATTTTTTTTTTTTGGATTTTTAATAAATTTGCCTGATAAATATGGCTGTGTCGGGTATATAATTGTACGGTTAGTGCTAATTATTAAAGGCATAATTTTGATATCGAGATCCCACATGAGTATATATATATATATATATATATATATATATATATATATATATATATATATTCTATATATATATATAGGCCAAGTAATTGATGAACATATATATATCCCATATATATATATATATATATATATATATATATATATATATATATATATATATATATATATATATATATATATATATATATATATATATATATCTTAGATTCTCCTGTTGGCTTTCTTCCCTTTCAGGTTCTATCCAGATAATGGTGAGTTTTTTGTCAGGAAGTACCTATATATATATATTCTCCTTCAGAGTGACGGTTTCTATGCTCGCTAATCTGCGTCCCCTCTCTTCTGGGTATATATATATATATATCAGTGTAAGTAAGCGAAGGTATTGCCCAAGCGTTTATGGCTGTTATCTTATTTTTGGCATTTAGCTCTGTTTTAAGAATTTTTGTAATGCGTCGCATAAATTCTTTTTCTGCTATATATATATATATATATACTATGTCCAACTCACCTATTAGTTGTTGTGGTCCTCTAGAGTAAAGCTTGAGGTCATCCATGTAAAAGAGGTGTGTGAGTATCGTCTAGTGAATATCCATATGAACTCCGGTATATATTCAGCGCAAGGCAAAACCAAGCTGGGCTATATAAATATCCCTCTCCTGATGGTGATTTCTCTAGTGCGGTATGTCTCTCCCTTGACAGATAGTGCCGTGCGCCAAGTATCATATATATATATATATATATATATATATATATATATATATATATATATATATATATATATATATATATAATATATATATATATATATATATATATATATATATATATATATATATATATATATATATATATATATATATATATATATGGTTTGGGCGGCAGTTTCAAGTCTAGGATAGAGACTCAATTCGGACGCGGAAAGAAAATTTAACAAATGCCAAATGTGATTTTCAGCAAAACTGGTCTTTTCAGAACGACAGTAGTGAACGGAGGTACACCCGGAATGAAAATACAGCATATATATATATATATATATATATATATATATATATATATATATATATATATATATATATATATATATATATATATATATATATATATATATATATATATATATATATATATATATATATATATATATATATATATATATATATATATATATATATATATATATATATATATATATATATATATATATATATATATATATATATATATATATATATATATATATATATATATATCATCATTCTCCCATCTCATCATTTAGATACTATCGTAAATGATTCTAAATTTTCTTCTTGCATAGGTTTGAGAACAGGTGTTAACCTGTTGGTCACATGAATGCACGTGCGGATAAATTGTTGATTACATGGCTCAGATCAAAAGTTCAGGAAGTTGGTCTCCCCATAGCAATATTAATTCTAAAAAGAGCATTGGTATCACTTGAAATTCGTCCAATTTTAGAGCCGTTTAATGTTCTTTTAGCAACTAGGAATTTTCTGGACAAATGGAAAGGCTATCGTTTAAGATGATTCTTGTCACGACACATTGGCAAAAAAATAGAGCTATTGGACTTGATAATTTTTTATTACTGTTCAAGTAACAGTAGGGGGGGTATCAGTGTATAAGGTCAAACCCTTACATATTTGACTGCGTCTTTTGATTATTTCAGCTTCTCGACAAAAGTTTGGCTAAGCTTAGTAGGTTCTTGATGCTAAATTGCTAATTGCTGAATGCAGCTATAATTACAAGATTTCATGCGGTCCAAAATAAAAACTTTAATAAGCTATCATATAAACTATAGTATCACTAATTTGTTTAAACTTTTTATAGCCGGTTAATTTCCTTCCAGAAAGCCCGAGTAGCGGGTCACAGCGATAGCACCGGTAATTAACGGCTAATTCTCAAAATATTCCCTGTGGAATATAAACAAAGTTCATTAGGGTTTTTGGTTTGAGGTCTGCTTCTTCAGTAGACGAGGAGTAATGTATTAGCATTGCAAAGGTCTTCGTGTTCCATCCCCATTGGACGATGTTTTTTTATTTTTTTTAACAGAACCTATAATTTTCTATGTAGTGTTTTCAATATCGGACTGCGTTTTCATTGGACCTTTTTGAAATTTTAGAATGAGCAATGGAATGGTTTGATATTTAGCCTCTTGTCACTGGTAGGCCAACGTTGCCAAATAGATTTTCAATTCCTGAGAATTGAAAATTATTGTTGGATATTAACTATATCCGAAGCCCGCAGACTGCGGCAGAAGAAATTTACTATAGATGGTTTTGGTTTCAAATATACCAGCTGCTTTTAATTTTGTAAGCTCTTATACCATTTTGAAAGCTTTTGTCCATTAAGGGTACTTTAGTATTGTCTTTCCTCGGTATGCAATTTAGAGATATTATTTGAATTTAAGAAATGGTCGTCCAACATTCCCAAATTCATACGCAAGAAATATTGGAAAGGGACGCAAATGATCTTGGATAAAAAGCGGGACTGATTTTAGTTTTGTACCATTTTGAATCTTTTGGCTGACATTTTTTATTTATATGAATAATCTTTATATTTTTGTATTCCCTCGGTATAAGAATAGAGCTGTTTAAAAATATCTTATTTCTCCGATTTATAATTGGCGACTAGTGAGAATCGTACAAGTTTTAATTTTTATCGTAAATTTCCGTTCTCGATTTTTCGGTCCAGTGGACGGGAGAATTGTCATGATCGTCAATTTTCGAGCCAGTTTTATTATCTGAATGGGTACTACTTAAATTTAAGAGGCAATTAATACAAACTTGCAGAGGAGATTTTTACGAGCGGCGATTTCCTTAAATCGCACCGTATCAGAAATTGCATTAGCACCATCTAAATAAAAACACTTTTATTTTCGTACCTCACGGTAGGCGTATATACCGTATAAGCGTTTTGTGTCCGTGCGACTATAAACGATATTATTTATGGCCCAATATTTTTCTGGACTTAACGGCGCATCGGCCTAACGTAATTATTTATGGCTATAAAATTTACATTTATAAGACACATCCAACTATTTTCTCCCGGTGTAAATAAGCGTAAATAAAACAGACATCAATTTGTCGAGCGCCGCGCCGAGAGTCAGTGCATTTTTATTGTCATATTTTTATGGCTGATTTAATTGGACATATTCAGGGTATTTTTCACAAATTTCCTTTAAATAATGAATGAATTGTGATGATAAATCGTTGCAAAATCTAAGGTAATAACATTCATGAAATTTGTTACTTGACTCTATTAAAGTTTTGTTTCGAATAACTAATAAATTTAATTTTACTAACACTTGTTATTGGTTGTTCTTGGTCATATGACGTGTACAAGCCACTCGAAATGCTTACACTTTTAACAGACATACCATACAGGCTTGTTCAAAAGAAACGCACAAAATTCATATCTTCTGTATGACTCATTTTTCACACACAGTTCGTCTTGTTGTAATATTTTCAACTCTTAATCTGTAGGCATCCTAATTTTTTTTGTCAAATAGCAACCTAGGCCATTTCGGGGCTCTATGAGAAGGTCTTCAAAAACTGAATCCGATACTAGCAATAAATTAGGGGTCTGCTCATTTCGTTACTGTAAAACGAGCCCACACAACAATGATCAAACTGAATTTATTATTTTGGTATGTAAGTATTTGCTAAAAAAACAACCAAATGGGAAAAACTGTCACAGAATTTCAAGAATTAGGGCATTTTGCAATGATTAAAAGTTATATGCTTGTTTAGGCTTTTATCAGACGAGCAATCATTGTGTTCTGAGTAATGTATCCCCAGTTTTTTTTTAGAATTTTATAGTTGTGTCTAAATAATACACAAATTTACATGTCATACAAATTCAAAATAAGTTAAAACATTTTACTAGGGTGCCATATTGGATTTTTACCAAAATATAACCATGTCATAATTTCTTTTTTGGCACCTTGGGACTCTAAAAAGTGAAAGTCAGATTTTTTCGTGATTGCAATACTTTCCTATTTTTTCTTTTTTTACCCCCTTACGAGGGAAGTAAAAACCATTCGTTTTGCCTAATACAATTTTTTACGTTGATACAATTACGTAAAATTCCTATGTCTTTAAATTAAGACCAATAATTTATTATAGCCTGCAAAGTGCAAACTATTTACTTATTTCCCAAAATATTTTGAGGTGCGGTCCTGGTCATTGTTTCCGATTAACAGAGATGATATTTCGAGTGCGCACGCTCGTAATTGCTTGCTCTTGTTTACGTTTTTTTGAGGTTCTAGTCTTGATCTATGATTTATGATCCCAACATCGGACTTTGAGCTAATTAGAATAAAATTCAAGCGTGTTCAAAGGATTTAGTTCAACCTTATCCTTGGCAAATCTATACTCTATATACTAATATACTAATACTAATATATAAAATACCTAGTTGACTGACTCATTCATCACGCTCCAGCTCAAACCATTTGAGATAAAAGATTGAATTTTGTCATACAGGTTGATTTTAGAGCGTAGAGGTTCGATAAGAAGGGATTTTTCAAAACTCAAATTCCAAGGGGGTAAAACTACCCTTTAAATGTTACAATATTTTTTATTTAAAAAACGGTCAGTTTTTTGGAAAAACGCTTGAACACGTGTTTTTTATTTTATTTTAGGATTTTTTTAAAAATTCCTTCGGGGTGTTCAAAAAGGTGACACCACCACTTAAATAATATAATATTTTTTTATTTAAAAACCGGTTAGTTTTTCGAAAAAACGCTTGAACACGTGTTTTTTAATTTAATTTAATTAATTTTTTACATATTTTAGGAATTTTAAAAAATTGATACAGTGTGTCCAAAGGGGTAAAACCATCCCTTAAGTATTATAATATATTTTATTTAAAAAACCGTTAGTTATTCGGAAAACGTTTGAACATAATATGCTTCATATTTTATTTTTTTACATATTTTAATTTTTTTTAAAACCGAGGCAGGGTGTCCGAGGGGCTGAAACCGCCCCTTTAATATTTAAATTTTTTATTTAAAAAATAATTAGTTATTCGGAAAAACACTTGAACACGTGCTTTTTATTTTATTACATATTCTAAGAGTTTTTATAAATTCAATTTCGAATCGGGTCATTGAATAATTTTTGCAATTTGTCTCAAACCGTTTGCCGTAGAAAGCTGAGCTTGTGCAAACAGCTTGATTTTAGAGTGCAGAGGTTCGATAGGAAGGGATTCTTCGAAACTCAGTTTCGAAGGGGGTGAAAAAAATTTTTATAGTGGACTCGAAAACCACTTCTTGGTTTAAAGAACGAGCTATATAACTCCAAAAAAATAGCACGGCAGATGAAATTAATCTAGCTTTATTGGAAAAAATTACTGCTCCACAATTAACATACTACTCAAGATGTAGTTATAGACCAAGAAAGTGCGGTTAATTGTCCTGTCGAGTTCCCTAAACCCTTCAGGAATCCCTCCTCATGAGTTAACTTTAAAAGTGGGGGCATCAGTGAAGCTTAATCGAAATTTAAAACCACCAAAATTGTGTAATGGAACTCGGATGCAGGTTAAAACATTACCAAACAATGTAATAGAGTCTACTATTATTTCTGGTCGTGGTCTGGTAGAAACAGTTTTTATACCACGTATCCCTTTAATTCCGTCAGAATATCCTTTTCAGTTTAAACGTGTACAGTTTCCTTTAAAGCTTTGTTTCGCCATGACAATTAACAAAGCTCAAAGGCAATCCTTAAGTAGAGCTGGAGTAGACTGTTTTCCCATGGTCAACTCTATGTCGCATGCTCTAGAGTAAGTTCGCCTAGTAGCTTGGCTATTTTACAGCTAGAGAATGCAACAACAAACGTGGTTTATTAAAAGGTACACAAATGAGGCGATTTAAGTACATCTTTACTTCCCTTTCATTATAGTCATATACGCGAACGAAGACGCGGGTACCCGCTAGTATACTATATCTCTTAAATTACTGTGCTACCTATATTCAGTGGGGTCATGGCTCTGAGCTGTAGGTATAAATTAATAAACAATTCACTCATACTAGAAATGGTGAGCCCCCCCCCCCCCCCGAGAATTGCTCTTATTATGCTTTTTAGATCAAAATAACCAAAGAATAAATGCCTTGGACTGCATACGTTTATGGGAAATATAAATTACAGATCCGATTTTGCGAAAACTTTGTTTTAGATTCAAAATATGATAAAGCTAACAAATAGATTAAAATTGAAAATACAAGTCATTGAATTCTATTTTTATAAAAATATACAGCACACCAAATATAATTTCCAACGTTATTTTACAGTAAAATTCGATCAATTTTCGTTGAAAATTGTCGAAAAATCATCTACACAAGCTGTATAAATATTTATTCCCCATAGTTATTTACGTATAATCGAGAGCAAGCCGTTCTACTTTTTTCGAATAAATTTCATTATACTGTCACTTTTATGTTTTATTTGATTTGATATTTCACGCACTGCGGTAATATTTATATATATTAATGTAAAAAGGTTGTGATATTATATAACCATTTAACTAAATAATGAAAAGTTTCAATTTAAACAAAAAATCGTGGATGACTTAACCCAGCGCTTCTTTGGTAATATATTCTTCATTTTATTAATAAAGGTAAAAGAAACTTACGTTTAGTATTAAAAATTGAGGTAGACCATTAACAGGTGTGAATCTTTAGTTTCACAATCATTAAAACAACTTTCAGTAAACTCTCAAGTGGTGCAAAAATAGTTTTGGGATAATTGTAAAAAGATATACATTGATTTCGAAGTTTTTAGGAAGCAATTTAATTTTACATATAAAAGATGATTTTTAACATAGATCGTAGGGGGTTATCCTAAATTCAACAGTTTTACGGCAGTTAATATTTTAAGTGTCGTTTGTTATTTTAATATCGACTTATTTACCATTACTAAGTATTTACGGCAATTTTTGACCATGATAGAAGTCTATATATTCTAAAGAGTCCAAGCACTTGGCTATTCCGTAATAAATTTCACTATTGCCGACGCGCCTCCCGCACCTACTAACTGCCGCTTCTAGCGGTCAGTCGGCAGGTCGCTACGCAGTAGTTAGGTACGCGGTGTCTTAAGATTTTAAACCTACGTGTTTACAGAGCGTTGTACGCGGTGAGCAAAAATATAGAATTAAGTGCGTTTAAATGTAACTTTTAGGAGATAGTTTTGGAAATGGCTTCTCAAGCTAGTCATTCTTCTTACTGCAGTGTTAATGGATGCTACGTTAACATATAAATGTGTCATCTTTTCGAATTCCCCAAGATCCAGCAAGATATGTTTAAAGAACTTTCAAAAAGTTGTTTATTATTAATTTTTATTACTGAAATTTGGCCAAGAACTTATCTCCAAAATTAGGGGTAGTTTATTTGAAAAATAAAAAAATCAATTTTCTTACGCCTCAGTCTTAACGGGGAAAGGGTTCTTCTCTTAAGTGTCCGATGCAACTTGAAGAGGAAAACGATTTGCTACATTGTTGGGACGGTGACTTATGTGGGGTTGTAAATTGTCTAATCCTTATTTACCTTGCTTCTGACATTTAAAGTAACCGTTTAAATCGTATTTCACTGTCCTGCATCAATCAGTATTTATTCACAAAAGAACAGTTTGTAGAAGGCTTTATAAAACACTTGTGACTATTTGATGTTAATATTAAAACCTAACATGACATATTTATTTCCTAGTATTTATGGCGCAAGGACCTTTCCAGGGCCGTTTTTAGGGGTGTGCACGGTGTGCCGGCACAAAGGCGGCCAAATTAACCAAAAAAACACCCTGAATCAAATACAGAAATAGATAATGAAGAAAAGATGCTCTTAACCGATGATAATCCTAACTTAAACGAAGTTATCCCTGAAACTAATGATGATTTTGATGTCAGCGACCCATTCACCTGGCCGGATATTTTACAAAATCAAGTTATTGAGCAAATAGTACAAAACGATTTTCAGCATATAGAAAAAAAATTTCCTTATGATGAATCGGGAAGGAAATTTTCTTCAACTCAATATTTTCGAATTTTGCCAAATGGTGAAAAAATTAAAAGAGCTTGGTTGGTATACTCTTGTAGAGCAAATAGCATTTTTTGTCTTTGTTGTAAAATATTTTGTAAGGAAGTGTTTAAGTTAAATAGCAAAATGGGGTATTCTGATTGGCGACATCTTTCATATATTTTATCCAAGCATGAATCTTCTGTACATCACTTGCAAGCTAATCAAAAATGGGTTGAGTTAAAAATGTCATTAAATAAAAAATTAACTATTGACAAAGAACGGCAAAATTATTTTGAACTTGAAAGGGAACGCTGGCGCTCTATCTTAAAAAGAGTTATTGCAATTATTCAATTTTTAGCTGGACAATCATTGGCATTTCGTGGATAAAGTTCCGTCTTATACGAACAATATAATGGCAATTTTTTAAAAGCTGTTGAAATGGTGGCAAAATTTGACCCAGTGTTATCCGATCATCTAAAAAAAATTACAAAGACCCAAGGATCAAAAAGTAAAATAACTCACTATTTGGGAATTCATTTTCAAAACGAAATAATTACTTTGCTAGCAAAAAATATTTGCCATCATTTTACGACAATCCAAATATTTTTCCATAATTTTAGATTCTACTCCAGATGCAAGTCATACAGAGCAAATTACATTTGTAGTCAGATATGTAGACTGTAACGAAGAAAATGTTGTCATAAAAGAGTGTTTTTTGGGTTTTTTTCCTATTTTATATACAACTGGGGAAGGGATTTTTAACCTATTGGTTAATGATATTTTGCCTAAGTTTGAATTAGATATTAGGGATATAAGAGGTCAGGGCTATGATAATGGGGCCAATATGTCCGGAAAACATATCGGACTTCAACAAAGGGTAAAAAATGTTAATTCCAGGGCTATATTTGTTCCTTGCACCGCTCACGCACTAAATCTAGTAATAAACGATTCCGCTAAAATCTCCCACGAAACAATAAATTTTTTTAACATCGTGCAGGAACTGTATGTATTCTTTTCTTCTTCTCCTTTTCGTTGGGATGTTTTAAAAAAAAATGTTAGTAATTTAAATCTTACATCGGTAAGTGACACCCGATGGGAAAGCAGAGTTAAAGCGCTTAGACCACTTCGGAATCAACTAGGAAATATTTGTAAAGCTTTGGTTGAGCTTTCAGAAGATGTTACAAGAGACTCAAAAACAAAACTAAGTGCCAATTCATTATTAGAAAAAATAAAATCATTTACTTTTATCTGTAGCTTAGTCATATGGTACGAGTTATTAGTTAAAATTGACGTAGTCAGTAAATTATTGCAAAAAATTAATATTGATCTGACTCAGTGTGTCACATCATTAAAACATGTACTTAACTTTATTAACGAAATGCGATCGGACCAAAGTTTTAACACTTACATAGAAATTTCATCCAAATTAGCAAATGAAATTGATGTGGAACCAGATTTTCCAGAAGTTCGTATAAGGCGGAAAAAATCCCAATTTAGTTATGAAAGTACAGACAATGTATTAACTAACGAACGAGAGAAATTTAAAATAAATTTTTATTATACTGTTATTGACCGAGCTAGAATATCAGTAGAAGAAAGGTTTAATTCTCTTTCGTATTGCAGTAATATTTTTAACTTTTTAACACGGTTTCATGATGTGACATCGGATGATTTAAAACAAAAATGCGTTGAACTTGAAATCGCATTAACCGAAGACGAATCGAGGGATATAAGTGGCGTAGAACTATTTGAAGAAATTGTTACATTTAAATCTCTAACAGATCAAATCAAACCTATTGAGATTCTAAAATTTATTTATAGTAATAATTTGGTCTCATCTTTTCCTAATTTATGTATAAGCTTGAGAATTTTTTTAACAATACCAGTAACGGTTGCATCTGGTGAACGGTCATTCTCAAAATTAAAAATAATAAAAAACTATTTAAGATCTTCTATGTCACAGGAAAGGCTTACAAATTTAGGTATAATTGCCATTGAAAATGAAATTTGTGAAAATTTAGACCATAATAAAATAATAGACGAGTTCGCAAGTACAAAAGCCAGAAAAATATTTTTGAAATGAAGAGGTTGTTTTTTTATTGGGACTTGCTTAGTTTTATACTTAGATACAATATAAAAGATACCAATTTTTGTTTGTTTGGCTTTTATATTATTTGATATTTAAATAATTAATAGTTTAAACATTTGTATTTTGTTTTATGTTGTTTATTGTTTCGTTTAATAGATTATTACCTTATGTTATGATACAATGTTACTTGTTAATGTATACGTAGGAACTTAAATATATTTTTTTGTTCAATAAATATTGTTTTTTTTTTGTTATAAAAGGGCGGCCGTTTTATTTCTGCACAAAGGCGGCCGAGGGGCTAGGAACGGCCCTGGACCTTTCAGTTCTTATTAGATTATAATTTCTGGAGAATGTAAGATGATACCTAGAGTATAGAGACGGTCTTGAGAAAAGGGGAAGAGACTTGCTCTTGGTTTGGCTTATTAAATGCACACCAGTTTAATCTTGTGAATAATTTCAGTTTTTATTTTTGTTGGAAATAATCTAGTTTCTACGTATATGTGAACAATCATCCCCTTCGAATTTGAACATTTGATATCGGCGCCAAACGAGATCCAGTTCCCGTTACACCACCTATTAGATTTACGACTATTAGTTTTAAAAATCAGCCATTTAAGTGTTATTCCCATTCTCTGTTTCTAAGAACTTGGTAGAATGTTTCTGAAGTACAATCCATTTTGATATCCTGTCGAGAACGTATTGATTGTCGTTCGAATAATTTTTGTAATTTAAATTAGAATAAAACAATTATATTTCGCAAATATAACTGATACAGTTCTATTTTATATTTGTTGTTAATACCTATCAAATTTAGTCCATAAGTTAACCTTTTATTAAGTTGAACATCTAATACTCTAAATATTAATATGAATACCTAAAGTAACTAATACAGTTATTGATCGCTCCCCGTAGATGTATTCATTGCGATAAAATAACGCGGCCCCTCGTATACCTCGGATCTAGCTGTTAGCTGCAGGTCTTCTCTCTCGCAAAAAAGCCGGCTTTTGGGAGCACAACAAAGGAATGAGAGAACTGTTTCTTACACTGTTATAGAAGTGTGAGGCGTAGGTGTCAATATAAATAGTATCGTAAGAAAATTGAAAAACTCACACTCAAAAGCGCAGCAGGTTTTTGTATCAAAAACCGATACAAAAACTCGAGCAAAAGCCTATATAAAAAAACCTAAATATATACCAAAATTCAACTCTATAAAATAATTATAGTCAAAATCTAACGAGTTAGTTTTCGGCATATTTTCATTTGATAATTTAATTTTTTAGATTTTATTAATTCACCTTTAGCAGTGAGGAGTAGGTGTCAGACTAAAATATGGCTGAGTTGGCAAATTGAGAAGCTCACACATAAAAGCTCAGACGGTTTTTGTATAAAAAACGAGCCAAGGTGAGAGGAGACAAAACACCTATTTAAAAAACACGGTGAAACAATTAAATATTGCTACTGATTATAGCAGTTTTTGCTACTAATTATCTATTTGTTGTAATACAATGCTTACTAAAGGTTGAGGGCTAGAAGTAAAATTCTTGATATAATTATGAGTAATATACTGTTTTTAATTTTTTGTCTTGAAAAAAAAATTCATTAAATATAAGTGCAGTCTGATATGTTGTAGTTAACTTTGGAACGCACCGTGTTCCTTCAGTAAGCCATCACACCAACTTACCAAACACACGAGGGAGCCTTTTGTCATCGAAAAATAGCTTTTTATTTGTCTTTCACAAGTCGTCTACTGCGTTTTCTTTCTCTCGCGGCCTGGTTTTCGAGGGGGTTCTGAAATATTTAGTCGGCTTCTCGACATGCATTTGTTTCTGCGGAACATTTGAATGCGAGCTCATTTTGCACTCTGATTGTACAATGAATTATAAATGTGGAGCACCCCCTATAGGTGACATTACTATATGTGGAACAAAGGTGTGCCTGTGTCTAAATTCGAGACTTTAGATACTGGGTTAAAGAGCCCCAAGATTTTGCCAATAACGGATTTAAATTGTAATCTAGATGTGAGCTGTTTCTAAATATAACCAGAATACACAATTTTTTTTTTTTATTTTATGAAAGGCTATAACTAGTTAGAAACACATCATATAAAATTTTAAATATACACTAAAAACATAATTCAGTTGATTTAAACAAAAATAGAGGTGAACAATAATAAACAAAACAATAATTGTTGAAATTATGTAAAACGTAAAAACAACTATTTTTGTTGTGGTTCTGTTTTTATATTTTACGTAATTTTATTATGTATTTTGACCGAGTACTGGCTGACACCATTGTACAAATAATTGTTTTATATAAGCGAAACAAATATTTCTTTAAAAAATGATAAAAATGAGTTTGAACTTATGCGGTTCCTGTAACTAATTTTATTTACAATACAGTAAAACCTGTGTTAACGGTTACCTTTCTGAAGCGGAGTCTTTTGGTGTGGACCAGTTTGAAATGTCTGGAAATCTATTTAATGGGAATCCCATATACAGAAACCTTTTAGTATCGACAACCTTCATAAAATGGTTAAGATCAGGAAATACCTATTGCCCAGCTCTTCCCCAAATTTAAAGATCAAATTGTTTGTTTAAAAGTCTTGAGTATATCGAAAATTGATGATGAACTGTCCAATAATTACGACCAGCAAAAGTTTGTTTCTAGTAGTGATGTGGGCGAATGCGTAAAATGTAATATCGAGTGTAATACTTTGTCGAGTATGAGTGAATTGTGTAAAAATTAAGAAATATATAAAATTATGTGTTATGTAATAACCGTGATGAACTGGTGATAGATATTTTTCGAATTTTAATAAAATGTGAAGGAGAAAGTTTTAAAAACAAGCTAAAAAATCTAAAGCGATTTAAAATTGATATATAATAAAATACATACCTATAAATAATAAGCCATAAAGGCCAATAATTTTTATTTTTTAGGTGGCCGTCATTGGCAAGTTTTACTGTATTGTTAACCACATAAATGTGTTATTTGACCCAAATAAAGTTTTGTTTCTTATAACTAATACATTATAAACAATTGTTTGCTTTAAATGTATATTTATTTCCCTCAAATAAGTTATTATTTAATTCAAAAATGTATAAAATTACATTAAATTTAAATATATTATTTGTGTAAGAAATAAATATGCAATTATTTGGAGTTTTGCCAGTGTAGTTTTCTAGAGAGAGTACAGTTATAGAAGTGCAAACGTGGATGGATAGAACCAGGGCAAACCCAAATCACATTGTCATCCGAAAAAGTGAAAATAAAATAGCTATTAAATAACTTTGTCTGATAAACTTTAGGACTTAAATAGCTTTATTTAAATTGTCCTAAACGTTCTCTCACATTATCCAACATGCATGTGTAAAAATGACGTCACATTGGCTTTCACAAAGGACACAAGGTATAAATACAATAAATAGATAGTAAAATTTGAATTCTGAAAGTGATTATTGTTAAAAAATGACAATAGATCATTAAGAATTCATATCTAATGTTAAACAAACCCTAATATAGATAAAAACAATAATGCCAATTTTTTGTTTATTTGAAACAAATATGATTACATATACAGTTGTCGCGTTTTGAGATTACCTGTGCGTCACATGAACTACGTCATCAAATCCATATGAATCAAATTAAATGTTGTGGGTGATAAAGTCAAAAAAAGTTTCTGTGTTCATATACGCTAACGGGCGAGTTCGAAAATACGCTGGGTGTACAGCCTTAAAGGTTAGCCGCGGCAGCTTGGAGTTTTTAGTCCGTAATTTAAATATACGTGTTCTGCGTGAAATTTCGTCTCAATAGAAAAAGCTTAACACAATTAGTTAATGTTAGATGTTTGAATCAAAATCTCAGTAAACCAAACAAATCTAAAATATATCAAATAATTAAGTTGATTTAAAATAAAGAATTTTTGTATAAATCAAAGAAAACCTATTTGAGTTAAATAAAAATCGAACAAACAAATAAATTATTAAACAATTTTACTTACATTTTTTTTTCAGTGTATAACTCCAAAGGCCTTGAGTCGAGCCTTGACCTCCTGATATATAACGGTTTTTTGCCCTCAATTACTTGTACTTTTAGCAAAATTTGAATTCTGAAAGTGGTTATTGTTAAAAAAAGAAAATAGATCATTAAGAAATCATATGTAATATGTTATTATATTTTGTATATTCCAACACTAGTATTGAAAGTGTTTCGTAAGTGGTCGTAGGAAAAACAAAACAACGTGTGTTGAAACAATTTTTTCAACACTATAATATACAAAATATAAAGTATAATAATTCCACTGAAAATTTTGAGTGGCCGTAGGAAAAATAGTGCATGTCAAAATTATCGGTTTTAAACTAGAAGGATTTCCGTACTTGGCTGACGCCTCGTGCTAAATACCTCATTGTTTGATAACTACCACTTTCAACACTTGTTATGTAATATACTATGTCAAAGTTGACATTTGTTAACAAATCCTAACAACCGTTGGCTTAATTGTTTACGGGAAATTTAAAACATCTTGATTCTTAAAACGCTGTTGTCGCTTTTGCTTGAAATGCAAGAAAATATAGAAGAAAACGATGGTTGTATCGACTTATTTAAAGGTATAGATGAAACGGCCAATCGAGCTACCTTGGATTGCCCAGAAAATCCCTAGTGCAATATGAGATTGCTTACGATAAGTTTGTGAAATTGTATGAAGAGACAGGCTTTTCTTTCAAATATACTGAAAATGTAGTCCTGGTATATTAATCTTTAGGCACTAATGCCTTAAAGTAATAGTTTTAGGGCTATTAAGGGGTGTTACAATTGCAGTTTTAACACGTTTGTAGAAAAAATGTTTTTTACTTAGTTGCATGTCTTGCTGTTCCGATATAACAACTATTATTGTTTACATTTAAAAAGCATTAGTCCTAATCTAACCTAACAATGGATTTCGCTCGCCATGGTACCGGAGGTCAATTTATATTTTCACGAATACCCCTTCAATGTCTAGTTTTATTTATAATTTCATATAGGCGGTGCAACAATTCCTGAAATGTTTGTTCAAGTGCATATTCCATTTGGCCATAACATAAAAGGTAATAAAAAAAATTATACTATAATCCAGTGGCGTGCCTTTTAAAGTATAGTAGGCAGTAATAAATCACTATGCTCTAAAATTGATTTACCCTTTGCCTTAGTAGTAGCTTTTAACGTGCGTCTGCAAAATTTATTCCACCCAGTCTGCGCCGAGCACCGGAAATTTATAAAATCTTTTCCCTCAGGATAACCAAATAAAAGGCCTACGCCCAAATTAAATTAATTTTATTCTTAAAAACAAATATCAAAGGGTTCTGAAACTCATGGCGGACGGTGGTTTTTGGGGGTTTTTAGAGATAATTATTAATAGAGGAACACGTTTCTGGTGGGTTGCCTGTCAAAATATGGCTGCAACTACACATGCATAGACCCATAAGGGTATCAACCAGGCAATCCTTGCCGGACTTTTGCTGATAACGAATTCTTACGCTGTGCAATAATCAAATCCATTTGTGTTGTTCTTAACTGGGACCCTATTTATGAATGAAAGATATCACCTGTTTATGAATGGCGTAAATAATTTCAATTTTTGGTAAAAGTCCATGGTAAGAAGTGGAGTGCAAGTTAATGCATATTTTTTTAAAGCAGTCGTCCAGTATTATTGTTAGATGAAAAGGTTGTGCTTTGTTTTTGTCTCTTGTAACCTACCGAAATGCATAATATACATTTTAATAAATAAAAAAAAATTGCATTTATTCTTGTGGATAACGACTTCCTTCTTTTTTGCAGTAAAATTTCGTTATCAAAAAGATCTAGTTTTATTTATTTTTATCTGAACAAATAAATTGCTGAAGGGGCCCCTAGGCTTCAGCCCACTCAACCTAATCCACACCTGTCTCAAACGACTAACAATTTAAAAACTTATATTGAGTTCATTGGTTTTTATGAATACCCATATCGATATCTCGATGTTTATGTTAACACCATTAAGATTTAATTAATGGGTTTGCTTTCTTCGTATATCGATACCCTATAACAAAGTGAAAAAGAAAGATATAAGTAAATAGATCACTTGCGATTTTAACCAGTATTTCGGTTCGGCGATGTCAGCGATTCGTCGATTACACGCAACATGCTACGACATCCAGACACATAATAATTTCTTTTTATTGCATACGTTCTATTTTTTAACATTTTTTTCGTACTCGTACAAAAGCACTGCTATGGAAATCTTTCCATAAGATCTGTAATAGAGAATGTTTTTTGTTTGCCTACTGGCTTGTTATGGAGTGCTTTTTAGGTAGCTTGACACATTGTTTTTAATTTTTGATAGTTGAATCATGAACTTTATTTATATTTAAGGAATTTATAGAAAAAAATATAATTAATAAAAATTTATAAGATTAAGAAATCATGGTTCTTGGGATTAGGCCGTGTCAAATAGGAATTACTATCCGACGTTTCGTCTTCGATTGCAAGGGGCAACTTCAGGGATATTTACTCTACGAGATCTGAACGAGACTCGTCCACTACAAAGTCGGTAAATATCTTTCAAATGTTTTTAATCTTGTTACTGGAAAAACAGATTTTATAAAAAAACTCTGCACTTTTCGTGGAAAACTTAAGACAACCAGTTAGATCTCGAAAATATTTTGGTTAGTTTCGATGTAGAATCACTATACACAAATGTTACTGTTAGCGAGTCAATTTCCACTATATCAGAGATATTAGACCATAATAATCTTGACAACAACTTAATAGATCTAGTGGAAGCTTGTCTTACATCTACTTATTTCATTTTTCAAGGAACTTTTTATGAACAAACTTCAAAACCAGCTATAGGATCTCCTCTATCATCTGTGGTAGAGAATATCTTTATGGAGGCCTTTAAGGATATTGCTTTAACATCTGCTGCACTAAAATCAAAACACTGGTTCATATATGTAGATGATAGTTTTGTTGTTTGGCCTCATGGACAGGATAATCTCCTTATATTTCTGGACCACCTTAATCAACAACATCGTAATATTAAATTCACAATGGAAATTGAATCTATTGGAACAATTCCCTTTCTAGTTGTATTTGTTTAAAGGAAGGAAAATAGTAGGACATTCTGTGTATAGAAATACATACTTATATGCAAATTCCTACCACCATTCAGCACAAACGAAATCGGTTTCACACGTGGAAACCGATCTTAACACAGCCACTCTCCAAGCTTATTAAGTGTTCAGATTTCGTAGAGTAAAAATCCCTGAAGATGCCTCATGCAATCGAAGGCAAAACGTCGGAGAGTAATTCCAATTTGACCCCGTCTAATCCCAAGAAATATGATTTTTTTAATTAACCAAAGCCGTGAAAGCCGTTCTATATTTAGAAAATTATTATTATCCAATAATTTTTATAGGATAGGCAATGTTTTTTTGTATATATCGTATGCACGCTACTGCTATAATCCACGAAGCCCGTTTTATAATAACGAATCTAATCCGAGTTAGAATAGTAATTACGTCAAGTTGAGCCCCGGCCTGAGCATTAGTAATAGTAGTTAAATGTGTGTTTACGGTCGTCTTATCTCTAGCGAGACGACGACCGCCTGGACACACGCACATTGGACATTAGTCTCGCCGTCCACACTTTTCCTTCGGTTTACGTCTAATTAATTACGATAATCGATGCTGCTCTTGCCACCGCGGCTCGGCCACGATACCACCCGAGGCTCGGCACCTTCACCTTGACTCTTTCTTGTTAACTAATCTCGCACCATTGGCAACTTGCTGAGCTCTTCTAAGTGCACGAAAACATGAATTGGTCGATAGCATTGTTTGTCCGACACGGCACTTTAGTTAGCAACTTTTAGGTAGATATGTATTCTTTGGTTGTTAACAGGGTTGCCAGATGGTTCTGCTCAATTTCTTTACTGGAAATTCAACAATTTCCACATTTTAGGAATTTTCAAAAAAAATCCCCAACAAAATTATTTTCGTATATTATGAATTATTTCTGAATTTTAATACATTTTGTGCCTAAAATATTAAAACACTTTTTATAGAAATAAAAAACATATATTTCTTAAACTCATTAGGTTATAAAAAATTGACCTAAGATTATTTTCCTAACGTTAAATGCAAAAATGGCCAAAAACATATTCTTTTTCTTTGGAAGTATTATACATGCTCGCATTAAACACATTTAACATTATTTCACGTGGTACAAAACTAACACAACTGTTATCCATAAAATGGAACCGTATTCTCATTATGACATCCCCACAATGTATTGTCAGTCGGTTTCTTTCTTGATTAAATTTGCTATTGAACATGCCGCTCCCACAGTCGCATTGGAAAATGGCAACGAAAGAAGTGCGAAGGCCAATTTCACTATATCTGGAAACCGATTTTCACCCAATACATTTTTATTTTTAACCACCTCAATCTCAATGCAGAGGGGTTCAAGTTCTTCCAAATGTTGCCATTCTACTCGATGAAGAGCGTTCAATTCGTTGAAGGAAGAATCAACATCTTGACAGATTAGGGACTTGATGCGGCTAGGTAGATTGGTTATATCTGGTTTTCTAACTTAGGCAGCATATTTTTCAAAGCCCAGTTAAAACGGTCTGCACCTACCCTGGACGAGCTTTTTTTTATTTTCTACTCCCAAGTTTGTTTCATTAAATGATTAGTTAATATCTGTGCTCATTTTAAGAATTTTTTCAAGGCGCATTGACGGTATTATGATACTTAAGTATTTTCTAAACAAGGCAGAGGGGCACTCATCATTTGGAGAGAGCCTGCTTTCTCACTTTGAAATGCTGTGTTAAAAGTGATGAGCTCTATCAGAATTGTTTGCAGGAGAACCATATAGAAAAAATTCTTCAGCTAACATCGTATAAAGTTGTTGTGCAGTATAATATCTTTCATTTTTTTTTTGCTAAATGAAAGTGTAGTTTTAAGATATCCACTGATTGAACGGGATAGCCATCTTGTTCCTCTTAATTTATCAATTTTTGTTGGGGTTTCTTATTTTTATATTCAATCTTTTGCTTCGAACTACAGCTAAATCTCGAACTAAACTCCCGCACCTATTTCCAATAATCTATAGAAAGTCGTCATTATTTTTTTCTTGGATTTACTAATATATTTTATCATAATACACATAAGTTTAGTACACCATCTAGCTCATTAACCTGCTGCCAAACATTTCTATACTTATTGGACATTATTTTAAAAGAAATCCTGGGTAATTCGTATCATAACACATTAATGCAAAGTTACAAACTGCAGTTGAAAGTTCGAAGCACTGAGGAAATACCCGAAAGCGATGTTACATTGATGTAAACAAAAAATCGGATGGCTGATTTTTTGATTTATTTCTTAGCGAATTAAATATTTTTATTCGACAGTCGATGACGACAAAAAGTAGTAAAATATATTTTTTAAATTCCACTATGCACAATACGTGATAGTGATTTTTGAATTTTATTTATTTGAATTGAAATGCAAGATGTGTCAGATCTAAATCTAGGGTAAATATTTATCCTCAGAAAATAATATCCGCAAAAAATTCCCGAAAGAAAGAAACATTTGTTAATTTTTAAGGAAAATCCCTAATCTGGCAATATTTGCAAACCTCTTGAATAGATGTGATTGATAAATACAAATCTGTTTATGACTATATGGACGTTTAAGAAACCCTAGTCCTCGGGATTAAACCATGTCAAGTTGTACGTCTTTTCCAACGTTACGCTTTTTATTGCTGAGGCATCCTCCTGGACCTTTAGGCCACGAGATCAGAACATTGAATTCGGTGTTTTCCTTCCTTTCACGTAAATTTTGTATTTCAATTTGGATGAGCTTTGTGTAAAGTCGGACACACAAGTCGTGGGCTAAAGAAACTATGCCGGCTAAAAATATTCATTGCAAGTATTAAAGGTTCCGACGAGTGAAATCAACCGGAAAATATATCGCATCAATGCACAAAGCGATGTATTTTTTCGTGATTTTTACCGCCCTGTTCCTTCAGACGTCGCAGACCAAGATCCGTTTGTCGGACTATATGCACTCCACCTCCTCCTTTTTCAATCCTAGAGGAGCGACAAGACATGCTTGAGAATAATTGAGGACTCTCCGTCTACCGCTCAAGGTCCAATAAAGACCCTGATATATTTTCAGTACAGTATATAATGTTATGGGGTTTATTGTTATCTAATCTTATACGTGATTTATTATTTCATAGAATTTAAATCTAGTGGTTCTGCCAAGAGGTTCAACTGGCTTGGCCTGTCCTATTAGACACTTATATTGCAAGTTTTGACGAATGTAAACGCATTTTTTTTTCTTTGAATAGGAATGACCAGGAATAGTATGTCATTTACATACAAGTTTTTTGTTATGCAGATATACTCCCAAACGTTCAGGGTCCCCAAGAGACGTAATTAATCTCAGTTATTTATAACCTAGATCTAAATATAAACCATGTCTTTTACATACTAAAAATTAATAAATTTTCTTTTTTTTATATCCTGATGCCAGATAATGGCAATAAGTCCTCTTTACTTTTTTGTTGGTATGTAATTGTCTCTGGAATTACCCGAATTTGTAGGTTTTTATTTTTTTTTTAAATTAATATACACAATTATGCCGAGAACTTTTTTTTTATAAATTTAAAGGTTGTACTGTGCTTGCGACTTGAAAAATACTTTATTAAAGTTTTTTAATTGTTTTGTTGTATGTGGATATTTGGTAGTAAATAAGTCTAACACTAATTTTAAAAGACGACGCCATTCGAATCAGTTCATTTTTCGAGTTTGAAATTTAAATGAACAAAACCCGTAGGTCTTTAATATAAAATAAGTAAACTTAGCGGCAGATCTTCTTGCGATTAATTATACTTAAAACAGCGTGTGTTGCCTTCTTATTTGTTGAAAGCCGAAAGTAATTTCCGACTAATTTCCATAAAGCCAACGCGTAATTAATATAAAACGTTCACATCGTAGAAGTCAACAAACTTCTACTTTACCAACTAAATTTTCGTATTATTGCTCGTTTTCGTATGGTTTGTGGTAAGCGATGCAACAAGCCCATAGAAACGAATTGGGTATAATCACACCAATTTTTTCTACACAACCAACATTGAGTCAATCAGAAGAAACGCCCCGAGCGGCGACGTTAATTCAAAACGACCCATGTCATTGAATCAAATTGGACGGAACCTGTTGTCACAGCCCAGAGTTCATCCTCCAGGTGAAAACTCCATCGTAACCTTTACGAGTATCTATCATGATCATATAAAATTTATAGTTATACAGAGTTCATTATTATCTAATTCAAAGAACTTATATCGCTTGTATAGAAATTTGTGATTCTGCCGAAACCGATTTATACTTCGAATAGACAGTGCATAAGGCAGGTTTATACATTCGCAACATCAGTTGCTCGTGTCTATATTTAGTAGTCGAAATATTAGTTAGTATTTGACGCGGTGTTTCCAGTAACGTGATTTAGATCTACTTGTTTAGAAATACAATATAAACATTATGCTTTAGAGACAAGTATTATTGTACTACTCTGCAGAAATCTCTCGATGGATCCCAACTAAACAAATTGAGATCCATTTAGACAGTCGTTTATTTTCCACTTTTTAGCATGATCTATGAGACACTTAAAAGGGTGATTTCGAGCTGGGGAAGGACAAAAGTCTTCCAAACCGGTTCATACTGCTATACGTATTTATTTCTTGTTCACTGAGGAAAAATATAGACTTGAATAGCAGCGAGTAGGACAGATTTAATTTTTAAACATGGAAATCCAGATTGCTCATAATAAAAAGGCCTGAGATGCTTGGGAAATTTAGCATAGGTGAAAGACACAATAGGCCAGAGTCGCATTTTCAACCTGACTTAACTTGATTTACCATATGGCAGAATAATCTGTCATCTACATACAAGTTTTAAGGAAGATATATCTTAAAAATACTTATTTAAGCCACAGAATAATTCGCATTCAATAATAACAAATAATTTCACACTTTAACATTCTAGGAACTATAATCTAAATATTCGATTGGACATGGTTCTTTTCCAGTTGAACAAAATAATGATATATTACCTACATTCAAGTTTTTTTTGGCAGATATTTTCCACCAAGATACATATGAATGTTTAAATGATTAAACATCATAATAATGAATTTCAGTCATTTATGATCTAGGTCTAGATCTAAAGGATGTCATCTACATATAAAAAAGTAGTAACATTTTTTGAGCTTTTTAATAGTATACCTCTAGCTAGCATTTTTTTAATCTGATGTCAGAAAAGGTCAATAAAACCTTTTTCCTTTTTTTAGTTGGAAAATAACCGTCTATAAACTGAGCGCTTATTCTATAAAAATTTCTTTTTAACCAATAGGTTTTTTTGATAGATTTTTTTATTATACATAATTTTATTATAACTAATTATGGTCATATATGCGTATATAATAATATAAAACCTTTTTGTTTTTGGAAATTCAAAGGTTGATTACAACTTTAAGCCTTATTATAGATTTTTAATTAACTAAACAAAATCCAGCTTAGATATTTTAAAGTAAGAAAAAAAATACGCGTAATGGTCTTCTTGTGATTACAGATATGTTAAAGAGCTTCTAACGCCTTATTAAGTCGAAAGTAATTTCCGGCTAATTTCCATAAAGTCAACCGGTAATTAATATAAAACGTTCGCATCGTAGAAGTCAACAAACTTCTACTTTACCATCTAAATTTTCGTATTATTACTTCGTAAATATGTCGAGGCAAATTGCCGCTCGTGGCAAGCGACGGAATACGCGTATAGAAACGAATCAGTCATAATCACACCAATTTTTTTCTACACAACCAACATGTGATTTAATCCGAAACGAAAACTGGGGTAGGCGTGAGAAGAGAAACGCCCGGAGCGGCGAAGTTAATTCAAAAACGACCCATGTCATTGAACCAAATTGGACGGAACCTGTTGTCGCAGCCCAGAGCTCATCCTCCAGAGTGAAATCTCCACCATAACCTTCACCAGCATCTATCATCATCACAGATATTTACCCGAGTAATCGTATACTTCTTTTGCGTCCGACAATGGGTCAGTACGTTATTCCGCCAGTTATCCGTGTTGTTCGGTCGTAAACCGTCTGGTTGCACGTTTCAGATCGTGATCGTAGTCGAAGACTGTTTTGTTGGTATCAATGTGATTACTTTTGTTTATTTTTTTTTCAACCTGATACGCACCGTACTGTTCTCTCTCTCACGACGAATTGAAATCTAATTTCGAAGCAAGGATTGTTTTTCGAAATTACTCCGGATCCGCCTATAGCGGAGAAGATAATGTATTTTAATTAAAGGCAGGTCCGATCGTGAGTTTTTCCGCCCCAGCAAAAAAATACAATTCACGTTTTAAAAAAATCTGATAAATTTTGCGCAGTACTCTTCTTGACCGATTGGAATAAGCATTTCGGATTCTAAAGCCTTGTTTTATGTAGTCAGCGGCGGGGAATGCATTTCGCACAATACATTTTTGTACCGTTGTACAAGGTGATAAAGATAATGTAAAAAATTAAAATTTTCCACAAGGTGTATTTTCTTAAATAAAAAATTTCCTCGCTCTAATCTACTGATATTTTGAAATCTTAATATGTCGGGGCCTTTTTGGCTTTTTTTTTGTTTATGCCTTGTAACAAAAATGCCATTATTTTTTTCTGAAGAAACAGCTGAGGTAAAAATAATGAAACTTGCAAATCTATATTTGGCTAATGTCACTTTTCTATTGTTAATGATACATATGGTCCATCTTAAGAAAATTATTTAAGAGATCTTTTGACTTATATCCTCCGAAATAGGATTCAATCGAAGTTAACTTGCAAATCTATATATGTCACTCTTCTATTGTTAATGATACCTATGGTCCATCTTAAGAAAATTATTTAAGGGACCTTTTAACTTATACCCTCCGAAATAGGATTCAATCGAACTTAACTGGCAAATCTTTATTTGGCTAATGTTACTCTTCTATTGTTAATGATATCTATGGTCCATTTTAAGAAAATTATTTAAGGGACCTTTTGACTTATACCCTTCGAAATAGGGTTCAATCGAAGTTAGGTCATTAAGTGTAAAACTATGAAACGTTTGAGTAATTTTTAACACATATATGCATGTAGATGTTACTATAAGTTACAGAGTGTCCCAAATTCTATACCTTGGATTGCTTAGAATTTCGTATTAGATATATGAAATCGTTTAGCTGGTCTTCAAAATGGCTTATTTTGATGCTGCTTTTAGTTGATAATGTTCCAAATTATTTCTGAGATTTTCACAAGAAATGAAAATTAATATTAGTCATTTGCTTTTTTGGAGAAAGGTCAAAATAAATTCAGATCTGATGATTTAAAATTCCTTGAATATATTTTGGAACACCAGTGAAGTGTGACCACCTAGTTTAGTTCCGGACATAGTGACTTATGTAGTAACACATATATAATATTTTATTTTTGTTAAAAATTTGGAGTCAATTGAACGAGAAAAACCTTTTAACTTGGATTTTTTAAATATTTCATTTGATCGTCGTTTTAATCCGTCACTTTAAATTCGTACCACAATTTTATTAGTTTATCTGTATATTACACTTAATATTTGCAGAAAATTTGAAATTAATCTACTAAACAGTTTTTCAGGTTGGTTTTTTTAACTATTTTATTAGGCCGCTTAAATTCATAGCAAAATGGACCAAATTTGAGGTAATTTGGATCAAAAGTTTTTTAGTGATAATTTTTTTAACATTTCACCTGGCTGCCATTTTGTTCCGCCATATTGGATATTTACCAAAATGTTTGGGGGGAATTGAGAAAATATGTTTTGGGACTCTAGGAACGCTAGAACTTAAAGCGTTTTAAAACCTTGGAGGAAGATTTTTTTCACGATTACCAATATTTTATTTGGCCGTGATTTTGTTCCGCCATCTTGAATTCTTACCGCGATTTTACCAGTTCATCTCTATATCACAATTCTTGCAGAAAATTTGAAATCAATCTAATAAGTAGTTTTTTCCTGCTGATTTCTTAAATATTTTTTTAAGCCGCCATTTTATTTTGCCATCTAGGATTTGTATTTGCATTTTTACAAAAGTGTAACCATGTCAAGTGTCATTCTCTTATGACCCTTGATTTTTGACCAAAATTTGAAGTCAATCGGATAAGGCATTTTTGAACTATGCCTCGTAGAGACAGGTCAACAGGCAGACGGAATTGAGAAAATTTGTTTTTTGACATCTATAGGGACCTTAAAACGTGAAGATCTGTAAAAACCTGGGAGGGTAATTTTATGACGATTACAATACCTCTCTTTTACGAGGGAAGTAAAAATCACTGCGAAAAACGTCTGGAGATATTGATTTAAAATATAGAAAGAAAATTCACGAGCTTCTTGGACTATTTTTTATTGATAATTGTGTTTTTTTTTTCAATTAATGCCGACGTTTCGGTAGTTAGGTTTTCTACCTTCTTCAGGAGTGAATTGAAAACTTAGCAGAGAGAACAAATAATTTTAAAATAGAATTGCACATTGTATACATCAATATATTCCTAAAACGAACACTTTTTATAAATTTTGTGTTGATGGTACCTCTTGCTGCCTTGTCAACTCAAGCAGCGAACAACTGAACAAGGTATTTGTTCTACGTTTTTTGGGTTTTAAGGAAAACCGTACCCGACTCTGCTAATTTTTCAATTCAGCCCTAAGGAAGGTAGAAAAGCTAACTACCGAAATGTAGACATTATTTAAAAAAAAACAATTAGCAATAATAAGTAGTCCAAGAAGCTCGTTAATTTTCTTTCTATTTTTAAAAAATTGCTGGACGTTACTTCTTACTAACTGATATTAATTTAGGTTTCAAAATATAAATACATAATAACGAGGAAATTTTTTTCTTAAGAAAATTTACCTTGCTTTTTTGTTACACTATCGTTTTACCATCATGTAAAATGCTCTAAAAAATGAATGCGAGAAAAGCATGCCTCGTCACTGATTTTGCATGACACCAGCTTTTTGAATCCGAAGAACTGTTTCAAATCGTTTAAGAAATTTCGGTACATTTAGATTTGATGCTAGATAAATCATTTGCTCAATAATAATAGTACTGTTATTACGTCATATCAAAACATATTGTAATATTTACCTAGTAAACACGAACCCATCAGTGAATAAATTTATAATTTAAACAATTGAATTTAATTCTTGGAGGCTTTAATTGAATATCGCGGAATATATTACCCGTGCAATTTGTATGCTGTATTCAGGTCACATTGTTAACACTTAAATCGAACACTTAAATTGGCGATACTGCCAAAGGTTTTCCTTAGAGCAAAAAAGGACAAACGATTTCCTCCTTGTATATATCACTAATAGACGTAGAAAGTCAGAATCAGTGAGGTTGCTAGTTACTGCATCTAATTTTTTCCGATAGATTAGATTCGAAAATCAGTAATACCTATTTGTTTTGAAATTGGATGTAGATCACTGTTCGCCCCTCAATTTAGGCCGCTTTTTGAGAATACTATACTTAAAACAGACTCTGTTCCGTACTGTAATGCACTTCCTTATGATGGGTTGGAATCTAATTTCGGACCAAGGATTGTTTTTCGAAATTACTTCGCGATCGGTTTATAGCGAAGGAGATATTTCATTTTAATTGAAGATGTTATAGACAGGAGGAATAATTCAACGATTTATAAAAATCCTTTGGCTTAAAAGTAGCACCTGCCCGACGTTTTTCACGGTGAGACAGAAATTTGGCGCCCGAGCTAAGACTGGATGATTTATAATTAATGTATTCGATGCACTTCGAATTAGTAATGGCCACAGTTTAGAATCTTCGAGGTTATTTATAAGGAAATTTAAGCTTCTGCATTTAAAATGTTTTTTTAATTCTGAGCCTAATTTATGTCCCTTAAAAATCCGTTCGAGACAAGCTTACCAAAACAATGTAATCCGGTAAAAATTTTATTGGATATGATTTATTATAGATAAACTTAGGTTGGTATATTCTCTAAGTGGCTAGAAATGTAAACATTCTGTAATGGTAATTTTATTTTTAATAATTTTTTATGTACATTAAATATACAGCTTGTACTCATTTATGTATCCGGAAAATGGATCTAATTAGATGGTTATTTAACGCCGAAGTTTGACCACTGTGTATGTGTGGAGGGATGGGTAGGCCTATTAATCGGGGGCAAATTACCCATGGTACTTTGTACACCATCATTTAAAAAACTTTTTTTAGACAAAAGGGTCCTGTCTTCCCAGCACTGATATATGAATTAATAAATTTGAATTATATACACTGAATAAACCGTCTGTAACTTTAATTTCCACTATATTACATTAAACCATGACAATTGTTTCGACACACAGTGTCTTCTTCAGATGGAATTTTCAGTATAAGTTTCTTTTACAATGAGGTATATATATATATATATATATATATATATATATATATATATATATATATATATATATATATATATCTTGCAAAAACAAGACAATAAAAATATCGGAATTTATAAGAATAAAACTAATAAAGGTTAAACAATGGCGAATTATGCAAATCTACCAGATATTTTAAATGTATTAATTTCATACTTACTGTATAGAAAATTGAGTTTCTTTGGTTTTATTTCAGAATGAACAATTTTAAAATTGTCATTAAATATGTGTGCCTCGTTTAGAAGATAATTTGCGTAATGTGAATCATTCAAAAAAATATATGTATAACTAGTTTTATGTTTCTATTCTTTTTTAAAACATTTTAGGACAAGAACCATACTTCAGCATGTATACTCCTGATTTCTTCCTTTTGTTTTCAGTGAGTTTATTATTTTACCTAACGTATTGTTGGTCTTAAAACTGATTTTACCCCATTTCTAGGAAGGTGTTTACACATTTTGGTACTCAGTTTACCGATATGGGTTAAAGTTTTAAAAGTTTTTAACGTTTTTAAACTGATGAAAACACTAAACTGATTGGTTTTTTTTATAAGATTTTTTGGCGGTTATTTTATCTACAATATCTGCATTGTATCTATTGTTAACTGCTATCTATTTAATTAAATTTAGCTCTTTATTGTAATTTGTAATGTGATAAAAATACGTTTAGAAGTCTGTGAATAAAGGAGTTAGAAGTTGACATTTGTTGTGAATAAGGGTGACATAAACTATTATGAATAACAATATCTGTGTATGACGGTTTATGATAGATAGAGAAATCAGGTTTTTCGTCTGTATGTGTTATAGTTAGATCAGGAAAATTAATAGATTTATTTTGTTCTATTTCTGCTGTGAACTTAATCTTTAGATGTAAATTATTTATAAAGTTTACAAATTGATTTAATTGTCGTTATGTACCTACCTGTAAAACAAATAATAATGTCATTAACGTACCTATACCAGTACAAAACAATTCTTATTTAATGGATGTTCATGTAAGATTTCAGCCAACTACGGACTTAAAGGGTTTCTCATTATTAAACCCTCATTTGACATATAAAATTCACCATTAAATTCAAAATAATTTTGATCCAAACAGACTGAAAAAACATCTAAAATATCTTGTTTTATTATAGAATCTACTTTATTTTTTATTAACAAATTTTCTACTAATTCTATTCGTTTGGTGGAATGCTAGGAAAAAGATTTTGAACATCAAATGCTATAAATTCTGGGTTTGATAGGAGACTGATAATATTGTTTATTAATCATAAGAGTTTTCAATACTTCAATTTGCTTTAAAATTGCAAAATTTTTCTATGTTTAATTAGTTTGATAATTTAGTGGGTGGAGCTGTTACGAAGGACACTACAGGTCTTATTGGTAAAAGTAATTTAATTAAAAAATACATTTTTGGAGCTTGCGGGTCGAGTTGCGGGTTGATATTATAAGATATAATATAATCGCCAAGAAATCTTATAAAAAAGCAATCAATTTAGTTTTTCCATCAATTAAAAACGTCAACCACAGTACTTTTAAAACTATAAAATAATAAAAATTAGAACTTAATACGTAAGAAAAAATCGTGTCTAAAAAAATGTTAAAAATAAAAATAAAAACGTTTCAAATCGTTTTTTACAATTTCTCCAAAGATTGAATTGACTTAGCAACTAGAACTTAAAAACCATTTTTGTAAATTTTGAAACGAATAAAATATGATAAAATTTGCAGAGTCTTGTTATTTATGCACCCTGTATAAAAAATGTTTAAGCGTAGATAAGCTCTTCGCTTAAAATCGATAAAATGCAATAAAATGTGCAAGACATAGCTGAAAACCGCATCTCAGTATCTAGTCCACGACGAAAGCAGGCGTCCAACAAGAAAAAAATTTCGGCTGCTTCAGCACTGATTGGCTACAAGTTTTCTAAGACATAAGTCTACGGTCTGTTTCTTTCAGTCTGTGCTATTTTTCTTTACTGATATATTTACTTTTCATTGATGAACTCGTTACTGTGTTTTTTTCATTTTTATGAACGAATATCGTATTTAAAACATTCTTATAATTAATATTTTTCTTTCTCTTCCACTTCCAGTTTGGTTCAGTCGGGAAAGCAGAGAGTTTGACTTGGTTTTTTAATCTTTTTTTCACTCAATATTTTTAGTTACTTTTTCGATTACATCGATGTTTCAATATGTTAGTGCTTTTCTTGCGAGTTGTTCACAATATTTTTTCTACAACTCAAGAAAAAAATCAATAAAAAACAACTATTTATTACATATCTTTTGAAAACATAAATGACTAAGTCTACGCGTCGCAGGTTGGAACTGATTCTATAGAAATTACATCTATATATTTAAAGCCCTAAGCCAGATTTTTCAGCTAGTTCGTGATAGAGTTGTACTGCACCAATTTACATGATTTTTTTTATCGTCAGGTTACCGAGACTTTTCACCACTATTTTTTGTATTGTTTGATTGCGTGTTTTTTCTATAAAACCAATAGGTTTTTCTTCAATAACATTTCTGGACGTTGTGGTGAATGCGCCCCATATTCTTATAATTCCACTGGAAACTCATCGCACCGACCAACGGAAAAGGCAGTTTGTCGGCTAGTTATTAATAATATTCTTACTTATTATAACAGTAACGTTATTTCTGCCAGCATTAATACAATATGGCTCCCCACACCTTTATTTCAACAAAAGATGGATATGCGGTTATAGGTATTGCGTTTTTCTTTTATGTATATCTAGACAAACTAATGATTAAAATCACTAGGTTTGATTCCTGGTGCCTTTGCTGGTGTTAAGTGCACTATTTCCAATCTTAGCTGGAGTACTGTGGTAAAGCCGTCTCCCTCAATTTAATTCCTTTAGCTCTTGGTGCTCGGGTGTTCTTGATCCCATACCTGTTTCACCCTGTTCACTATAGCGAAAGTATCTCTAAATTTGACTTTTTATATTTATTTGAGATCCCTTTTGTAGGAATGTGTTCATTTATGTCTCATTAACAGATTTCGAAAAATATTATATGGTTTTTATTTGTTCAGAATTTAGAAGATTAAGAAGAAATCTGTACTGATAAATAATTGACAGTAATTATATACGTATAATATGTTATGCATTTATTAATGAAGTCCTTACTTAATTTTGGTTCGGTAAATAACTGACTTGGTCTAATGCACAGAATAATAAATAAATAATAAATAAATCATTCATATTTCAGAATATAAAAATTTATCTGTTTCGTTTAAACAAAGTCAACCTTTACACTTTAATAAGCAATTAACGTTTTATTACTGTTATTATTTTCATCGAGAAAATTCTTCTTATCGTTGTTTACAGCCTTTGAGCAAGATAAACTTCCAATTTATGGTAATTTAGGCATTTTAGATATTGAGTTATCACTATTTCCTTTACGGGGATACCGGGGCTGTCATGTAAAGTATGTATTTTTTGCACAAAAAGAAAATAGATTGACTGGTAAAGAAAAGATTTAGAAGGAATGTCTTTCCGTAAAACTTAGCTCTGCAAAATATTTGTTTATTAAAAAATCACCCTCTCAGGTTTTTACATATGTTCAGGTTTTAGGGTCCCTAGATGCCAAACATTCCGTCGGTCTGTCGATCGATCGGTTTTTCGGTCTATTTACGTTATAGCTAAAAAACTACTTACCTGATTGACTTCAAATTTTGGTAAAAAATGAAGGGTTATATTGGGATGACTTGATAGTGTTTTGGTAAAAATCTAATATGGCGAATCCGAGGGCGAATCAAAATTGCGGATTAGTGAAATATTAAAAAAATATTACTAAGAAGCTACTTATTTAGTTTACCTGAAATTTTGCTTAAAATGAAGTACATATTATGTACAAATCAACTGGTAAAATTTAGGTACGAATCGAAAATGGCGAAACAAGATGGCGGGTTAATAAAATATCTTAAAAATCAAATTAATTTCAAATATGCAAGAATTAAGTGTGATTAAGATGAATTGATCAAATTTTAGTACGAATTCAAGATGGCGGAACAAAATGGTGGTCATACCGTCATATCTTCTTGTTTTAGCGTTTCTAGATGCCAGCTACCTACTATTTGTTATATTGTGGTGGTCTGTGTCTGCAAATCAGAAAGAAAAGCTAGATGGTCTAAACTTGAGAGGCTCACCCTCTTTGGGAAAGAGTTGAGAACTTCCGGGTCGGTAAAATATCTGGGTGTCTTACTAGTTACTCTCCCGACTGACCTGGAGGGATCATATTTAAAAGATCACAAAAAGGATCACAGCGTGTCTGTGGGCGTGCAGACGGTCCTTCGGATCAACTTGGGGTTTAAAACCTCGTATTGTGCATTGGCTTTAAACGTCAGTGATAAGACCAATGATCACTTATGGCGCTCTTGTGTGGTGGCCCGCCATTCGCAAGACGACGTACAGGAGGATGCTTGACAGACTCCAGAAACTTGCCTGTCTGGGCATAACTGGAGCTATAAGAACCTCACCGACCCCGTTTAAACTGATCAGATCAGACCCTTTCCTAGCAAGGAGAGATGCCATTATCCCGGTCTCAATTGCTTCTAAAAGGTTTTGTGTAATTATTCCTGAGAGAGAACAATGGAGGGATTCCTCCCCATCTTTCCTCAAACCGGAGGGCCTTGTCTGGTTTACAGATGGCTCTCTAATGAAGGAGGGATCTGGGGAGGGAAGTTATGAGGAGAGTCCCAGGGCGAGAATTAGTCTTGCTCTTGGACGGTATGCGACTGTATATCAGGCTGAGATTACAGCAATCTTGGACTGCGTAGAGGAAAACCTTTCCAGAGGATATCACGACAAGCATATCTATATATGCTGTGATAGTCAAGCCGCGATTAAAGCTCTGTCCTCGAACAGGGTCAATTCGCTGCTAACACTTGAATGCAGAACATCCCTAGATAGGCTGTGTGAGTCCAATAGGGTTAGCCTCATTTGGGTGCCTGGCCATCAGGGCATTGGGGGTAATGAAGGGGCGGATCAGCTGGCTCGGGAAGGTAGCAACACTGCTTTCACTGGGCCGGAACCTGCTCTTGGAATTGCTCCTTCAGCTGTCAAGGCTAGGATTAAGAATCGCACTATCGAGGAATTCCGAGCTAGCAGGACTCAGACAGTCCAAGGTCTTCATATCAGGCCCTTATAGCCATTCTGAGTCTAATAGACTTCTAAATCTAAACAGATGTCAACTTAGAACCATTACCGGGGTCCTCACTGGATACTGGCTGGTAATATTACCTGCATAAGATTGGACTCGACAACGATCCATACTGCAGGTTTTGTGCTGAGGTAGATGAAACTACCGAGCATCTAGTCTGTCGATGTGACACTTTAGTCAATGCCAGACTGCTTTGCTTGGGTGACACCTATGTGGAACCAGAGCTTGTGGGACGTGCGCGACCTGAAAGGGTCCTTTCCTTTCTAAAAAGGAAAGGGCTCTTGGCCTGACACGCTTACTTGTGGGGATAGCACAATGGGCCCCAGTGAGCCTAAGTGCTGCCCTTGTCGGGCTTCCCATCTATGTCTATGTCTAGATGGTCTAAAAGACCCTGTCGCAAAAATTAAAAAAATACCTTGCCAGCTTATTGCTTATTTTATTAAAAAATTGTAATAAAGATTAACAGGTTTGTTTAAACTTGAGATAAAGGCTTTCACAATAATGCGCAATCCTATGGTCAGTTAAAGTAAACGGAATATAATACTCATTAAAAAGATACTTAAAATAGTTTGTTTATCGAATATATTTTCGTTCGGCACCCGTATTGACACTAGCATATTTCATTGTAGTTAGAAAGCTGGCGCCTCATGACCAGCAGGCGATGTAGTAATAAAATTGATAATAAAAACAAAATGTAATGTGATAATTAAACGTTAAACAAACACTTTTGAGAGATGCGAAATTAATTATTGTATATATTATTTCGCTTTGATTGTGTTCTTATTGTCTGTTTTTTGTGTTAAAGTCCACGCCTGTGATGTGTTGCGTAATTTGGCAAATTGTTGCTTCATTTAGCACAATGAATAATTATAGTAGTTTGATGTCGTATGCCATATTTAATAAACGGCCTTAGATTGGTAAATATTATATATGTATGAGGGAGGGGATACAGGTTGTACGAACTAGTCAAAATAACCACTTACGATGTTCAAAATGCCGAAAATGTTTTGGTAGTTTAAATTTCGCATACAAAATGTCCAATGGAGAATCACAAAAAATTCAGCTTAATCCAGTAAGCTGTTCCCCATAATCACTTTTTTGTTAACCCTCGTAAAGGGAAATGTACAAACCATGTTTATATGTCCGACATCTCTATTTGTATGTCACCACAGAGTTTTGTCAAAAGGTTTAGGTCAGAAGTATATAAGGTTATTTCGTGCTGGTAATGAAAACAGTTGTTCAACGAAAATGCTTAATGACGAAAGGGTGGTGATAAAAAGTGAACAAAATAATTTAATAGGAGCTTACTAATTGAAGTTTAATGAAGGAGATAATTTAATGGTTAAGAGGAACAAAGAGAGACCTCTATTAAGTAATGAACTGAATCATTTAGTGAGTCTTTAGGTTTATTCCCACAAGAATTTTGTATCTGTTCTTATAACAGTTAAAACAGGTTAAAACTAATTTCAAACTGTTGCATGCGCATGACTTAAAAATAGGTAGTACACATGCCTTTGACAGGCTCTGTAACTTATTGCAAGTGATAATTAGTTGTTTCGTTTATGATAACATGCTTGCCTTTTCAAGTTATTAATCTTTTCTATGTTTAGTATTGACAAATTATACCCTTTTACATAACATCTAAATTATGAACAAACATGTACTAATAGAATGCATGTCTTATTTGATTTGCAAATACATTATTTCTTACTTTCCAACTTGTTCATGTGTTTAGGTCAAAAATAAATCTTGTTATTGTTAGATTTAGATTGCTGGGTTTTCTTTTTTTTTTGTTTATATGAAATTCATCGTAGAGATTGCTTAATAAATCCTATTAAAATCAATGTAGCTTAGCTTAATATAAAAAACTTCGTGTGAGAGGGCCCCGCATTGGAAGGGCCTAGAGTTCAGAGTAAACAAAAACGGAAGCGAACCTGTTTCTGAATTTTTCACGCAAGGCGCAAACTCGAACCAACAATAATTCGCATAATATTTTTATCTCGTTTGTGACAGTTATCAAAATATCCGAAAAAAGTGGTATCGGTAGCTCGAAAATCCCGTTGTAACGCTTCGTGATAACGTAAAATTCTGACTGCTTTGTGAAGAAACATATCTATAAATCCTTCGATATATAAATCTAATATTGCGATACTGTAAATTTATTTTTAAAAATGTTCTTTTTTCTTGTTTTTTATTATGTTAATACAAAATTTACGACACGCAATACATCAATACACACGCCATAAATAAGCTAATGTTACAAGTTTCTTATAATTAATTTACTTTTTATATATTAAATTAATAATACATAATCAGTGTGTCTACCATAAACATTTTTTTAGAATGATACTCTAGCAAATATCTAGGGCTAGTGTACCATGATTCATGATTTTATGCATGCATTTTTATTGAAAGTTTTCACATGTTAAACAAATCTATTATAGATAACATTTCACACATCATTCACAGACAGACAGAGGTTTGTCAAGGGGCATTGACTTTACTACAGAACCCTAAAATTAATTTCTAAAAAATAAATGTATATTTATAGGTTGTTTTTAATTATTTTAAGTATCACAATAATTGAATATAATTGGCTCCGATTCTGTAAGAAAATGTACGCCTCTGTAAGTTAGGCAGAAACTGACTGGGCGACTAACATAAATTTCAGGGTTTATAGCTGTGGTTATATGCCAAAAGCTGATATGACAATTTTCTTGATTTTGCAGAAAACGATTTTCAAGTTTTTTGTACAGTTGATAATGTTATTTTCGTAACCAAGCGGGTTATTAACATGTTAAGTTATCTCAGGTATTTAACTTATGCCTAAAAATATGTTATTTAAGAAGCTAGGTTTATTTTCTAAATAAATTTTACAATATTTAGCATATAAGGTACATAACAAGTTTTTGCAAAAACTGAAAGTGCATTTGTGAACAACTTGTCCATGTTCATGGCACGTTCAGATTTTTAGTTACGCTTATCAAGTTTTGCCGGATAAAAATTTGAACTAAATTTCATGTTATAAAGGAAAAATCCGAAAATCTTTAAAATGTGACATATCAGCTTTTGGCAAATAACCACAGATAGTATCCACGCGAATAACAAAATTTCCAATATGACTAAAATGATCCAAGGAATATGATATTCCATATGATAAAAGGACCATTACTACCGTCAGGTAATTTTGTTATATGTCCGACTCACATCTCTTTTTGTATGTAACCACAGAGTTTTGTTAAAATGTTTAGGTCTGCTAATGAAAAGCAGTTGCTCAACGAAAATACTTAATGACAAAATGATGTTGATAAAAAAAATGAACAAAATAATTAAAGAGGGGCTCAGTCATTGAAGTAAAATGAAAGAGATAGATGGTAACTTAGTGTAATTGTTGAGAGAGACAAAGAGAGGCCTCTATTAAGTAATGAAATGTTACACTGAATCATTTGGCGAGTCGGTTTTATTAATAACAAGCCAATTCAAAGCCATTCAAGAAGAATTCTCCAGAAGAAACAACTTCACGAACAGATATGTTAAAGTTTTGTAGTGTCACATAAAAAAAGAAAGCCAAAAAACAAAATGTATTTTCGTAACGTTGATCCTTCACTGACCTATTTCAACCAAACTATATTTTGTCGATTCCGTTTCGCACAATCATTATCTTTCCACTACAGTCATTATCTTTGAAACCATATAATTTTCGAAAGGCAAAAAGTGACGCTAGCGCCATTTAGTAAAACACCCGAACACCCACCGTTACAAATATCGCCTTCCTCTTTCATCAGACGGATCGTTACCCATTTGAAGTGAGATAGGTTATGTTTGTCGAAGCTTCTCCTTAACTTCCTAGTATCTTTGAGTTTATAATCGTTTTACCTGCTCCGTTACTGAAAGGTATATCTATTTTAAGTGTCAACTTTCAGAGTCGTTATCAGTATGACCATCTTATCTTCTGTTTCCGTAAAAAATATACGTTTATACTAAGAGGATGATATTTTAGTTTGTTTACCGGAAATAGCTAGAATCAACACGATAAGCCTTAAACATGAGCGGTGAAAGGGGCATCCGGAGCTTTCAGGTTTATTACTATTTAAAAAAAAAAATTATTGACAAAATTTCAAATTGTTCTAGAGGGATTTACTCCATCAAATGGACCGGGGACATTTGTTAGTATTGTGTGTTCTAAATAACTTTCGAGAAAAGAATCCGCTATTAGGATTATTTTACGAGCCAAGATTACTTAACATTATAAACGCGTTGGTACTAGGGATGGGCATCATATCGATAGTTATCCTTAGGTCAGCCACATATGGAATAAAATAGGTAAATAAAAATATCGATAGCTATAGATAAGTGCCGATAGATGTGCAATAATACCAAAAGGTATCCGATGATAGGTAGTTGATAATATTGGTAGGTAGCCGAGAACATCGATAGTTATGGATATTTTTTTTGTTTTTCGGTACTTTTTCGCAAACATACGGATAGGTAGCAAAGAAACTTACAATAGGTAGGATAACTCTCGACATAAAGATAAAAAAAATAGCTTGTTTTATTGGGTGTTGCTGTACAAGGCAATGGAAAAATTGAAATAAAATAGATAACTAAAAAAAATATTGTGTTGAAATATAATATGGAATATATTTCGTCTATAACAGATTTGGAATAAATAAATAAAATATTAGCCAATTCATATAAATGTAATGACTTTTTTTTAGTCAACAGAATAAGTTATGAGCTCAGGCCTGGAATAAAATTGAAAGAGAAGACCTTTTTTCGTTGTCGTTTTTTACACGAGCTTCCTTTTTTTGCCAGACCGCCCTGGGCCTCACGTACTCTTAGACCGCCCCTGTCGCTACATTAGTATAGAATCACTTTTCGGATAGAATGTGATGCCTAAGTAATTTTAACCGTTAGTTAACCAGAATTTGTATTCGAATATTATCGTTTTTAATTTGATTTGCATTCAATTTTCTACGATTTTTAATTTTTCTCACTTAGTGGTAAAGAAGTTCGGTGGACCTCTAAGGGATTGCATATAGACCTTGAAGTTTGAGAAACGCGAAAATACGTACCCAACATTGTTGAAACTCGTAACAGAGAATTTATTCAAGCGAAATGTATCAACGCCGCCTAGACCTGTTGAAAGTATCATAAACAAAGTAATAAAGAGGTTGTAAAGGCATTTGATAGTTGTCATTAGTAGTTGTAACCGATTACAAATTCTGTTTTAGTGCGTTCCAAGTGATTCTGTTTTGCAATATAATTAATGAGAATTGTATTTTTAAATATCGTTAAGGTTCTCAAGTGTGTGGTTGTCAAAAAGCTTGAGAATATTTATCCCTTACCTTGGGAATGCATTAACAAAATCTCGAACCCCTTCAAACCGCTTCTTATTTCGTTGATAACTTATAGACTTATTCTCTCGTTTTATTTTGTTACTTATGAATGGGTGGAAGCGTCTATTTATTTAGTCTGAAGTTAACTCTATCAAACATAAAAAAATGCGATAAAACTATTTAAAGAAAAAGATTTAGATCAGGTGAATAATTAGTGAATTTGGCACTAGACTTTTTGAAGAGAAAAAATAGGTAGTCAGTCCGATTATTTAATATTCGAACAAGAAAAATTTAATAATATATGTCAGTGTTTTCTACTATTTTATTTTCTTTAGTCATTTTTCCAGTCGCAACAAAATATCCCTAAAAGCAACTAGTGGCAGTAGGTTTGGCACTTGTCTTTGAATATAAAAAAATACCTTGACTGTTCTACCCCTATTCATTCAGAACTAATTGGTTGTCAAGCCTAAAACATTAATAATTATTTTCCTAACAAGTGCGGGAAGTTATACTTTTCCGCATGAGACTGCATGAGGACGAGTGCGGAAAACACACTTTCCTCAAGTGTTAGGAACAATATTTTTCTACGGGCGTACAAAAAAAAACGTAAATAAAATATCTAACAACAATAGAAAATTACAACCGTTTATTAAATTTCAACTCGTAAAAATAGCTAATAAAGGAAAATTATGTCCATTAAATTTCAGTTTAGAACATTATAGGTAGTGTTTATTATTTACAATATTTATAGTAAAATTGTATTTAATTGCCGTATGCAAATTAATGGCCGAAATTAACGACTTTTTTCGCCTGTAAATTCCTCAGGAATCCCGTAGATGAAATGATTGATGCAATTAAAGGGGTATGGGTAATTTGCTAGAGGTAGAGTGTAGAGTATTTCTGAGGTCTATAGAGGAAGACTTAATCTTTTTCTGGTTTGTTGATTTTTCCAAGTATCCTTCTGCAACTTCATATTTGTGTTGCTTTATTTGAAATGTATACAATGTTCTTAAAAACTCTGTGAATTTGTAGAAAAAATATAATATTTGGGTGCATCTTCTCTATGTAGTAAACACGCCAGTTAGAAATTTGTGAAAGAAATAAATGTTATATCTGGTGTCGATTAATGAGGATTTTGCATAAACAAGACACCACAACCCTAGGATCTCCAGGAATAATGATGCAACTTAAAATAACTGACATTTCGCATGTCTTGGTTTCTAACGTGTTGCAATGAAAAATTACAACGTTTTAAAACGACAGAATAAATTATTTTAATAACCGCAGAGGAAATTCCAGTCCTTGTATCTTATTCACAACCTCAGAAGTCACTGTAAACGACTCTTATCCTTTATATTAGTTTTGAATTCACCCGTGCATTTAATAGTAGATATTTTTGTATGGAAAAAGAGAATAATTTGTATTTTACTATCTAACGATATCGTTTCAAAAATTTGTTGTCAGAACTCACGACTACAATACTTTCCTCTCACGAGAAATTAACATGTCTAAGATTAGCTTCCCTACAATTTTTTTAACCAAATAAACAACACCGGTTTTACCGGAAGTAACCCCTATTTTTTATTTTAAATACGAACACGTACATTTTTATGGATTATCGTATTCAACCTAAAATTAGCTTTTCAGCGATATATCACAAGTTGAGTTTTGTTTTCAAAATGGCGACTGGACAGTCATTTTTTGGAAATTCAATATTGTCGCTTCATTCAAAAAAATATAGTCACTATTTATAAAATAGTTGTTTTAAACAGTCCAAAATAACCTTATTGTTTCGTTTTTAGGACAATTCGATAAAAAATTGTTTTGGGTACTAAGAGAATTTTTTAATTTTTTTCACTTCTCGTTTATCGAAGGAGTAATTTACTCCAAAATTTGTAATGGTACCTTCTATATTTTTGTTACAGTAATTTTCGCCGTAAAAATACCTTTTTAATAAAGTGTCCTTTATTTTTAAGATGTCGATATGCCAGCTATTTTTGACAAATCGGGATAGATTTTATTTGAAATAAATGGCTATTTGATTGTCATTTTGAAAATAAAGGTGCACATGTGATCTTTAAAAAGGTAATTTTGCGGCGAAAATGTCAGTGAAAAAAATACAAGATGCCATTAAAAATAGTGGAGTTAATTGCTCTTTCGGTAAAACAAGAAGCGAAAAAATTAAATAATTCTTTTATTACCCAAAACAATTTTTAAATTGAAGTGTTCTAAAAAAATTTAAAAAACTGTTTTAAGTATCTTGTACAAAGTGACTGCATTTTTTTCATGTTGCCACCATGAATTTTTTAAAAAATTGCCGTCATTTTGAAAAAAAAAATAACTTGTTTAAAAGCTGATTTTAGGTTGAATACACCAGTCCATAAAAATATACAGGGTCCTATTTAAAGTAAAAAAGTAGGGGTCACTTCCGGTAAAATCTGAGATAACTGTTAATTGTTTTTTCAAAGAAAAATTTGGCTTCTTATGGAGTTATAGCAATGTCTCAAATTTTTAATAAAGATTTTTAAAACTTAAAAAATTGCGACCTGTATCCTTTTTTCTGTGTCACCCGTCATATGTATATATATATATATATATATATATATATATATATATATATATATATATATATATACAGCTTGCCAACGTAAATGAAATACGAAAATCTGTATAAATTATACAGTGCGTCACCCTTTATGGAACCTGAAAAATTATTATTTCCAATCTCCAATAAAATGTCAAACAAATCTTTAGTGTATAATCGAAATACTTAAGAAATTCCAAGATACAAATGTTTTCAAAATAAGGCAGTCGTTCATTCCACTCCACGACCGAAACATTGAAATATGTAAATAAACCAAATAAAATCTGACAACATGGGCCCGTTTTATAACAGGTTGACTTTCCTCACGTTAGCTTTCAAAACCAGTAGCCATTTTCATATCGTGTTGCCTTGCATACTATTATAAGCCAATGCGTGACTTAATGCTTAACGTTTGTTAAATACTTCGACTTTTTTATCCATTCCGTGCCGTTTAATTTATTCTTTGAGATTTATTTAATCAATTTTAAAGATCGTTATCGATTAAGTTTCGAATCGAAACTGCTAATCGACGGCTTAGGGATGAGAGAATATTGTCGATGTTTTTCGAGTAGATGTGGACGTTTATAAAATTTTCTGAATTTATTTAATTTTTCAAAAAAAAATATTTAAAACAATTATTTTTTTTTGCTACTATTCCCGTCATTTTAGTATAAGAAAGAAGCTCTGGAAAATTAAGAAGATACTATTTACATTTTATTAGAGGAAGGCAATTTTTGTTACATTTTTTATTAAATTGTTACATTTTTTATTAAATTTTGCTTAACTTGTGACATTGAAAGGATTATTTTTTAATTTTGAAAAATCGAGTCTTGACAGCGCCTTTAGAGACGTGAGAAACAAAGCGTTTATGGCCCGTAATTATAGACATGAGCGCTTCCAGGGGGGGGGGGGGCAGTTGCTTCTTTCCGGAAAGTCGTCATTAATCAGGAAGATCAACAGGTATTTCTTGTGAGTTTTTCCGAGGTTTTTCCTAACAGAGAAGATATGACTTTTTTATAGTCATCAGTTCTTGTCCCCACCAGAATTTTATCCTGGTGGTGCCTATGTTTAAAGAACTTTTAATTTCCATGAGTGGATTATGCCATACATTGTCAACTCGTTTGTTGTAGATAAATATTGGTTTTAAAAGATTGCCCAATCTTTGATTTTTCCAGTAAAAATGGGTAAATCTTTGTCACTGGTTTGCCTAGCTAATTTTTTTTAAATCTGCTTAAAATATATTAGTAGTATCCTGTTTTTTATATACTTTTCAGGTATTTTAGATACCTTGTTCCTTTCTTGTTTTAACCAACTAAAAACCTTATCAATATACTACTAGATTTTTTATCATTGTTGCGACGATCAGAACAACTTTGTTTTCTTGAAAAAAATAATCTTCTGTCTTAATTTTGTCTAAAATCTTGTAATATTTCTTTCTTATGAGCTAACTTCTTTTTTAAATATATTGCACAAATTCTAACTTTTCCGTTTCCTGCTCAAAAATTTTTCTATCTAAATCGTATTCTCGAGCTAAAATGTTTGCTTACTGTTCCCTGTATTTAAATTGAGATTCTAAATGCCTACGTCCACTGTACTGTTAGAATGTAAATAATTATGGTACCTCTGGACTTCCCTGTTCTGGATATGGTAGCTGCTGAACTTGGATGACTTGTATATTTCGCTCTGGAACTTCCTGCTGTACCTTTCTCCAATTCTTCTGATTTGCTCCTGGTGATAATTCTTGTAGCTGTCTCCATATCTCTATTCTTTGAGGCTCAAGGACCAATATTTGGATGTCGTCATTCTTACCTAAACAACAATATGAATAAATATCGGTTGAAGGATCAGCACAGTATTTAGATGTCATTATCCGGCTGAAGGATCAGAGTTTCCTATGACTCCAAATACTGGCATAAATATAAAATTTTCTTGCATTAACTCTTTTTCTTCAAAATCACGTCTGGTCTTTTTCAAGGGTAAACATATACAGAGTTTAATAAATATAAACTTATACAGAATTAAACAAATAACACTTTAAAATGCAACACCCTTTTGTAAATAGATCTGACTAAGCTGCTTTATCACTGAAACGTGTCGTAATCATGTTCGCGAAATATATAATTAATTATTCAATAATGGGGAAATTGGACAAAAGTTTATTCAGTTTTACATTTGCCGTATCTTTAGTTGAAATTAATAAAGGACACACAAACGCCCCAATTGATACTACGCGCACACAAACAACCATTTGAGTCTTATAAATTCTTGTTGAATGACCCACACACATGCCTGCAAGTACACGACAACGGCGTGTTTGTTTACAGCAGAAACTCTTCATTTGATTAATGTTCAGCACTACAACAAAACAATTATGCCGCAACTGTCACGCTCTTAACTTCTTAATATGGATTAATTAATACTCTTTCCGCAGCGTTGCTGGTACCACTCAACAAGAAATTAACTGACCACCATAAACTTGGGCCTGCATTACGTACATTTTAGTTTATCCCATTTGATGTAGTCGTTAGTTAAGTGGAGACAAATTGCACAGATATATCAAAATGAGCTTTTTATTCGAAGCGAAAAACAGCGAAGAACTAGTTTATTAATTAAAGTAGTCTGCCTGGCTTATTATGTATTTCCAATGGGACTTATAAATATGTATGTCCAGCTTTATGATTAAAATTATATAAATCCACTGCCCCGTCTTAAAAAAGGTGGCATGAATTAAGTTTCTTTACTATTTTATATTTAAATGCCTAACCTAACCTAACCTAAAACATTTACTCCCAAATGCCAAAATAGAATTTTAGTGCCAAAATTACCACTGCCATGTTATCGAAATGCTATCGCAATGCCAAAAATTCTATCACAATGCCAAAAATGCCACCACAATGCCGAAAATTCCATCAAAATGCCACTGTATGCCAAACAATTGTCACTTATAACCTAGTGCTTGAATTATTACCGAAAATTTTTAGAATACACGATTTTTCGAAAATTATTACGCGTAGCGACGAAGGACAATTTTCAAAGAAACTCGTGTACAAGAGATTCGGTAAGAAAATTTCAGACAAAGTGGACTTTTCTAAACTAAAATTTTAATAAAATGTAATAATGTCTACAAATAATAAATACTTAAATGAGAGTTTTAGAGACGCGCCAGTTTGTGGTGGGCAATTTAAAAAGTATTAGAGATGAAGTGAATAATCTAATTCCGGATAATACAAAAAGACCTAAAAGTAGTGTGCTACGAAAAAAGTAGGAAATTTTATTTTTTTGTTTCCATGACCAAAATACTAAATGCAAAATAAAAAATACCAACGCAATTTATAGTTTTTATCGCTTCATAACGGTTCTGGTTTTGGTTGTTAAATTATTTTGACAGCAGTTTAGATTGATAATTACTTATGTAAATGAAGTGGATCGGTTGTTCGATTAGAACTTTTTTTCTTGTGGAAGAAATATGGGTATGTCTGTTTTGATTTTCTTTTTCGTTTCTTGCGTGAATCTGAACACTAATTGAGATGAGTTAGCCAATGTTAAAATTATCTACATTTTTATTGGCTGTATTTGATTAGACAACAGAAGAAAGAATTTTCGGATATTCATAGAACTAGTTAACAAATTTTACATTTTTTAAGCTATTAAAAGTAGTGTTTCCAAATTTCGGGATCGGGATTGAATTTCGGGATTTCGGGATTTTTTATTTCAATCCCGGGATCCCGGGATTAATCTCGAAATCCCGAAAAAATTGAAAAATATTTTGTAGGGTCATTATAATACGTAATTTAAATATTTTAATTATCTTAATAAAAAAAATGATATATTATATAGGTACTTCAATATTTATTGAAATGTAATGTGTATTGCATTGCATGATAACAAATATAATTCATAACATAACATTGCATAATACGTAATTAAGAAATATTATATGTTTAAACACAAATTGAAACAAACAAAAAAATAAACAAAATTAAATTAAAACTTAAATTACTTAGAACGAAAATGGCTTCTGAGCATCACCAGTGAATCTAAGGTAGAATCCGCTAGCCGAGATCTTATTCTTGTAGCAAGGGATGACGCAGAAGAAAAAACTCGTTCTGATTCTACACTGGTGGGTTGAACTGTCAGCAAGAGATCATAGCACCGTTGCAAATGTAAACCTTTCAATCCACCATTTTCAAATAGGGCCATTTCCGTTTTCACCACCTTTAAAACATCATCAGATTTTCCCTTCAACTGTTGTTGTACTGGTTTCATTGCATTTGTTATGGCCTTATCGAGTTTGGTTTTAAGGCTCAAATTTTCAGCTGGTTTCAGTCGGCTGAGTGGCAAATCTTCTTCAGACTCAGAATCTTCGTCAAGATTTATTACATATGGTTCATTTTGGCTGCTAAGGCTGGTCCTTGATAAGCTTTCCAGGATATTTTTGACAAAAGTTGCAATTTTCTTGGACGGAGGCAAATTGAAAAAAGTATCCTCGCTGTCTTGTTTGTTGGGATTTTGAAGATAGTCCATGACTCCAGACATTATGGTTCTTCGTTCTGATATTCGCTTTCTTAAAGACTCTTCCAGGTCAATGCTTAGTTTTGTTTTTAGATCACCTAACTCTCGAAACAGAAATTTGAAACTAGCATCTGCAGTAGCAAGAGTAGCATCTCGTCGGCATATACCTTCTACAGTTAGTTTAACCGGTTCCAAGCAATGAACAATGTTCTGTGCGACTTCAAATTCTGTATTTGTGACTATTATTGGGCTCTCTAAATCAATCAAAGCTTTTCTGGTGCAATCTTTAAGTTGGACAAATCTTTCTAACATATCTACTAAGCTGTTCCACCTTGTTGGACAATCTAAAATTAACGAAAGTTCTTTGCCATGTTTCTCTTTAACATAATTTTGTAAAAGTGAGTTTTTCACAGGAGAACGTCTAAAAAGCTTTACCACTTTTCGGATTTTTTCAACTATCACCACCAAATCATAGTTTTTCGTAAGGTCTACCTTGTCTTGTTTATCGTTTTCCATTGTCACTTTTAAATAATCCTCCTCGTTACATTCATCTTCATAATAATACTCGTCACAATCATCCTCATCGTTATCCACCTTATCGTCTTCATTTTGGTTCTCTTCTTCATCACTCATTGAATTTTTAGAATACAAAACATCTAATACTGCTAAATGAATGGCGTGTGCAAAACATAATTGTTGTTGTGGTTTTATGAGTTTCCCAAATTTCTTCATTACACTTGCACCATCATTACTGACGCACACTACATCATTATCTAAAGAAATGTTAAACTCTTCAAGTTTCTTCTTGAGTAGGTCGACACAGCTTTGGGCAGGTAAAGAGCCCTTTACTCGAGCTAAACCTAAATTCCAAAATCTAGACTTTTCATCAAAACTGTGTACATTTACATTCAAATATCTTTTGTTCGCCGAAGATGTCCACTCGTCTAATGTCAAACTGAAACATCCACCGTTCTTTTTTATCGTCTGAAATTGGAACACGTAATAATTCAACACTTTTTTGTGGTATGCTAGTATTCGGTTTCGGATCGATGTTACAGATTTGGGTATATCAGTAAATCCTCTGGCATCAAGGCCTAATCTAAGGTCTACTGAAGTAATAAAGACCCTAAATGATAAACCATCGAGTGATGTCATTCTAGCTAATACAGCATCCAAAGAATCATTATCAGGAGGAGAAATGAAATATTCATTAATCCTTTTCTGTTTCTTAGATGGAGTGCACATGTCATCGTCTTTTTCAGTCCCTCGAGGAAATCTAGCCACAGTACAGGAACTTGAATTTGTTTTTACAGTTGGTTCTTTTGAACATGACGCATCCTGTTCTTTTTGGAATGAATGTTTTGCATTATAATGAACATGCAGGCCTTTGGTAGAACCTCCCTTAATACCAATTATTTTTTTACAGTATTTACATTTCGCAGTTAGGTTTTGTTTATTTTTTGACATTAAAAAATGTTGCCACATAGAAGATTTTTCATCATTTTTCTTAGGGTGAGTGACATATTCATCATCATCAGCCATTTTCGTCATGTGTATTATTTAACAACAAATAAAATATAGCATACCTTATTAACTATCTAACTAACTCACAACTCACATAAGTTTTAAACTTTTAGTGTCACAACAGCTTCAAAGCTTTATCTTAATGTTTTTTAGACACCGCTCCAGAAACTACTGAAAAAGAATTAATAGACGTAACGCACAATACGATTATCGATCGGGCCTCGGCTGGCGTTTCGGGGAATTCCAGAACCGTTTTATTACTTTTAGTGGAGTAGCAATAACAAAGTGTAAGTAGGCACTCTGTGGACTGTTGAAGGTCACGAATATCATTTTCCAATTTTAAAATGTAGAAATATTTCATGGATAGGTCATATACCTGACTTATTATTAATAATTTTTGTCAAATAAATATGTGAAATTTATCGGGATAAAGTCGGGATATTTTTCGGGATTTCGAGATTTTTTCCGGGATTTCGGGATGAAAAATGTTCGGGATCCCGGGATTCGGGATCCCGGGATTGGAAACCCTAATTAAAAGATGTTGGCCAAGTTCGAGTTAACATTTGGAACTACTGATATTTTTATACAGATATATACAAATATTTATTGTTTCTGTTTAAATAATTTGTAAAGAAATCCATTATTATTTAAATGACATGGAATATTCCACTTTTTAACACGATCAGATGATATATAGACATTAATATTATAGAGAAAATAGTGAAGTACAATATAAAAAAGCAATACAGGGTCACCAAACTCAGTGGGCTATTAGAAGTATCTGTAGAATCAATGAATAAATTACTTGGAGAAATTGGACCTGACCAAAGGTGAACATAAACTTTCTTCCTAAAATATTTTTAATTGTGAGATGTTTTCGCGTCTACCCAAAGCCGGTGGCAATTTATTATTGCATTCTTGTATTTTCCTCTAGAGTATTCTAAATATGTTGTGTGTTATATTACCCAGTCTCAGTTGTTTTCGTGAAAATGACGTTTCAAAATTTGCATTTTAGATACTTTGCCACCCTGTATCTGCTTTCTTATCTTAGTTTTTAATTAGGTATCTATTTTCCTATATCAATTTCCGGTTTGGCAGAATGTGTCGAAATTTGACATTTTCTGATGTCAAGAGATAGATAACCTCGTAGATAACTAAAAACTAAGGTAAGAAAGTCCCATCCATCTTGTTTCAACTTTTCATTTCCCTATTTCGGATTTCCATCTCCCTAGAGTAAACATAATCGAAGATCTTGGTGTTCTCTTCGATACTGAACTAAAGTTCACAAACCATTTAAACATTATTTTGGGGTTCTATAATTAGACGATGTTGGGATTTTGAAAATACAGAAGCTTTGAAAATGCTCTACTATTCATTGTCGAGAAGTCACTTGAAGTATTGCTGCTTAATATCCAATTTTATAAGTTTTTATAAGCGGATTGAGCGTGTCCAATCTAATTGATTGACTTTATACTTTATTCAGATTTACAAAAATCTGTTGAATTACCAGTAGCGGTTACACACACTCAGCATTACGAGCTTGGAAATGCGTAAAATCTTTTTGATTCTTATTTTCGGACATTAACTGCTAACAAACAATATCAACTGTCCTGATCTTCTTTCTCTTCTAAGTTTTCATGTGCTTCCTTACAACACTCGCGGTTTTAATATGTTTTCAATTAACAGAAGTAGAACTGATTGCAAACCGAATAATGGGATGTTTCAATACTTACATTCCAAATGATTTTAATATACGAATTTAAAACGAAAATTAAGATATTTTACCTAACGTCATTATATAGACCTCTCATCTCCGATGTTTGTCTGGTGATCACTAATTTTCATTGTTACAATCTATAGAATTTCTAGGCACCTCTGAGGACCATTCTGGTTTTTTATTTTTATATGTGTTAGTTTCTTCTATATTAGTATTGTCCTTGTATTTGGTGGTAATTCAACTGATTTTTGTCAATCTGATGTTTATATTGACTCGTTTGAGTGCCAATCAAAAATGCTATTAAAGAAATGACTTCACACGAAAATAGTTGTATATTTTTTAAACTCTAGATTACCTGGACTCTATTTTATTTTTTTTGTGTTGTGTACATGGTCTATATTAGTACTGTTTGGGCCGTGCCTGTGACTGTATCTGTGTAATAAATAAATAAATTAATAAATAAGTTAAATCGTTTGGCGGCAATTACATTTTTCCATTGTCTCGAAAACAGTTTAAATTATAGGAAATATAACACAAAATATTTAACATGTCTAGAAAAATTCAAAAATGAGGCATTCCTTTTAGAAAATGGATGGTGTTACCGGTCAATGCCGCGCAATTGAAAATATTTTAAAAATACTGTTATGTTCACCTATCGCCAGAGCCAAATTTTCAAAGTAATACACTGGATCTCCTAATCTAATTTTTTACATTAATTCATTAAAACGTATACCTTCGCGTATACCTAAGCTCGTTTATCTTTGTTTACTTTGTTGTGACTGCAAAACAACGCAAATCTCTCAGAAGGTATTTTAAAATATTTTATTGTAAGTAGTGTATACTTTTTTATGTCAAATATGTTTAAACAGATATAGGTATATATACAATATACCTGCCATTGGTTTTGCCTTGGAACTTTAGAATATTATTGTGTAGGTTAGGGAAAAAAGTCCAGGTATGTAATTTTGGTGTGATAAGTAGCAAATGCAGGCTCTATTAAACATTAAAGTAATTAACCGTACTTACAAATGAATAAATATTAGAATCTCGTACCGTGAACTACTATTAATATAGAAAAACAGTAACATTTGGACTTACCCGAGAAAAGAGAGGTTAGAAGTTAAATGGCCCAAGTTTTTGTACACTTCGCACTTACTCACCATAATGCCCAAGAACTCACAAAAATCATCCAAAAATTCACAAAAATCGCCCAAAAACAATGCTTTTACTCAAGGCAACACCGTTTTATTCGATTTACTCGTTTACTGTAGTTTTGTAAATTCGTGCACAGTACAGGGTGTCCCATTTTCGTAGGTTTTACGGGGTTTCCAGCTTATGAGTAGAGATAGAGAGATGCGGTTTTCGCGACACCGTGCTACTTTTCGATGAAACTAAAGAGGCCGCAAACAGATTTGCCCTAACCATTTTAGTTTCCGTGCTACAGGGTGATTTTGAAAATTTGTCATTTTCGGACACCCCCTGTAACTCAGCTATCGTAAAATATATTTAAAATGTTTCAACTGGTATTTATAGATTTTTTCACGTAAAATTCAGTGGCATACTCAGATTTTTGCTGAGAGTCATAGTTTTTGACATATTGGCATAACCTACTATTTTTTAAATGGGAGACCCTATATATTATTTTTTCATCTTATTCTTCGTGTCGAGAGCTTTTCAAAAACATACCATAAGTCATATTTATTTTCATAAATAACATGAAAAAATGCATTTTTCTTTAAACGGATTTATGGCATAGCAGATCAATCGAAATAAGAGAAGGTGGCTGTGGTAGCCATGGCAACGCCAACAAAAATATGATCAGGCAGCCATTACTGCTGTCATTTTTGGCATTATTGCGTTTAAATTTTTCTTGACGTCTATTATAATTATTGTTTTTAATATGGCTCAGAATCAAAAATTTGAATATTTTGAGAAATATGATATGAACGCGTGTTTTATATTGTCTAATGAAGATGCAGATCAGGCGGCAGAGCTTTATCTGAACAGGTTAGTTCTTTTTTATCTTCCTGCATTTTGACTTTATTGGTTCGCTTTATTTTATCTTAGATATCCCGAGAGAAGACAACCAGAAAAAAGAATTTTTCAAAAAATTAAAAATAATCTTTGCCAATATGGATCTTTTAACAAGCCTCGATCGCGAACTTACAATAAAGACAACGAAGAATCTGAGGTCAACGTTTTAGCCCTCGTTCAGACAGCTCCTGAAACATCTTGCAGGAAAATAGACGAAGAGGCGGGTGTACCGAAAACCAAAGTGCAGACAATTTTGAAAAAGCACAAATTCAAACCCTATAAATACAAACTTGTGCATCATCTGCATCCTGGTGATGCAGAGCGCAGATTGGAGTTCTGCAATTGGTTTATAAACATGAAGGCAGAAGATATCGATTTTGAAAAAAAGATTATTTGGTCAGACGAGGCACATTTTACTAGTTCAGGGATTTTAAATAGACACAACACGCGATTTTGGAGTCAAGAAAACAACCATGTTATTTTTCCTAGGGAGCGTCAGGGCAGATTTGGATTCAATGTCTCCTGTTTTATTTTCAACCGAAAAATAGTTTACCAAATATATGAAGGAAATCTGAATTCGATTGGTTACGTGCGAATCCTAGAAGACGCATTAGGAATTTTGGATGATGTTCCCTTGGCTCAACTAAATAGGATTTATTTCCAGCAAGACGGAGCTCCAGCCCACAATGCCAGAATAAGTCAAAACTGGCTTAACGACCATTTTCCTGGAAGATGGATAGGAACACACGGACCTGTTCGATGGCCACCACGATCCCCTGACCTCTCAATTTTAGATTTCTTTTTGTGGGGTTATTTAGAAAACAAGGTTTATGTAAGGCGATACGAAAACTTAGAACAACTAAGAATGGCCACCGAAAACGCTTTTGCAGAGTTACAAAGACAGTCATTTACAATAGAAAATGCATTAAAAAGAATTTTTAAAGTTTGTCACACTTGTAGGACACATAATGGTCTACAATTTGAACAATATTTGTAGTTTTAATGAAATTATAATTATTATCTTTTACCTACTTCCTAATTTTTTCTGATGCTGTTACTTTGTTATTTCGTTAATAAATATTTGTTAACTTTTTCCATGGCTCCACAGCCACCTTCTCTTATTTCGATTGATCTGCTATGCCATAAATCCGTTTAAAGAAAAATGCATTTTTTCATGTTATTTATGAAAATAAATATGACTTATGGTATGTTTTTGAAAAGCTCTCGACACGAAGAATAAGATGAAAAAATAATATATAGGGTGTCCCATTTAAAAAATAGTAGGTTATGCCAATATGTCAAAAACTATGACTCTCAGCAAAAATCTGAGTACGCCACTGAATTCTACGTGAAAAAATCTATAAATACCAGTTGAAACATTTTAAATATATTTTACGATAGCTGAGTTACAGGGGGTGTCCGAAAATGACAAATTTTCAAAATCACCCTGTAGCACGGAAACTAAAATGGTTAGGGCAAATCTGTTTGCGGCCTCTTAAGTTTCATCGAAAAGTAGCACGGTGTCGCGAAAACCGCATCTCTCTATCTCTACTCATAAGCTGGAAACCCCGTAAAACCTACGAAAATGGGACACCCTGTACAATTCAAAAGTACGCTGCGGTGTTGTCGGTTTTTAAGCATATATTTTAAGCATTATATACAGCGAAATATTACAGAGGTTACTATTACAGTATTATTAGAAACACCTATGCGTAGACATATATGTCAATGTAAGACAGTTGACAACACCTTTTCGGATCAACTAAATCGACCACACGTCAAAAGACCAAGCAAGTAATAATTTTAAATGTATGATTCAAATCAAAACAATTCCGTTTCCCTTTTATTATGTCTACGGTCTCTCCAGATAGTTGTATAGGCCACTGATTTTGGAGCACCCTGCAGAGTTGTTTATACTACAAAGAAATTAAAACAATTTTATGCCTTATTTTATGCTGCAATAATAAAATCAAATGGTGCTTTATTTTTTAAGAATAAAGGAATAAATATTGCTTTTAAGACCAATAATAAATAGCCTTATGGTAAAAATACTTTAAAAACCATAAGTCAAAATCTGTTATTTATAAGTTAAATTGTGGAACCTGTTCAAAATTTTATATTAGACAAACGGCAAAATATTTAAGATAACGATCGACGAACACAAATTCAGTTACAGAAAGCAAAAAGATAATTCTAATTACTCTAAACATTTAATTCAGGAAAACCATACTTTTGAGGATAATTTTTAAAATTTACATGTAAAATGCAAGAGCAAAAAAATTAAATTTACTAGAAAGTATAGAAACAAACAAACACAAAAATAACACAATATTATTAAACGATCAGTTAGAACTAAATAGTTACCTATTATTATACCTTTATTATTTTATAACGAAAAAAATCCTGTTCAGTATTCGATTGGCTAAGCATAAGTTCCTCAAAATCGACTAACAAGATGTGACCCAGACAGACAGACAAGTAAACTTAAAAGCTTGAAAGGAATCTTAAAATGGTAATTATAAGCTCTTTTTGCTCCGGTAGATTTTGGCTTAAATAATTTTTCATTTAGGTTCATGCTGCTTTTTCGATAATTTTACGTCATCACTCAAAAATGCCATTCCACTTTCCGTGTGACCACAACATTGCTACAATCTAAAATATCCCACCGGGATTCTTCCTCGAGTTTTCGTCGAAGTCACGACACGTATTAAAATTCCAACCGTGTTACGCCAATGGCCTGGCTCGTATTTACCATTCATGCTCTCAACGCACAATAAATCCATTTAAATATCTTCGGGGAATACATCTATTTATAAAATGTACACAAAAGTGAAAACTACTTGGTTAAACAATGAGTTACAGTCATCGTGGAATGGGCCAGCCAGCATCAATATGCATGTCTAAGGGTCGTCGAAGGAAGAAAGAGAATTTCCTCCGTGTTCGGTTTGAAAGAGTCGAAGAGAGAGAGAGGGAGACCAAAAGTGGCGAGCTTCGGATGTTTTAACATTCCACGGACGTTGGCTATGCAGACAACCTTGTGAAGAAAAAGAAGATGCGGTCGCTCGAGAGAGATAGACGTTTATTGCCTGGCCAATGTAATTTGATAGTGTTATTTTTTGTCATCAACTGTTTTTTTCGTTATTTATGGACAACAAACTAAGACAAAATTGAAAACCGATTGTTGAATTTATATTGGACAAACAGATTTTTCAGTCACTGTTTACAATTTTCGTGTTTACTAGATTAATTACAGCATTAAAAGTAAAGAATTATTACAGTTTTAACTCATTAACAAATAAAAGTAACAATTGAGTTTTTGTTTTCTTATTCTCATCTGATTTTCTCTTGAATCTTTCTAATGGATAACAATCTTAGTTTACTGTTTTAAATTTTCCTGTTAGGATTTCTTAATTGTGTTGTAGGAGTTGTTGTCTTATAGAGAGCACAGTGTAGATTATGGAAGTAAAATAAAAGTTGGAATTGCGATTTTTTGCTAAAATATATGACAGGAAGTTCGACTGTTTCTATAGGTATGACCGTGTGAAGATCCAAGCCGCTAAATACGTATGACGTTCTTTTTATAATAGTTTGAGACTCATTTGACTACCTTGCCATCATCAATATGCATGTCTTAAGGGTAGTCGGGGAAAAAAGATGTTTTCTTCCGTGCTTGGTTTGAAAAAAAGTCGATCAGAGAGAGGGAGTCCAAAAGTGGCGATGTTGTTGATGTGGATGTTTTCACATTCCACGGACGTTGGCTATGTAGATAACCTTGTAAAGAGAAGGAAGATGCGGTGCGAGAGAGATAGTTTTATTACCTGACCAATATAATTTGATGTTATAGTTTGTGTTTGTTGCTTTTAATGTACGTATCAGAAAGATGGTATTTTAAAAACCCTGAAAGGATGACAAGGTTGAAAACTCGTTCTTACCTTCATACGTGTAAACCACTGTTTTCGTTTAAAGCTTTCTTTTCTATTGTTATCAAACTATTCAGGTTGCTGATCTATTACTGCGTTTTCTATATTTAATTTAACCTACTTAATCAACTTCTCTCATTCAAACAACTTTGTCCTACTTAAAGGATACTATTTATATGAAAAAAGTAAAAGAAATATTATATTATAAACATATGTTAGGATGTATAGAAATACTGAAATAACCTCGGAAATTGCTTTTTGGTGAGAGAAAATAGGTCGTGTTTGAAATCAATATTTTGTACCCCCAAGTCATACTTGATTGATATCAATATACCGCCACTTGTTATACGAGGGGGGAATTAGAATAAAACATATTTGTGTTAATATATATTTGCACTAATTAACATTCTGAGTCAAAAAAGGTACAGGATATGTTTGACAAAAGGCGAAACTTAGTCGTAGGATTAAATTGTGCCAATGAAATTTTTTTATCAAAATATCGAGAAAAAAAATTGAAAAATTCGTTGAGAGTCATTTTCCGTAAGTTTGCGTGATCATTTGCCTAGGTTTTTTTCTTTATTAATTTTTTTTCTAATCGTTCTTTGGATTAGTCTGTACATATAACGCGCCAATCGCAACACATATTGTTCAATGTTCCTGTTGGTTGGTTGTTTTGTTGAATCTTGAGTGTGAGCTTCCTGGCTCAGTGGTAGGATTCTCAACTTTGGATGCAACGCATATGTGTTCGAATCCCCATCCAGGCGAGAAATTTTTTTAGTTTTCTTTTTTAACAAAACTTACTCATTAGTAAAAATGCGGATTATATATAGGTTAGGTTAGGATGAGTTAGGTTTGTTGTAAAGAAAGCAAGCGGTAGCGAGCCAATTTTATGGGGATTGAACAAAATTCTAGGACTATATTAAAACAAGGATTTTTTTGAATAAAATTTATACTGTTGGGTAGATCTATCACGTTAATGTTAGGTTAGCCCAGGTTCGTCCATAAAACCATCATTAAAGCCAAAAAATCATACCTCAAATCATCGAAAATCAGATTTGAAATTCTCGCGGACTCTAAAAGTGGTGTAATTGGCGGGTTGGGTGCAGATTTAGGGTCCTATCAAACCTTTTGTCTCCAAATGCTCTTACGTACTAGGCCTTCTCGAATTCTACAACTTTTGTCTTCAGCTCAAAAAATTGAAAGCAATCAGTAATATCGACTGTTTCTCTGCGTAAACTAGCGTTCGAACAATATTTTGAATTATTTTACTACCCTCATTACTTTTCACGGATCAGTTTGAAATGTATGATTTAATTTTTTTTTTGTAAAGTACCAGGTACTCCTTTTTTATTCTAATCGAATAGCGTACGTGCAAATTAACCTTCATCAGATGAAATAATAACAGCTTTCTTGGCCAAATTTAATCATACTTTTATTACAAAGCCAACGTTTCGCCACCAATTTGTGCCATCATCAGGACTAGTAAATTCAAATATATGGCACAAATATTGGTGCCGAAACGTTGGCTTTGTAATAAAAGCTTGATTAAATCTGTCCAAAAAAAGCTATTATTGTTTCATTTGGTGAATACAAATTAGAGGACGATAAAACCAACCATGAAACATTAACCTTACTTCGTGGTTTCCCATTTGTTGTTCTTTACAAAATATTTTCGCCCTAAATTATTTTTCTTTACCTAAACCGGTTAATATTAAAAATTATCTTCAATTAATTTTACAAAGAAACAACATTTGGATACTATTTCAATATAAACATATGAATTGAAAGAAGAAAAAATCCGATCTTGAGTATTTGACATTTCCAACCATTTCAGTCTAGGTTTCAATATAAATACAGAGTGTAATAAGTTTTGAACTGCCTCTGGTACACATATTATCGAGATAACTCATCTATTTTGCATAATAGAAACATTAAATCTATAACATATGCTGGTAACACCTAATTCTGTGGAAAAAACCTTGGGAAATGCATTTAGAGTGATCGAATGCAACTTATCGCATATTATTAAGGTTAATTAAGCCGTCTAATAACAAATCACAGTGTGCACATAACGAATTTGTTTATTGACGGCAAAGACAGCGCATATGGGATAATTTGACAATTATTGTACCTGAGTTATTACATGCCTTTGATTAGGATTTTATTCCGAGTACCAGAGATTAACGGTATGTTGAGAGGGAGTTATAAAATCAGTAGAATATTTGTTTCAACCCTGATGAGGGTTTAATAATTAAATAAATCATAACAATGTTCGACAATCTTTGTCTGTCGGTTTTCAGATATTTAAATATGAAAGAATGTTGAGACTTTTTGAGTAAATTTAACTATTCATACATAGTTAATGTGTTAAAATCCAATATGGCGAAGCAAATTGGCGGCCTACTGAAATGTTTAATAAAAAACTACTTATCCAAATTACCTCAAAATTTTGCACCCAAATCGAGTATTATATAGAAATCAACTGGTAAAATTTTGGTACGAATCCAAGATGGCGAAACAAAATGAAAAAATATTGGAAAATTGGGGGTGAAGGAGTAGTCCCATAGCAAGCTATTGGAAAAAAATGGTAGAATCACGCCATGTTAAATCTTTCCAACAGAGTTTCCGCAATAATTTTGAAACGCTTTGATATATTGTCTTGAAATTTGGTGTATGAAGTGTGAACGGGAAGAGGGGCTGCTTGGCTTCACCCCGACACAAGGAGTGCACCAATGATTATTGGTGCCTGTTTGTAGATTATTTTTCTTGTTATCTTGACAATCGAAGGACCACAGCTTGAGGCGCTGAACCAATTAGTTTAATAAAACAATTATCTCCAACAAAAGATAACAATTTATTTTAAACTAGGATCAATGTGGGTGGAAACGAAATTTTAAAATTCGCGCTTGTGGCTGATTAAACATAGATTTTAAATAGAAAAATTGTTTCTAGTGCACAGTACATGCCATATTTGTGAGGTGAGACTTTAAACAACATATTTTTATAAGACTTACTAATATATTAGTTGTTTTTTCCTTAATATGGCTCGTTCACTTTTACCCCAGGATTTTAAAGAGAAATCAGGATTTCGGGGGTAATTGGATTATAATAAGGGACTTATTATAGGGGAAAATGGAAACATTTGAGATATTTGTTGACTCAAATTTAACAATCTGTCGAAAATACGCACTTTGTTTCCAATTACCCCCAACTTAACCAGATGATTTTATAGAAGTAGATAAACATTTTATTAGGAAAAATACAAAATGTTAACAAAACTAAACTTCATGGTAACTGCGTCCAAGGATAAATAAGTTTAGAGAAAATTAATTATTTTATATAAAGAGTGTTGGGTATTTCACAACAAAGTGTACTTAACCAAAAAAGTAAGTTCGCCTCCACACTAAGGTACTGTTCTTTTTTAAATGTTTATTTGTAAATATTTTTGTAGGAATGTGTCTTTTATGTGATTAACGAAAATAGATCACCGGACAAATTGATTATGGTATTCCTTATAAATATAGTTTTTTTTTCTCTTCAACATGGCAGTAAAAAAATAATTTTTTTAAGTGAAATTCTGTTTCATTTTATAATTTAAAAAACAAAAATTTTGTTGAAATATTTTTTTTAATACTGTAAAAATATTAATGATTTTTTTTTACTTTAAAAGCTTTTGTAACTCTGTGGCTGCCCTTTTAAGTATAATCGTTTTTCTCTCTATTTAATTACAAAAGTAAATATTTTAAGTCATAAAAACGAAATTTTGGCCAAAATCTTTATTTTTTTAACCAAGAATTTTTTATTTAAAAAATAATTTTTAGTGCTATTTTAATGAGATAAAACACCTAGGTTTAAATAAAAAAACATTCAATTTGGCCAGTTTCCACTACAGTTTTTAATCGTTCTATTAAAGAAAATTCATTAAATAAAATTAAAATTATGAAGAAAATTCGAAAATTCGTTATACCATGGGGTTTTTGTTGTTTTGTAGGTAATATATTACACATAGGCGCCTTTCGTCCTAAATTTAAAAACCAAGAAACTGTTTGTTTTTGTTCCAATAAAAGTCGCTACTAAACTTATGCCTTTGTTTAAAAATATGTGCAATACAAAAACTTAGGATTCCTTTCTGCTGTGATTCCACCTGTTTATACAAAAAAAACCTAAGAAGAAGAGCAATTCTTTGATAAGTAGATACTTAAAAGTTTAATTGTCAAGAGTCCAATAAAATTTTTTTGTTGCTTACTCGTTGGCGAAGGCTATAATTTCTTTAATTTTTTGTAACTGGCCGATATCCAACTATATTTTTAGGCCTTCGCGTATTGTCTGTTATTCCATCACCTATTAGTAACATTCAACAGCTAATAATGGACATAATGTGGTCTTATACTAGGTATAAGTCGTTTTCAAAGACAAATTGAGATAAATGAGGACGTCTATATTTTTGTACTTCCTAGATAAATGGCGTCGTTGCCTAAACGTTGGTGTTTAGACAAGCACCCTGGCGGGCAGACTTGAAATAATACATCGACGCCATAAAATTAAACGGCAATTAGGCGCAAAGACGCCGACAACCAGCGTCGTCTTCAGCATCTCGCTCACGACATATTGGTTTTTCGGATATTTTGGCATCTAAAATAAACAAGTTTTAATCTCACTTTTTCATTTAAAATGTATTAATAAATCATTTCTTTCAAGTTTGCATCAGATTTTTGTAGTGTCATTATTTATACCGCTTTGACTATAATGTAGAAAAACGTAGGGCTAAATGCGTTTAATAATTATGTTTTAGAGTTGGTAGCAAGAATCTATCGCTGAAGTAGGTAACCTATCAATAATTTTTATTTGTTGTTTGTAGCAAATAATGTATTACATAATATATTCTGTTCGATATTTGATTATTAAGATCTTAATTTACGGTTTATTATAGATAGATAGAGAGATAACTGTTTATTATAAGAGCCAATCAGCATAGAGCATAGTTTTCCAATTTATTAGAAAGCTTTTCATGATTGACACTTTCAAACGCTTTTGGCAGGTCCATCCACACGCTTCAGTAGGTTTTACAGTTACTATTCTGTGTTTAAGGGCCTGGGCATAATTTGCAGTTGTCTCCCAGACTGTTCTGGTATCTCGTATGACTTTTTCCCCTAATTCGCATTTTTTTCAGCAATTTTGGGAAACTATCAAAAAACCACATAATATTCTGGACTCGTTATGATACATTGTATTATCTTAGACACCTGTTTATTTTATTATCGACCATAAGATTATCTACACACCTTGAACAGACATCTGACTACATCTTGGCAAAACTGTGGAAGGAGCAACAGGTTTTGATAGTTTTGAGGTTATTTGTTAGTTTTGTTACAGAATCGGTATGTAGTCGTGGCCCGTGATAATATATATTTTTTATACAGGGGTACTTTTACTATTTAGTGTGTTTTGTGTTGAATAATGTTAATTTTGTTTTTTGATACAAGCTGTTTTTCCTAGGGCCTAATTATGGCCCTTTGTGAAATTTGAAGCAACTGATTGATTAAAATATGTTCTTTTTTTTAAGTAAAAGCTAAAGTATTGTCAAAATTGTGTAGTTTTCTTTCTTAATTTATTTTAAAAGACAAGTAAATGTTTTAAGACATACACTTTATGCATAGTAATCTAACGAGGACTAGCACTGACCTGACGAACGCCCTGGCGATGCATCCAATTAATTTCCCGTAGTATACTTAGTCATTAAATTAATTTTTAAGTCCACATCAGTAAATCTGTCTGGGCCGAATCAACCGTTCTGACCTTGGCTGCGACTTGTCGCATAAAATCTTGTTTTGGTTTTGTGGAACACACGAAACAGCGCATTTATTTCCATATTTTTTCGTGGTTCGTTAAAAATCCACGCGGCTATTTAAATTGGCTCCAAAAATAATCCCGTATATCTTATTTCCTTGGCTAATTTGGCCCGCACATGGCCATAAGAACGTCTCTAATTGGACAGTTTTAAAAATGGGCTCGCAATCAACAACGGTCATTCGCTTCAACGGAAAATTAACTCTCAAATTTAGAATTTTAACATTTTCCAGGAAAACGTTTAATAGAACAGTTCGTTGTATGAAGTGGAAATTACCCTGAATGGGATAAGAGCAATGTATCGTATTCGTTACAAGTTTTAATATTAGGTCATTCTGAATTACACATTTTTTTTTACAGTCGATCCGTTGGATCATATTTATTATTAATCATATTTATTACGGGCGAAGATGAAATTGCGGGGTGATTATTAACATAACAATAAGTAATAAAAAATAATGCCAGACGTTTTAGTTAGAACAAAGGGGGCACCGGACGTGGTTAAAATTGTATTCCTATTATTTATGATGCAAATTTTAAACGGGGTTACTAACTTTGTTTTAAAAGTTCGAAAAACAAGTGACATATAAAAGCTTTAAGAGTTTTTCTAAGCCGCCAGGATTTGCTAAAAAAATTAACAAATAACAATTGGAAAGTAAAAAAAATCAGCATCGAGTTTGTTATTTTAAATGAACAATCTGTATAATATAGTTTCATTAAATGGGTCTCGACTTGCCGTTTATAAATATTCTAGATTTGATACAATCGTGAGAAAAATTTACTATAACAGGAAATTTAGAGCCAATGCCCCTTATAGCAGGATTTTTGTCATATTTCTCTGTAGTATCAAATCTAGAATATTTATAAGCGAAACCCATTTAATGAAACTATATTATACAGGTTGTCCCATTTGAAATAACAAACTCGATACTCATTTTTTTTACTTTCCAATTGCGACTAGTGCGACGTCTTAAATAGTAGATGTAAAAATGCAAATTTGACCATGTCTGGCACTGGCTTTGTTTTAATAAAATCGTCTGGTATTATTTTTTTCATTACTTATTGTTTTGTTAATTTACCTCGAAAAAATCAGCCATTCATAAATGACGTAATGTCATCGTTCTTTTGCGATTAAAACAAACACCTCCGCATTATTGTTTTGCAACAAAGCTGCCATTATTAGAGGTGTCTCTGTTTTTGCGCGATCAACGAGCAGATGATGGGCCAGGTATAGTATGCCACACGGATCTGAAGCCCCGCCGAAAGGGGGAGGTTTATCAAAAGCAGGCTGTTTCCATGGGTATGTAGGATTTTAGCCAATCACCATGAGTACTTCACCGTTTCCATAGATACTTGCATTCTTTTCATAGACTCATTCGCGCGCCAAACTATATGAGGATTTCTCGAAACAGGGGATAACAGCTCAGAGCGTGGAACTTTTAGATGAGAACGCTTGCAGAATTGATTTAAGCTCTGCAGATAGAAAATATGAAAACTTGCTAAATATTTTATTGTCTTTAAATGTGACGAAGGGAGCGGGACTGGATATGCTGTCAAACCTTGCCCTTGGGGAATGCTCGGTGTCTTTATGCGACCCTTTATTTTTTACTTTTGACTAGTCTTTTCGGAGGGGAGAGTTTCCTGATAGATGGAAGTATTCATTCATCTCTTCCGTATTTAAATCTGGTAACGATGGGGAGCACATTAAGAACTGTAGACCAGTTTATATACATTCAACTATTCTGAACGTAGTGGACCGGATGATTCTAATCTGATAAACGAAAGGCAACATGAATTTGATTCATAAATACGTGAATGAATTCTTTTTCAATTTTTTGCTTTGTCAAAACTGTTGTGCTGGTACTTGCACACTTTGCAGTGTCGTACTCAAGGGCGGGGAGCAAGGAATGGGAATGTAGCTCCCACCCACCCTTTCGCCTGCGGCACCCCTGCCTTTTAACGTCCACTGAGACAAAAAAGCTTTATTTAAAAAAAATCTTCGTCGGTGATCGGTGAAGAGATATTTTTTGTTGTCTTCGCTAGTGTAGTTTTACTTTGGCATCCTTATTTATAATTACCCCCGTGCTCCAAAAAGTTGCCTACGCCACTGACACTGCGTTATGTTTATTTCTAGCTTCACTGATATGCTTGTAGTGCTGAACTTTTTTATTCAGTAATCATATCATTGTATCATCATACAATGCGTTTTTTCCTGTGTTACAGATAAAAGCTTAGCTTTAGACGGTAGAAAGCATAAAGCGAATTATTAAACTGCGTTTTTATTACACTGGGTATTAGATATACGGGAAGATCCGTTTAGAAATCGGCGCCCAAATTCCAAACAATTTCCATGTAGCTTATCCTATATGCAAATTCAATTTTATTGTTTTCGAGATATTCACAACTATTAAAAATTGACAATTCGAGACTTAGAGGCTGTAAATTCTAGATAGTTCGACTTAAAGAAAAACTTCATTTTCTAATTTAACATAACAATAAACTTTTCTCATTTCTTTTTTGGAAATTTCGCACAGATTTCAAATATGTAACAAAAAACATGGACGGATTTAGAGCATACCCAAAACAAGTAGTGTTGCCAGATATACCATAATTATGGTATTTATATCATATTTTAGTCAGTGTAACCCGCAAAATTTTTCATGTTGCCATAATCCAGTTTTCTACCATTTTTTGATAATAAATATCTTTTTGTACCATATGTAAAAGAAGTTTTGTTATCTTAGTACTGGTTTTTGCATTTTTGTGTTTTGGTTTGTATACCAATATATGTAGCTTTAAAATTTAAAAATTCTTCGTTTTACCTTTAAAATATGTTTTCTTTGTTTATTATTCCTCTAGGAACACGAGAAAAAAGTATACCATTTTTTGACAGTAAAATATCATTTTTTTTAATTATAAATACCATTTTTCATGTCTGTCAACACTGAAAACAAGCGTCATCAATTGAAAATAGTAATTCGCTCCCCCCCCCACCCTGAGCGGGATCTAGAGGTACACCCTTTTTGTTTTACATGTTTTAACACCATAATACAAATTTCGACGTCCAAAAAAGCCCTCACTTACCTTTATGCCTATTCAATTTTGTTCTCCCCCCCCCTCGACATCATCCTAGATCCAACCCTGATAAAAAAGTGAGGTATCCGTTTAAAAAAAACCACTGATATGACAGCATTTAACCTGATCAACCTGTATACTGGGTCTAATGTAAAAAAACGAATTTAATAAATTATTAAACAATAAACAACGTTGAAATAATTGTTAATTGAATAAATGTTTTGAATATACTTGTTTTTATTTTAAATTTAAGTGGCTTCTTTTATCGGTCTATTCTGCCTCTCACCTCAGTATTTAAATCTTTATTACCTAATTTATGATTCAGTTTTAATAACGGTGGACAGGAAATTATATAATACGTGAGCGTTTTCCACCGGACATAATTTATTATAATATCCCTGATCAATTCAGTAATAAACCATTCTTGTATGCATTTTCTAATTTATATTGATAATATTACAAACGCCCTCCGGAATATATTATAGAAAATTAACGTAATTTTGGAACTTTATGATTAAATACAGGTACGGGTGATAAAATATAAATACGTATAAAATTTATATGTACATACAGGGTCTTTAATTATATTTACGTCCCTAACTAGAGCCTTTATTATTTGAGATGGAAAATATGTTTTATACAAAAGTTTTAGGGTTTATCCCGAACCGTCAGAATTTGATCTTACTCCCCGTATATTGTTAGGTATTTAAAAAGATATTGTTTTCCTGATTTGAAATATAACTGGGTTTGTATCTCTTATCTTGAAAAATGGCTAAGTAAATCGACATAAAACGTAGAATAAGAACCAATGTGTTACAGAGAGAATATTGTCTTTTTATGTAAAATTAAATCTCCCTCCAAAACATTAGTTCTTATGGCACGGGTTTTGTCGATTTACTTGGCCATTTTTCAAGATAGATATATTTATAATCAGGAAAACATTAATACCTAATAATATAAAAGGTTTCCCATAAAAAACAAGTTGACAGATTTACGATACGCATTTATTTGATTAGAGACTAAACTCTGGCGGTTCGGGACCAACCCTAAAATTTTTGTATAAAACAGTTTTTCCATATTAAATAATAAAGGCTATAGCTGGGAAGGTAAATATAATCAAAGACCCTGTACCTTTTTATATGTTAAGATTGTTTAAATAAATCTTATGTATTATACTTTTTTTTTTGAAAAATATAAACTAAATTTGTACAAAACCTCAATGAACTTTTCAAGTTAAAGATGAAAATAAATTGGGTGGATTTGTGTGACTTCTTCAGGCTTATTAATAGTAACATATTTTGGTTTAGTTGATCTAATATAGTAACTCCTTCATGGTTACGAGACGGATTCACAGAATTTCGACGGATTTGTAAGAGATTTTTAAGATTCCTAGGTTCGTAACAGATTTCTTCATAACATAACTTAGCTTTACTCCTATGTTTGTTTGTTTGTTTGTTTGTCCAATCTAATTTTGGAATGCGTACACAGACCGCGTAACAATGCAATTTGACCATTTCGTCTATAAAAAGCTAAATTTGTCGTCTTATTTGATTGAAAATTGGCGTCTGGAATGGCGTGCGAATTTTGTCACTGTAGCAGATTTGAATGAATATCCAGATACAGTTTTTATAAAAGTGCGAATTATAAATTTTAGTCACCAACGAAAAAAGCCCAAATATATAAAAAAAATCAATCACGGTTTTATAAAGTGAACTAAAATTAAAAAAATAAAATTTGAGCCCTCATAAATAATAAAAAATGATTACACGAGAAATAGCGCTAATATGCATAACACAGATCACAGATAGTAATAGTGATATGAAGTATCTGTTGAATTGTTCACTTTATTGACACCCCCGCTTTCTTACATGTATTGACTCTGTGGTAGTTTTGTCGCACTTTTATTTATCTGTGCTCAAATTTAATGTTTTACTTTTTAGTTCGCTTTATAAAACAATGATTTTTAATTATCTTCGGTATTTATTTTAATATATCCTTATCATAGGTCCCAGGGTTTTGGCAAACAAAATAAAAAGAATCTTGACATTCCCAACATTAAAAAAAATATTTCTGACTATGGGAACACTAGATTCCCAAAGTGAAATACGCCGTGATATTACTTAATTAATACCATCATACTTTCTTTTTATACTATACCTAACCAAAATTACCCACTCATCTTATAGGTCTTAACAGATGATTAAAAATCATACCCATTGTCCATTCAATACTCTAACTCGTAGATTACCAAAAAGATAAACTAAAAGGACCTAATTATCCTCTTTGTTCTCGTTAGCGGATGGAAGTAATTTTATCTGCATTAATTACTTCCAGAGTGCTATTGGGTTTCAACCTTAGGCCTAGTCCTGTCAGAGCCCATAAAACCAGCAGATGAAGTTTGGAAATAAATCGTCGAGGCAGGTAGAGAGAGATCGTTTGCTAACCAAGGTCACCTAACAATGGACACAGGTCAGAAAAGGTAACGGGTATACAAAAGAAAATTTGTGCTATTCACCCAACAAACGGAATGGTAAATAGATTTTTTTAGAGACGTAATTTATTGGATTTTTACTGCGTGTGGGAGTTCTTTTTCTCGAAATTGACTTGTTTGGACAGCTTAAGGTAACGATGTTGACTCAACTTTCTTTTAGCGGAATTGTGATATATTCACAAAAATTGTTTTTGCTTCTATAAAGCCTCCGTAATTAAGACATTTCTCTGAGGAAATTCCCAGTTTTTATTTTATTTATTTATATGATACATTCACAAAATAATTTTTATTTACTTCTATGAAGGCTTTTGAATGTGGAACATGAGAAAATTTCCTGCGGAAACTCTTATTTTTTATTTTATTTATTTATTTACTTTTCTTCAGCTTTGTTTTAGCTGAAATGTGATGTATTCATAAACTCTTTTTTTGGCTTCTATAAAGCGTCCTGAATGAGGTATGTAATTACAAATTTTCTGTGCGAAAAATCCCTAGATCGGGTTAGTACCAGGTTAAAGCCAAAATAGAAATATTATGGCAGTGGCTATTAAATGTTATTGCAAAAATGTGAATAAAGCATCATAGACTCATACTATACAGGGGCAAAAAGTGCTGACATTTTAAAAGTTTGAAAGAAACATATTTCTGGCTTTGGATTTATCCGGATGAAAAGTGACATTTACCAGGGTGGAAAGTGAAATCTCAATTGACTTATCGAATTGTGGCCAAATGGCTGACGAGTGATTTTTCCAAATCTTAACTGCAAAAAGAACTTTTCATTCAGAACGTCTGAAGGGAAACATATGTTTTAATTACTATTACCATTCTTCATTATTCGCTGTGAATGTGTAGGTTTTTGATGTTGGAATTTCGATGCGAACGCTTATTTTCCACGATATTAACATCAGTCAGTTTCATTTTATACAGTTCGTCATGCACCTGATACCACCAATTATAGGTAGCATATCGTCAGGTGCATTCTTCAGAAACGCCCCAATCTTCTTCCTGGAGAAAGTGCCTTACTTTTTTTAATTTATATCCTAGATTTTGTTGTTTTAAAAATGCCAATAATTTCGAAAATTTGGGGATATCCAGTTCATCTTTAATACTTAAAGTAGTACTAATATGTAGTATAATATGAATAAATGGACCATAGAGTTGTCGGTTTTTTTGTTTTAACAATTTCACTAAAATATGCCAGCACAATAGTTTCAGAAATAGATTTCTGAACACCTTTTTGCGAACACACACAAATGCAATTAATTTAAGTTTATATGCTTGGCTTGTTTAGTACGATAGTAACCACTGTCAAAATGTTAATTTGCCTTTTTGTTTGTTGATGGTGGCGAAGCTTGTGGTTATAAAGGAGTCTTACTTTGTTAATTTCTCACATAGTTATTTTTCTCACAAAAAAAGGCATTTGCATTTAAAGGGTATGGTTGTAAATAAAATAGTATACTAACCTCGGTGAAAAAGTTTCATTCCTGTTACGAGAAATGGATCACTTCGGCGCTTTTCTCACGGCAGGAATGAAACACTTTCCACCAAAGTATGTAATATACTATTTTATTTGCCTATGGAGAGGGGTTTTATTTTGAAGTAAAATATAAAGTTTTATATTCAGATATATTACACAAAGTGCGCAAACGATATCCTAATTAATAAAAAAAGGTGAAAAACGTCAACTTTAATTATTAACTAAAAAAGATAAGGGACTTAAAAATCTCTTTTTGTCACAAAAATTAAAGTAGATGCTAAGGTAAAATTCTTGTAATGTAATTTAAATTTCTCGCGGCAATTGTTTTAAAATATCAGGTTAACCAAGATAAAAATATATGGCGTGTTTTTGTGGTGTTTTTTTTTCGTAAAAATTTAATTTAATACAAATACCTAAATGCAATAATTTAGGTTATTAAGTCAATGTTATAGTTATTGCTATTGAGTGAATATATTAACCAGTAAGTTTTAGGATAAAAGAAGAGTAAAAATAGTGAACAGTAATGGGTCAGGGTAAACTGAAATAAACTTCAAAACGTTATGTAAGCGCAAATAGTAGCAAATATCCTTTCTAATAAAGCAGGCACACCGCCGGATATATTATGACAAAAACAAAACCCGATCGGCATGCTGAAACTGCTTAAGCGGGTGACCAGAAACAATAGGCTAACTTCACTGCGCCAACTACTGTCTACTTATTTGCCTTGATGTATTGCGACGTGTCTAAGGCCGTCGACTCAGTGAACTATGATAATCAGTCAAGTTTGTAGTTTTTGCATTGTGATTTTTAATTTCCGGTGTGTGTCGGGCATAAATAGTTTTTATATGGCATTAGTAAAATAAGATTTTTATATTCGTTGTTTTTAATACAATTTTTTGCTATTTCATGTAAAAAAAGTAAAAAAAGCCTGTAACTTCTGCTATTATAATATGTAATATTGGCATCCAACACCAATTCTCATATTATTTCTATTCTTGTTGCGATGAGTAATTTCCTGTTCCTTCTCTAGTGAAGTCGCTGTAACTTAAATGCAAAATAACGATACAGGTTCCTAAGCTTATTTCCTAATTTTTGAAAAGGTAAAACCAACACGAGAACTGTGTAAGAAAATTCCGTCACATATATCATAATTAAACAACATATGCAACCCAGCATGAGACTAAAGAAAATAAATATATCTGACGTATTTGGGGACATTACAAAACTTAGACTCCTTAAACCTCGGACAGCAAGACAGAAACATAATTTTTAAACAGATATAGATCTTAATGAGGATCTGCGTACCTTTAGGTTTCCATTATGAAGAACGAATTAGCGTTGAACTTTTATCTAGAATAATAATTAATCAGTAGTCTGAGTGCGGAATTATGTAAATTCTCTTCTTCCTGGCTTATAATACCAGAGAATTACGTCCTTTAAGAATTATGAGTGATCCGAGCAACTGGGTAAAATGAATGTTAATGTGTTGCGGCTACCTACACGGAGATGAGATACGCTTTCAACTGATAAGCATTTATTCCCAAATTCATTACGTTTCTTATGTTTGTTTTGTTTCAAATCTGCAACATAGGGAAAATTAATTGATTTGATTTGATGTTGATTCTTACTTATTCATTCTTGTAATACTATGTGGTTATTCCGGGGTACATCCGTTCACTACTGTCGTTTTGGATAGAACAGTTTTGCTGAAGTTTTCGCCAAAATCAAATTTGATATTTTCGAAGCTTTATGTTTCGCGTGCAAATCACGTAATAGCCAGTCGTTTTTTATCTTTATCAATTTGAAACTTGATATACCTACTTATAAGGTTAGATATAAGGCTAATTTCGAATAGTAAACATATTTTATGTCACATTTTACTGGAACTTTAACTTTGTTATTTTTAATGCAACCCCTTATATTTTTATACACTGTCGTATTACGGGTAAAATTGCCTTTTTAACGACATACTACAAGTTGGATTTTATTTGGTGGAGAAAACAACGATTTTACTTAAAAACAAACGGGATACAGCGGTATCTCTCAAAAACTATAAGTATAATTTTAGATAGTAAAATGTTTCCTTCTTGTGTTTATGTTAGTAAGCACTCGCATTTAGTTAACCAAAAAATTTAGGTTTTGTTTTTTTTTAATCTTTTTAAACCCACTTTTCTAGAACATTCTAATTAGAAAAGCGTACTTTTAATACACTTTATCTAAGGCTTGTACTTTCTATTCCATATGACGTTCACAGTATGACCGCAAAAATCAAAATAATTTTAATTAAATTATTATTTTGAATAAATAAACCAAGTACGCTTTGAAAAAGAAATTGAAATAAGAATAGTAAGTAGCAATGCTCAAAACAATACCTAGGTATATTATAGGAAAAAAGAAGATCTGGCCATTACACACTTAAAAACAAATGTATTAGCAAATAATGGTTACACAATAATAAAAATAATGCTTGTCTTGACGAGCTCTATCTTCAATTATTGTTTTGCTTATGGCTGTCTGTTCTTTTCAAAGCTTTCTTGTTTTATTTGCTAAGATTAAGCTAATGCATAGGGATGGACCTTTTATTGATATATCGATAGTTATCGATCAGCTATCGACATATCGAATATCAATAGGTAAATAAAAAAATATCGATATATGGATAGTTATTCGGTAAGTACCATAGGCAGCAAATAATACCGTACCTTAGTCCTATAGATAGGAAGCAGTAACTATCGATACTAGAGTGTTTCGAGAATTTTTTACCTATCGCCTATCGATAGATAAAATTTATTATCGCTCATCTCTAATCATGTAGATATACTTATTTTATTAAATAAAACTCTATAAATTAATTCTGAGTCCATATTGTGAACATCATATGAAATAGAAGATATTAAACTTTCCATTAGGTGTATTAAAACTTAAAAATTATTGGTTTAAACAAATGCGAGTGCATTGCCAACTTAAAAACTGGAAAGAAGCTATTATAATTTTTTTTTTTTTGAGAGAAAATTTAACACGTTATTAACACTGTAGGGTACGTCGCGCGTCGCTGAAAAGGAAATTTTACTCAGAAAATGATAGTGTATAAAAATGTTCGGGGCCCCTTTAAAAATAACAAAGTTAGGGTCACTTCCGGTAAAACCTGTGGTTAGGATAGGGCTCGTAAAATAAATAGGCCAGTGGATAGGAAGGAGTGATAGATAGGGTAAGAGAAACATTGAATATTATACCACTTCTGCGTTGTTTCTAGATAAGATGACTATCAAATATTACTTCGAAATAGTGAAATTTAGTTCGGTATATAGTAATTTATAATATATATATATATATATATAATATATATATATATATGTATATATATATATATATATATATGTATAATTATATATATATATGTATAATTATATATATATGTATAATTATATATATATATATATATATATATATATATATATATATATATATATATATGTCTTTTCAAACATTGTTATTGGGCGCCATTTTGTTCCATCATGTTGGATTACCAATTTCTACCTATCCCACACTTGATTTTTTGGACATAATTTAATAAGTAGTTTTTACATTCACCCGCACCGCCATTTTGTTACGTCATGTTGAATCTGTACCGGTTTATCCCTATATCACAATGAATTTGTTTGCAAAATTTAAAGTCACTTGAACAAGATTTTTTAAAAATTATATTTGGCCGCCATCCATTATGAAATTTTTTCATGCCGAACTTTTAAATATTGTTTTGCTATCTTGGGTTCATACCAAAACGTTACTTGTTTACCTGTTCACTCCTATGTAACACTTGATTTTTGTTCAAAATTTGAGGTAAATTAGATAATTAGTTTTTTTAGCAATACTTTTTTTAACTTTTCACTAGGACGGCATATTGGATATTTACCAAAACATTACCATATTATTATTATTATTAAATATATTTACCAAAACATTTGAAGTGAATCTGGTAAGTAGTTTTTAATCTATTCCTCGAACTGGCCGCCATTTTATTCCGCCATCTTGAATTAGTACCACGATTTTACTAATTCATCTCTATACCACAATTAATTGTTAATCTTCAATTAATTTAAAGTTAAATATTTTTATTCAGTTGCGAAAAAGCCAAAAAAGATTTTTGTTTGTCAATCTGAACGCAAAAAATAATCTGAACACATTTAAAAAAACAATTGGTTATAGCACATAATTGAAGTCAAGTATATTATTATCCCGATATTTTGTTCCGCCATCTTGGATTCATACCAAACTTTTATCAGTTGATTCCTACATAATACTTGATTTTTGGATGTGTAGTTTTTTAGTAATAGTTTTTTAACATTTACCAAGCCGCCATTGTTTTTCACCATATTGGATTTTTACCAAAATGTTGCCAAGTCATCCTCATATAACCCTTAATTTTAAACCAAAATTTGTCGGGTAAGTAGTTTTTTTGCTATGCTGCGAACAGACAAACCTACGGAATCGAGAAAACATGTTTTTCGGCATCAAGGAACCTTGAAAAAATATCGGAGGGTGATTCTTTCACGATTACAATACTTCTCTTTTACGAGGGAATCCGGCAACCCTCCGGAGCAATACAGAACACATTGGAGAACATAATATATTTCATTATTATTTACCATAAACGTAGAACATTTTATTTTAATTACTAAATAATTTATAGTCAACACTGTTTCAATCCGACTAAAAATGTATCACTTGTAAAAACATGCAACGCTCACAGTAAAGAAACATTAAAATTGTCAGCAATTAAAATCCTAATCGGACCCCAGTTAATTAAAAACATCTCTAAATTAAAGGCCGCAATAAAACGCTTTAACGAAAGCATTAAAAGTGTTTTTATTCTCAGGTCTCTGTTTAGTTGTACCTGTTGAAGTTTTAAAATCGTCTAACAACTATTTTACGATACTTTAGAAAACATTGTAAAAGTTCTTATTTTTCATGAATAATTTATTAGAGTAATAAAAAACACTGATCGAAATTAAATCAGACTTAGAAAAAGAGTGGCAGGATTAAATGATGATGACTGGACAGTTTGGTTCTAGGGTATAATTAAACTTTGTTTGAGCTGCATAATAATGAAGCTAAAAAATGTTTTTGATATATAATAATACTAGAATTCGACTAAGGATTTATAGGTCTAAGTTACTACAAGTCAATAAAAAGTCTGAAACATCTTACTTATGTTTCAATTTTTATAATAAATCGTTTTATGTTTGTCTTTGTACCAGCGTTAATATATGTTTAAGTACCTACCATTCTCTGATACCTTCATCAATACCTGACTAAGTGAGATTTTTTTAGTTCAATCCTTTTATCTTGAATTAAATTCATCGTGTTTTTAAGGTTCTATAACCATATTTGATCCACTCAATTATATTAAAAATTACGAAGAATCGGGCTGATTAACGACCTTAGTCGGTATAAGGATCACAACAAAACATGTTCTAAAAGCGCTAAGAGAAGTACTGCAAGCAATATCAGTCATCAGCAAGGGTTTAAAAGTGAAATAATACCGTAATAATGATTTCCATCTTCAAAGACAGCTGCTCGGGCACCTCTTACATTCTTCTGAATGAATTTTGAATAAGTTACGACCAGGAGTAGTATTAAAATCCAATGGAGCTTCTACTTTTCTCGAATGTAGTATATCTTACAGCTTCAGTTATCTACGTACGAGAAAAATATTGGTTTCTTCTGATGCCAAGGAAATTTAAGAAAACACGTTCAAAGTACTAATTACCGCTCAGAAGTCAAAAGACACCTTAAAAAACTCCTTTAACAAAGGAGTAGCCCTTGAACTACACACCTAAGGTGTCCCTACAAAAAATAGTCGAGGGCGTCAAGTCCGGAGACCAAGGTGGCCACTATATTGTACCCCTACGTCTAATCCATCTTTCAAAAAAAAAAAACGTTTGTCTAAATATTTCCGAACATTCCGAGCAAAATGCGGTGGAGCACCATCCTACTGAAACCATATTTCATCATTTGGTGCAACATTACCTAAAAAAAATCAAGTTTAAATACTTAATACAGCAGGTAAAGTAGGGAACTTACGATTATTCGAAAATAGTTCTGTAATAGCTGGGACAATTTCGGTCCTTACAAAATTCAAATATCTTTCCCCAGATAATTTGTCTTCCACGAAGAATGAACTGATTGGTTTTGCACCCTTTATACCACACCATACATTTATCTTTTGGGGAAATTGGGTATGATTTTCACGTATCCAATGTGGATTTTCCCTTGCCCAATATCGACAATTATGCCTCTTAACTTTTCCATTCAGTCGTCAGAAAAATAATTTGATTGACAAAATTTAGATTGGTATTGCAATGTTCTTTCATGGTTTGACAAAATTCCAAGCGCCTACGGCAACGGATTATTATATTTTCTAATTGATCGTCTAATATCCTCAGTGAAGTGCAAAGAGGGAATGGATCTTGCACTGATGATATTAGGCGGTCATTTAGAAATTATAATAATTGTACTCCACGACAGGAAACCAAAAAGGAGTTACCGATAGAAAATAGAGTTCTTCCATTTATACACGGAACTACAAACAAGAGTGCAAGGTTATTTCGGCCCTCCAACATACCTATAATCTTCAACACACACAAGACAATTGAACAATACTTGCGGTGGCAAAGGATCTTATTACTTTCCAAACGGAAGGTGTATATGCAATTCGTTGTTTCTGTGGTGATGTCTGTATTGTAAAAACTGGACAACCCTTTTCCTCTAGGCTTAGGAACATGAACGATGTATCAAAAAGAAACAAATTGTACAATTTGCTTTATCTGAATACCAACATTCTAATATCTTCAAGCCTTCCACCGCTGCAATACTATGTTAAAGCTGCAAGAGATATGTATTAGCTAGCTAAATAGGGAAATATGTATAGTTGGGTGCTACATTCGAATTTGTATGAAAAAATCGGTGATAAAATAGAAGTAGATTTGTCCATTTTCCTTTATTTTTTGACCCCTCCGAAAAGAGGAGAGTGCGTAAAAGAAAATAGGCCACCGTTTAGTAAAAGCATCGACAAAAACTGAGTCAAGGTCCTTCTTCCAAGAAACTTAGTTCTTACATTTAGCGTTGTTTTTTGATGCAAATAAATCTATTGTTGGTATACCAAAGACGCTATTTCCTGAAATACTTGAGGATTCAAAGAATATTCTGATTTTTACATGGTGGTCTATAAGGAAGTGGTTCCGAAATATAATTGAATATGGGTCCACCTGCGGTCGGATAGCTCTGCTTTTTTTTAGACGGTTATTGTGTTGTTAATGTTCATCTAAAACAGCAGAGCCCAAACTATCCATAATAATTTTCTTATAATAATAAAAATGTCATTTTTATTTTTTGTAAACGGGTTTCAACACTAAACATTTTTTCGTTTTCTTCTTTTTTTTTTAATTAATTTCAAGACTGGGTTTTATTTTGCCACCTGTTAGTTGATAACTAAAGTTCTGCCTATCCATTCTATGTGTGCGACAAACATTACATATTGATATATCTGTGTTATAAATCAAACGCAGCATTTTGTACTACATATGTAGGATGTGTTTGATTAATGCGTGAACACATCGTCGCACAAATTTACAAGGATATTATGCATACAAAATTATTGCATCACAGTAGTATGATTTATTTATTAAATAAATTAGCGGAAAGTACACACATTAGAATATGTTCGAATGAGAGGGATTCGTATTTAAATCAATGTCAGTAAAAATTCCCAACAATGTTTTATAAAACGATATGAAGAGATTTTAAAAATAGATTGCCTAGAAAAAATATTGAATGGGTTTTCTGCGTTTAAAGAAAACTTCTAGTAGCCAGTTAGCTTTTTAAAGAACCTATTTTGCTGAGTTTTGTTATCTTTTTTTGTCGTAGTTACATTTTTGTAAAAATGATGACAACGTAGGAACGGTACAATCTTCAACTGTTAAAATAACGTTCTATTTGCAACAAATATGATTGAGGATTATTTTAGGTTGCAATAAATTTTAACCTCTTATATACAGTATTCCATACTCGATTACGGTTTGTGTTGCCAAAAATATGTGAATTAAAACTTTTCGTCTCGAGATGTCAAATCAATGTAAAAATTTTAATATTATTTAGTCAACATACAGTACTTTAATTTTAGCAACATAGGATCGCCGACTTTTATATAGAGTGGACTAAAAATTAACTGCAATTCAGATTTTTTATAAATATGATCAAAAGAGACTTTTTTAAAAGGTTGTACAAAAGCGCGCCTTACTCCATTTTTTAGATCTTCTTCTGAATTTAGTGGTGTTTAATAAACCATTTCTTTAATCCTTCACAGAAAAAAGTCTAATGGAGTAAGATCTGGAGATCGCGGTGGTCAACTCCATGGTCCTTCACGTCTTTTCCACCTATCTTCAAACATATCATACCGTTCAATGGAAACTTCATGGGCACAAGTGGCAGGAGCTCCATCCAGTTTATACCAACATTTTCTCAAATCGATAAGCGGTAGATTATTCAAAAAGTCATATAGGGTCGTTCTAGAATTTTATATATGTTGCAGAAGTTAAATTTTCGTCATGTATATTGAAAAATGGCTTATCCATCAAGAAACAAAATACATTAAAACTAAATTTTTGCAAAAATTCTTGCAACCATTCTTTGACACTTGCCATGAATATAAAACAAATTTAAAATTCATAAATTTGATCAAAAGTGACTTTTAAATGGACAATAGCTTGACTGGTTCAAAAAAAGGGGGGGGGGAGTTTAGAATAAAGTGCCGTTCTGTATATAATTGAAAATCAAAACATTTTTAAAATACGGTGTGAAAATATTCATATTTAAGAGTACCTGGTTATATAAGCAAGTTAACGTTAACAAGTTCTAGTTTTTAACAAATAAATGTCTATGGTCTACCTTTGTCTTGTTCCTAGGTGGCACCGTATATGATTTTTAATTATGGGAGAACGTGTTCTTGTGTAAACATTGCCTTTGTTTAGACATTAACAGGCGTAGGCCATCAAGCCGGGCTTCCAAATATCTATAAGCAAGACATAGGCCCGTTCAGTTCAGGGCCGGGAGAGATGCTGATTTGCCGACGTAATAAAAATGTTAACTGTGTTATTATATTTATTTTACTTTATAAATATTGTACAACCGTAAATATGGGAAAATGATTAATATTTTTTAAATATGCCTTAGTAATTGAATATCCACTTACTGTTTGTTTTTTTTTCAGGTAAGAATTTTTTGCCTCCTAACAGACCAAGATATAAATTTGTGAGTATTAACTTGTAATAAGTATATACATTAGAAACGTTCAATACATATAATAATCAACAACCTTGAAATGTGGTTAAAGGTTTTTTCTTTTCTAGGTATTATTTTATTACATTTTAATCGATATAGTTTTCGATACATTTTGATTGGGACCGTCGGTGAAATCCCAATGAACGAAACACCAAAGCAAACCCAAAAACCGATTCACTAGAAAACCAACCGACTTGTCTGCCGTAACCATGTAAGGGCGGACGAGTGGATCGATTGGTTTGATCGGACTGATCCGGCGGATTTGTCGGTCTGTGAATGGTCGGCTTTCAAGATCAGTATATACATATATACATAATTAATTTACAGAGTAATACCATTTTGAACGTATTTTAAGGATCCATTAATTCGATTTTTTTGAAAAACGGTCTTTGCTATTTTCTGAAAAGTAAAAAAAAATGTATCTTCAAATAGTTAATCGATGTTAAAAATTTTACTTATGAAGTCGGTATCAAACTGCTATATGATTATTAGGTTTCCTTTGGAATTCATGATCTAATACCTAAAGAAATATCTATTTATTACTGGTTAGTAGTTTGACGTTGACTTCATAAGTCAACATTTTAAAAACGTTTAAATTATTATTCTTTAATTTTCAGTACCTTAATTTTTATTTCTATTTTTTAGAAATAAATAGATACTTACGAATTTTTGTATATTCTGTACTATTTCTTAACTATGCCAACGCCGCTTAAAAATTTTAAAATTTTGCGAATTTTTTAAATAGATTTTTAGTTAGAAGACAGTGCGAAAACTTTCTTCAACTACACAAGGTGTTAGGGGCTTACTACAAATATTTTAACATATGACTAGGTGGTCCCGCAGACCTTGCTCCGCTTAGTTAGGGGCTTACTACAAATATTTTAACATATGACTACCTGGCCCGGCCTTGCTCTGCCTTTTCCTCTAGATGGCTCGATGAGTTTCCAGTGGAATTAAAAGAATACGAGGCGCGTTCACCATATCGCCCAGAAATGTTATTGACGAAAAATATTGGTTTTGTAGGAAAAATACGCAATAAACAATACAGAAAATAGTGCTGAAAGGTCTCGGTAACGAGTCGATCATTTCAAAAAGAAAATCAAGTAAATTGGTGCAGTACAACTCTCTCACGAACTTGGTGAAAAATTTGGAGTGTTTTAAATGTATAGATAGTATGGATAATTTTAAACAAAAATACTTATATACCATCGGTAAGTAAGTTATAAATGGTTTTTGTGATATTAGAGCACAAAATATTTAATTTTGAAGAAGGTTTAAATTAAGTTCTTGACAACGCCGCAATATTGCTATTCAGTTTACGAGATCACACTCTAATCTCATCAGATGTGTTGTGGCAACAAAGAAACATAAAAAAAAAACAGATTAAGTTAATTTACTTTCATTATTTTTTTGGCATGTATAAATTAAATATTTTATAAAAAGGATAGTGATTTGTTAGTATACTATCGGAGCGGATAAAAAAGTAGAAACAACCTGGTCATTGAAGCTAAACAATAATGATTTTTGAGATAATTTATTAAGTTAAGTTAATTATTTTCTAAAAATTAAAAAATATATATATACTTACCGAGCACCTGAATTTATAGCACTAGGTAGGCAATTCACACATTAGGAAAAGTATTCGAAAAACGAGATTTCTCAAGTACTCACACCAGGGTTTTCCTTCAGTAGAGCTAAACTATGTTCCTCTTTTTCGGATGCTATTTGTCTCTCAGCTCCATAATTATTATGACGAACGTTTACACTTCGTACACTTTGTAAAACGGACACAAATGTTATGTCATTTGGACGTCGGGAACGGTCTCCTATCCTTCCTCGTATGTTAGGGATGCCAAATGCACATTCTGTCTACATTCTCCATAAATAAGTAGCATGTTTGCATATACATTATTTGTATACATTTTTAAAATACACTCTACGTTTTAAGTCAGTATAGAATTATCTCACACTACAAGAAACTAAACTAGGTGGAAGCAACAAAAAACGTTTTCGAATGGTGATTTATGTCCGTTGAACTCTGGTATTTGATTCTACGGTCAGTGAGGTTGCCGTTTTTAAGTAGGCACATTTAATGTAAAACCAAAAAGTAAATCCTGTATATCGATTTTTAAAATATTATATCAGGTCTATACTATGATCCCTTCATTATTTATTCTTAGTGTTAGACGTCACTTTCCAAAAGTGTTCGAATAAGTGACCTTAAATGATCGGGTTGCTTTCATAATTGATCGGTCATTTTTAAAAGTGACTGAAATTCGCTAAATTTTGAAAATGAGAGCATAAATGACCTAACCTAACCTAAAATGACAAATAATTGACCTTTATAAGTGACCGTTTTGATTGATTTTGGAAAATAATCGCATAAATGACCTAAAATGGACGGTCAGTTAGCTTTATAACTCTGAGTGACTGTTAAATAGAAAAAGTATTAAATGCCTCTTTAACAGACCAACTTTGGTATCAGTTTGAAGACCCTCAATTTGACGATCCTGTATTGAAGCAAGCTTCCTTGATATATTGGGATCATAAGGCAAATAGCTCTTCTTTTGAAGTCAATAATGTTAAGGCTGTTCCTCATATATATGACCAATAGTCAAGGTAGGGTCTGAATTACGATGTGTTAAGGTATACAAATCATCATCAGGAGAAAAGAATGTTCGAGCTTGAAAAAGGCAACCCAATTTCTTAGAGATTACCATCGTAATTAACGTGATGTGATCATACCAGCGAAGATCCTGCTCAAAAGCCATACCAACTAGACTAAGTCTTTGGCTTGAAGATTTTGATTATTGATTTCAATGGTGTGGTTATCTGGAGATAAGTTGTCAGATAGTAAACATGACTGTTTCTTAGAGGCGTTTAATTTAATGGGGTTCTCTGTTAAGGATATCCATTCATTTCAGGCTTGGAGATACGTTTGAGAAATTGTGTGTTAAAGTGGAGTGTACTACCATCGGCATAGCTGTGTATAGAATTATTGGTAGCAGAAAGCCGATCATTGATGTGCAGAAGGAATACAGTAGGTGCCAACATTGGTTCCTCAGCGCCTGCGTTGATTTTGTGAAAGTCAGATAAATGACCATCAACACCTACAGTAACACTTCTGTTGGAAAGAAAACTGGTAATCCCACTACAAAGTTTTGGAGGATGACTCTGCAGGGCAGGAGGTTTGTTTAGAAATGCGTCATGCCATGCGAATGTTATGGATATATCGAAGGTAATAATTTAGGCTTTCCTATGGAAATCGATAGATTTATTTCAATTGAGAATTTTTATATTGCTATGGGTATAATTAAAAAGTACGGAACTCAACAAAATTTTGTCGCTCGAATCGCATCATGTTGATTTTGTCAAGGTGAGTTGTTTTGCCAGTGTAGCCCAGTCACCAGAGATAGTCTTGGAATAATATGTGTACTTTTTTTCTCACTGAGAGTGTTTCTCGAAGAGTTGTTTAAGAATGAATAGAGGGCTCACAAGTAGGCCGACTGGATCACAAAAAAAAGAACAAAAACTGGCAAAAAAAAGATAGAGCAATATTGTCTAATTAAAAATTGTAGGGCAGAATATTTCCTGAAAATAGGTATTCCTGTTTTTTCTGCAGTGATCATAGTTTTTGAAAAAATTAGTTTGAAAAAAATTGTTTTTTAGGTTATGTTATGTAGCGACGGATGTCTTCTTCCAAACGCATTTTGAATTATAAATAAAAAATTATTTTTATTTGAGTTATTGCAAAATTTGTCTGCTCGCTTGCTTATGAATTCAACAATTTTTCTCTTGGTCCGAAAAGAGGGGAGAAGAAAATCAATAATGAAATTCATTTATCTCGAAAACTATTACATTTCCGAAAAAATCATTATAACCTTTTATGTAGGTACTGATCTGCCCTACATTAAAAAAGACAATTTTATTCTAGTTACAATATTTTGGAAAATATTAGACAAAATCCGTTTTTTTGTTTCTTTTTGGCCATTTTTTTGTGATTCGGACGGCCTACGTTTGAGCACTATGCACATTCTTAAACAGCCCCTCAAGAGATACCATTTACAAAAAAAAAAATAGTGCACTTCAGTATTATGCACCCTCTGATTACTGGACTAAATAGAAAACAGCTCGCTGTCATAGGATTTTGTCAGTTGAACGTAGTCTGCATGTAGAATAGTAAATAATATTTTGTTTTAAGTAATTAATATCCAGTATACATCTCCGTAGTTCCGAATTATTAAAATAGCCCATCTTGCATAGAGGAATTTGTCAATACGTCAAGTCGGCGAGACTCACGTAGTCTTACCGTTCGGGCCATTCCGCGCCTGATCGACGAAGCTGTGTGGTCCCAACGTAAATATTTACAATGGCTATATTCGACACTAATTGTGTAAACTACTCACGTTTGGTCAGAAATTTTATGGCTGCTTCTGTATTTTTTGGAAGAAATTTGGTTATGCCTATTTGTAGAGACTTTGGCCTTTTTTTTGTTTGAACGATTTCGTTAATTAAAATGGGCTTGGCTCGTTGTTTAGTCTATTCAGTTTTACTGAAGTCGAAACATACAGACATATTCTCTTGCCTGTATTAAAACAGAAAACTTCTGTGGAATAAAATTTTTGCTAGCATTTTTATCACCTTATTTTCACTCTATTATACAGGATGTCTCTCAAAAACGGTTTACTAGTTTTTTCATTTGTAATTTAGCTAGGATAAAAATACAACTAATGTAGTTTTTTTTCGTGGCTATCGAGTTATATGAGAACAATAAACATATTAACTTCAAATTAAATAATATATATGACGGGAAAATTGATTTTTAGGAAATGTATGAGCCTGTACTGTTTTGGCATTTAAAGGTTTGTAAATTGAAGGAAAAATAAAATGCCTTTGTAGCATATTCCATAATCAGTTATCACTTGGTAGTTTCCGAAGAACAAAAGGGATTTCTACCAAACAGATCAACAATCAATGTAGTCTTTATCCTGCGGCAACTAACATAAAAATTGATTGATTTTAACTTTTCATTGTTCGTGTATTACGTAGATCTTAAACAGGTATTTGACAGAGTTTATAGAATTATTAATTAATCTGTTAGTTTTCTTGATACATTTTTGTACCCAAATAACCAGAACCATAAAACGCTAGTATTATTAAAATGTATACACTATATAAAAAGCTGTCTTATCTGTGTGTGGTTGAATTTGTTACAAGGGATGGTTCGGGGTAAAGGCCAATTTGCCAATTTTTTAAAATTTATTTTCCTTCATATTCATTTTGTATATGTTTTCTACCCTTTTACAACTTTTTTTAACATTTATTTAGGCCGTCGTTGTGTTTTGCCAAATAGGATTATCAAAAATTAGCAGTTCGTCTCTGTTTCACTTTTGATTTGTGTGCAAAATTTCAACTTTATTGGATAAGTAGATTTTTGATACTGCATAATATTTCAAACATGTAGTTAGGCCGCCATTTGGTTTCACTATTAAAGTTTATCATCAAAATTTTATCAGTTTAACCACGAGTTTATTATCCCTATGTCAACATTTTTTTTGTGCAATATTTGAGGTTTTTAGTGATTTTTTTTTAACATTTCAATAATGCTCAATTTTGTTCCTCCATTGGATTAATGACTCTTAATGTTTTACCAAAATTTGAAGTCAATCGGATAAGGATAAGTAGTTTTTTTAACTATGCTGCGAACAGATAGACATTTAAAGGCATCAGGCAAGGCGATAGATTGATCCCATGTCTCCCATTACGTATTATAGACCAAATAATAAAACGAACAGATGAGATAAATGCATGTTAACACGTTTAGTGATCGCTCTTTAAAATTCTGGCTTATGCAGATGATGCTGTTCTTGTGGCTAATAATGAAGATGACCTACGCAGCGTCGGGATTACAAATCTTAATATGTTCATATCTTTCCAGAAAACACAGCCAATGGTAATCGATCATTGCTTGTATATACCATCTAAGTATCCAGTCCGATGCAAGTTGGTAGTTGATGACAACATAATAAATGACGTAATAAGCTTTAATTACCTAGGGATGGAGGCAACAAGTGACAGACTTTTCAGTAATGCAGTCAGAACACAAATAAATAAAATAGCCAGAATTGGAGGTTAAATTTTGGACATAATATAACGAAATGAATTTATACAGACAAAGAGAGCAATGCTAACAACGCAAATGAAAATACTCTACGGTCAAAGGACTCTGGACGTGGCAAGGTGGACCAGAAAACGTTGTCCAGACCACCTAAACATTGTGATGATGGACATCATCACAAGATGTTGGATAAAGCAGACTTTACAGGAATTATTTCTGTTCAAGGAAGGAAGAAACAGATTCCTAGTCAGGACACTCTTATTCAAGGAGCGATCAAAGTCGAAGGTTCTTGGTCTGTGTATTTGAGAGGTAAACGGATACATACGGGTCGATACTTTTATTGAATGAGACGATAATTCGTTAGAACAAAATCCATTATCGTATTTGTAAACAGAGGTGCTTCAGTGAGCAAGTTTTCTTTTGTCGTCTGAGTCACCGTAATCAGGGGAATAACTTTTCTTTGGACAAAGTAAATAATGTGAAGGGTTGAAGGTTGAAGAATTTATGATCTGTAAAGGCTTATCAGAAGAAGAAATCCTCGCATTCGGAAAAAGAAATCTAGTGACAATTGACATGATGTGATCATGCTAGGTTTTTGGTTAAAGGCATCTTTAGTTTGGCAACAAGGATTTGATTATTTATTTGAATGGTATGTGTAATAAGAGATGATCTCTGAAATAGTAAACATGATTATGTCGCAGTGATGTTGTTTTTAATTTCTACGGAGTTCCTGCATAAGCATAATTGTGAATGATTGCTGGTAGATAAATTGAGAAGTTTTAATCGAAGGATCTAATATGTTCTAATTATTTCTCGTATTAATAGTTAATTTCCATGGTAAGCTTGCTCTTCACAAATTGGCGTAAGGGTTGGCGTAATAAATGTTTATTATATTTAAGACAATAATAATTCATTACTATTGTGATGACGGGTATGATAAAAACACGTGATATGACGCATGCGGGTGTTATTAAAAAATTAGAATCTTAGCGGTTTAGTCAGAATATTATATTTTCTATTTCTTTCTCAAATTCATATAGTTAGCTTGCATAGTAAACTCGGTTGTCACAGATTGGCGTAAGGGTTGGTGTAATAAATACCCGTTATATTTATGATATTAATAATTGAAAAAAACACATTTGTATAAATCTGCTCGATAAGAAGTGTAATTGCCTCGATAATTGCCTTTAGTGTTACAGTACATTCATGAGAATATATTAGTGGTGGCAGATACTTCCTACGCCAGTAATAAGAAGTGTTTTGAGAAATTACGTTTTTATTAAAATAGGTGCTAGTCTATTTTTATTTGGCTATGATAAATTTAACTATAAAAAAAATTAAGAATCTTTAGTCAGGATATCATATTTCTATCAATTTCTTAGATTCATAGTTAACTTGCTCATCACAGATTGGCGTAATACATGTCTGTTATGTTTACGATATTATTAATCCAATATTATTGCGATGACATGTATCATAAAAACACGTTTGTATAAATCTGCGCGATAAAAAGTGCAAATGCGTTTAGTGATACGGTACATTCATGGGAATATATTAGTTGCTGCAAAAACTTGTTAAGCCAGTGACGGGATTATATAGTTCTAATTAGCATATATGCAATTTACAGCAAATAATACATATGGTCATCATAATAATCGCAACGAATAGCGTCATCGTATTTATGTCTGTCTACCAAAGCACATTAAATAGAAGATAAAATGAGCTAGGAAAATATTCTTGTCACTTAACATGGTGTCTCTCTGAGCTTATACAGGGTGGATCAAATTAGGAATACGTGTTTTAGGATGTCGGAAACGGTAAAAGATAGGAAAAAACTTAAATGGAGATAGTTTAGAAAATTTTGTTGCAAAGTTAACATAAAAGTGTACAGATTTCTATTTTTGTACAGTGGCGACTCGCGGTTGAAAAAGTAAGTGAAGTGCAAATGAAGCAAGAAAATATCGCAATAATTTTTTTTTCAGAATTTTTTTTATATGTGGAAGGGGTAGAATATTTTTTTACGACTTACCTAAATTTTGTATACTAAATCAATTCTTCTATCCTTCATAGCAGCAAATTTATTTATAACATCTTCATAAAATGGATGAGTTGCCCTAATCTCCTCCAGAAATGCCTTTTGAATTGAAATAGTGTCATTTCCATTAAAATATGGTTCAATATTTCATAAAAAAGAGTTCTATACTTAGCCCTAATTTCTTCAGGTGAAAGCTTAGCAAGCTCACGTTTGTAATGATTTATTTCTGTAATAGAATTTGCTTTATCAAACATGGTATTAAAAAAATGTTCATTTTTTAAATCGTTCATCTCACCTAAAAATCCTTTCGCAAGCCGGAATTGATTTTTCATCAGATTTGTCTTTTAATTTATTCCAGTCTTGAACAATCACATTTACTAACTTCGAATTTGAAGACCAACGAGTTTCTGTAATTATTAGTATACGCCTCGTAGATGCAGATGTAAGAGCTTACGTTCTTTTGGCTGAGTGATGAAAAATGAGGGAATACCACTAAGGATTGCAAAAAAAATTCGACATTTAGAAATATTTTTAAACTTTGCTGCATCACCTTCATATATTTAACATACCTGCAAATCCTTATTCCACACTGAATATTTATTGGAAACCAGGATGACGATTAAAACTCTGATCTTGTTCCTTTTATCCGTTAAATGGAGTTTTCAACAAAATGCAAACCCCATCCGTGATCGGATTCATTAATAATATAAATTAATGAATCCGGCACCAAATAAAGTTGTAACAACACCATAAATAAATATAATACAAAGAGTCAAGCAAACTGCGAAGGAACTAACCGGTTACAGCGAAATCCGCGAAAATAAAAGTAAACAACCACCACAAACTGAACGACACGTGGGTGTAGTGTACTGCGTTAGCAATTCACCGAGAGCGTTGTATGGCGCTAGTTAACATTATTCTTTTCGTTCTCTCGACGTCATCGAGTACGCGTTGTCATGGCAACGTAGTAGGAAAATCGTAAACTAAACATAGGACCTCCAGCAAAGTCCAAGCGGTTTGCGCAACTGTTATAGTTGTTATAATAAAGTTCGATCGAAAGTTTTAAAAAGACATGATGCCAACGGTCAAGTAAAATATTTATTCGAGATGTACAGTTTATTTTTTGCCAATTAGGTGAATAAATGAATGTAAAAACTTAAATTTTAAGAGATATATAATAAATATAGTTAGATGTTTGCTTGTTTATTTTTCCTGGTGAAGTAGCACTTCATCTACTTCAGCTGAATAGCTGCCACTGTTTTTGCATAAAATTTCCGATGTCCTATTTAAAGTAATAGAGCTGATACCAATTTCTTAACATTCTGTTTTTTGTTTTTCTTTATAAATGTTCATTAAAAAAAATTAAAAATTTATATCAATACTTTCTTGTACTTCTTCCAATAAAGATTTTAAATTGGTGAAAAAAATCATGTAAATACCGAAGTAAGAAGTAAACGAAAATCAAACTTACTTAATGGCAGGATTTCCATTGTAATTAGTATTATTTATTTCTTCAACATTTTGATCTCTACCGTCTTCTGTTACCGTTATTAAAAGTAAACTTACTTTTACTCTCGTACTATTAATATTAATATTAATGTACACGGTTATCCAACGAGGACACTAGTGTCTAGAGATAGGATGCAAGTTTGCCTCCCGCTCCCTTTTCTCAAAAAGAATGGATGATTTGAGGTGGAATTTTATGGCTTTTATGATGGTTTATAGCTTTAATGATGATTTTATGGACGAACCTGGGCTAACATGACGCTAACGGGAGGGACCAACCTAATAGTGTAAGTTTTATTAAAAAATCCTTTTTTTAATATAGACTCGGAATTTACTGGCGCGCAGCATGCTTTCTTCACAGCAAAATTAACCTAACCTAATTAGTTTTATGCTTTGTTATGAAAAAATCTAAAAAAAATTATCCGATGGAGCGGGGATTCGAACACACATGACATGCGTTGGATCCAAAACCGAGGATCCTGCGTCTGAGCCAGTAAGCTCACACTGAACTTTCAAAAAAAACTTCTTTATCAGGTTCAATTGGAAAGTATCAAATTGGAATTACTATCCGACGTTTCGCCTTCGATTGCACGGGGGGGAATCTTCAGGGATCTTTTCTCCACGAGATGTGAACACTGAATGGGCTCGGAGAGGTTAAGGTACGCTTTTATACCGGACTTGTGCTCGCCGAACCGTGATTGTGTGTTAAAATCAGTTTCCACGTGTGATGTAGCCCTTAATCCGTATCTCTATTGAAGTTTTTTTTTATGCTTAAAACTTCCAAACTATTCTGTAATTTTTCGTTTTGTACCTGTACTTGTTCTTGTACTTGTTCAGAGAAGCGTAACTCAGGTCAGGAAGCTTTGGGTAGTTAGCGGTTTTAAAATATTAAAAACCCTGTACTGATTGATTTACATGCTTTTTCATTTTAGTGACTAATTCATTGCAGCTTCCTTGAGCTTCCTTTTTCTCCAGTGTTTGGTTCTTTGTGAATTATTCGAGCTTTCTATCACTGCATAGGTTTTGGGATAAGAGCGTGTCAAATTTATATTACCTTTCGACGGTTTGCTTTCGGTTGTGCGGGGCATCTTCAGGAATCTTTACTGCGCGAAATTTGAACACTGAAGGAGCTCGGAGGGATTCAGGCGTGACCCTTCTTAATCGGTTTCAACGATGATGCTGACCGAAAATCATATATGCATTGATATTTTGTATGTTTAAATTCTTCAATAAATGCTCTAATTTTTCGTTTATAGGATCTTGGAATCGATGCTAGAACCTTGTTTCTCTTTATATTTATCATCTGTCCAGTGGTAGTTGTCAGCTACAGCAGATTGAACAATTTGTTACTTATATTGTTTCGTTTTCCCAAAGTCTAGTGAGTATTGAGTACCCTAAAGAAGCTAAACAGTGAGATTATATTGGAGCAGATAAAAATGTCTCAGGTGAATTAACTGGTAAAAAATTGTGAGAGAATAATATGAAAACACACACTTATTGACGATTCAATTTTTATAATTTCAGACATATTTCAGCATAAAAACCGATTAACCTTAATTGCTTAATGCTTAACGTCCACAAGGGACCTTTTATGAGCAAACCTCGGATGCCGCCATGGGATATTCGCTATCTCCTGTGGTAGCGAACATCTTTATGGAGGCTTCCGAAGAAATTTCTTTAAGATCTGCTCCTTTACTATCTAAATGTTGGTTTAGGTATGTAGATGATACTTTTATAACATGGGCTCATTGAGAAGAAAATTTAATTATATTTTTGGATCATCTAAATCAACAACATTCTAATATAAAATTCCATATGGAAATTGTGTCAGATGGTGGCATGCCCTTCCCTGATCTGTTAGTACAAAAGAAAGAGAACGGCACCCTAGGTCATACTGTTTACAGGAAACCGATTCGTATGAATAGATATTTAAATTTTAGTTCTCACCATCATCCATCTCGAAAACAAGCTGTTATCAATTCATTAGGCTTTAGACCTTTGTCAATATGTGATACAAATTCAATTCCGGAAGAAACAGAAAAACTGACTGAAACTTTAAAATCAAACGGGTATTGCACTGAAGATATTAGGCGTTTGATTAGGTATTTTAATTTTCAATAATCCGATAATTAAACCAGTATTGGATACTCAACCATTAAGTAATGCAATTTGACCTTTTATTCAGGGTACCACAGAGAAAATTGCAAGAATTCTGAGCAGATCCAACATTCGGAAAATCTTAAATACACCTAAAAAGATTGGGCAATCGGAAGGAATTTATATGTTTCTGCGGTAAAGTGTATATAGGTGAAACTGGACGGAAGGAACATGAAAGATGTATAAGAAAGAAACAAATTGTTCAATCCGCTGTCGTTGAATATCAGCATACAACAGGACACATGATTAATGTAAGAGATACCAAGGTTCTTGCATCAGTCTCGGGTTATTATAAACGAAGAATTAGAGAATCAATTGAAATTATAAAGCACCTTGAAAATTTCAATAGAGACGCGGGTTATGAGCTACATCATGCGTGGAACGCAATCATCACAGTGAGCCACGCGTCGATGGGCACAGGTCGGGTATAAATACCTGAACTCTGCTCATCGCAGATCATTCAGTGTTTTGATCTTGTGGAGCGAAGATCCCTGAAGTTACCTCGTGCAATCGCAGGTGAAACGTCGGAAAGTAATTACAATTTGACACAGTCTAAACCCAAGAACCGTGATTTCTTAATATTTTAAGTTGATTATTGTTACCTGTGACGACGATATTGGGAAAAAAAGCAAACCCGCGTAATTTTTGTTTTCCATAGTGGAATTGATGGATGGACTGAACCTCATCAAATGTTATTAACATATTTTTGGTTCGAAAATGAAGTGGTTAATGGCGAATTTTTCATTCTTAACAGGTAAATAAAACCAACTGAACGTTCCGCTCACATTTTGGCAAACGCCCGAGAGGGAATCGAAGATGTTTTATCGATTTATCGACGGCCGGGCATGAAGAAAGAGCGCCGGAGTGTCGAAAACAAGGCGCGGAACCGCACGGCGAAGGAACCAGTCGGTCGCGGACCGGTTTTAAATTAACCGGCCTGATTATTTATCGGGCGGTTGTTAGTTGTTCACGATTATGGCTGTTTTTACACGTTCGTGTGGTTTGCTTGTTGGATTTTATGGACCCCGGTAAATTGATGCCCCGGCCTCAGGCATAAATAATCGCTAAACACGTCTTGTCGATTTTCGCAGGGTTCCGCGCGCACACACATACATCTAATGCAATACATACTCAAAATTAATCGAAAAATAGCAAAGCCTGGACCGAGTAAAGAGTATTTTGCAAAAAAATGCCGAGTATTTAATAAATAAAAAAAATCAAACCTACAGTTTAAATTTTAATAACATTCCTAGCATGACCTGACATAAAGTCACAGAACTTCAATACAATGTAATAGTATTCCTCAGCAATGTGTTCTGTTATGTGAAACATTCTTCGCTTTGGTGGTGAGCCTATAACCGCTAATTCAGGTGAGCTCATAACCTCTAATCTTCATAGGTAGCCTTTTAATAAGATCAATAATCTTCTACTTGATTTCTATAAATTCCAGTGGTTGGCTCTTCGAATTATTTGCTGTGGTTGACAGTTTTGTGCAAATATCCGAAAGCTGTAAGACCATTATAATCTGTCCATGAATCAGTCCAAAATTCTGAATTTGGCAATACATGCTCTCGGATTTGTTTTAACAACCCATTAGACGTTCTGTGTGGAACATATTTTACAATACCCCTTTTTTGAAAGGTATCATACGTCCAATAATCCATTTTTCTGGAAAATATGGTCTCTTATTATATTTTCTTTTTGTAATTACAGATTAATTCATTCATTTATCTGTACCAAATGTTCAGGCTTTCCAATTTTAAATAGATAATTTTTTAAATTAATTTCCATAATATCACATCTCTGATCTAGCGATGTATTTGTATTACACACTCTTTCCTGACACCAGTAAGATTTGAGGTAGTTCCACATGAGGTCTCACGAGCCCACAACTAAATTTTGATTAAAATAGTATGACATGGTATGTGCATTTTGCTGAAAAATGTCTTTTCATATACTGCATAACCTTTCCTACATTTTTTACAATAGAATGAGGTGTTCACAGAATTGCACATGGCCTTTTTTCTTAAAGAACAAAGTCGACGACACTGTTTTACTTTACAACAAAAATTTCGTGCAATGAAACCAATTGCTTGTAAACATATTACTAAATCTTCATCATTTTTATTTATAATCTCTAAAATTTGTTTAGATTCCTTTCGAATTTTTAAATGTTGATACTTACAATTTGCAACTGACAGAATCTGCCGAAACCGCCTGCTTATATAATGTATCACAAAATGACCCATAATATTCTGGATTTCCTACTATATCTACCAATTCTGGAAAATATCAGATAATTCACTGCTATTCCAGATCAAAGAAAATCGATATTACTATAATGTAGAACAAATCTGGCAAAGATACATTTTATTTGTCAAACTCAATATGGCTGTCGTTTCTTGTTTTGTTTTGGTAGCACACAATTTAACAGTTATTTGTATAATAATTATAATATGACTTTGTTACAATTTTAAGAACACTTTTCTTTTAATCCACTCCTAAAGTGATTAATATAATAGTGTTTATAGGAGATTTATCAACATAAAATTTAAAAAAAATCGTGCGTCTTTTTTACGCGGTACAGCACAGTACAGAATGTCGGTACTTATCAGAGTCTTGAGTCGTTTTTATTACAAAAGTAAAGTGAAATTACCTCAAAAATAGTTTATATTTCCCATTGACTCGTTTTTGACGTTCAGATCTTAACATATCCTGTCAGAACGATTAAGACTATCGACTTCGAAAAGCAAAACCATAAAGACAAAATTTTTTGAAGGACTTTCCTGCTCTTTGTTTTTAAAATGTATGTAGAATAAATAGGAGTAATATTTAGCAAAAAACGCTTGTATTTATGAATTATTTTTTTAGACATAAAGGATTAATTCAAAACCTTTTTTTATATATATTTTCGCTTTTGTGTCATACAAGAGGTACGTCGAAATAGGCGTAAAAGCTTTATATTTTCTGTTCTTTTACGTGTATTTTTATTTGTAGTTAGAAGCTTTATTGGTTTTCTCAGAAAATTGCAAAAATAGATTTTAAAATAATTGAGGTGATTGACTCAAGCATGTGGGGCCGTTACATAAGACCAAGGGGTGGCAGCCGTCCCCACCCCTCAAGATTTTGGTTAATAATGTGCACTGCAAGTTCAACTACATGTCTTTGCATTTTAAAGCTTAGTCAAGTCAATAAGAGGTCTCTTTGAATCGTGGGTCGTAACTTGAATATGAATTAAAAGGTGTTTTTTTGTCGTTCTGTATAACAAGTATTATATTTGACCCGAATTAACCCGAGTCGTTAATTTCCCGTTTCCAAAAACAAAAAGCGTGTGTCGCGCAAACAATTTTCACCTCGACGAGCGTGCGAAATCCAAAAAAAAATATTAAGCCGCGTTTAACATATTTTGAACTCGGTCCAAGTTTAAGGTCGTAATTTATATACGGGCGTTGACGACACGGCCGCGGTCGCGACTCCTCCGGCTTATTGGAAATAAATCTTTGGGGCATTTAAAGCCCCGAATCCGCGGTCCGGCCTGTTTTGACTTTCCCTTTTACGGCCGGTTTTGTCATCGTCGCGGTGGTAGTGAGCCTTGTTAGGCGGCCGGGACAGGTAAGATCTGGAAATAGCAAAAAATTAAACGTGCTCACGAAGAAATGTCTTACGAGTTTACGACTTCGGGTCATTAAGGTTGTCTAAAAATGTCTGAATCGAAATAGGAATGAAACGAAAAAGCTTTTGTTTTTATAAAGGATGTCAAAAAAGTAATGTGCAACAACTTTAAGAGGATGATTGTACTCGTCTAAATAAGATAAATCGTTACTATCTTTATAAAATGCAAGGAATTACATTAAACTGTTACTAGCGAGTACCCGCGACTTAAATCGCCTTATTTAAATACCTCTTTATAAACCACTTTTTTTGTTGCATTTTCTTTCAATTTTTCTCAACATGAGCTTGGGAGATTTTTGTTTATAAACTATTTCCGATTTTGTGAAACACCTTTACATTTTTAAAAAAATATGTAAAAAATTAAATAAAATACACCTGTTAAAGCGTTTTTTTCAAAAACTAATCGTTTTTTAAATAAAAAATATAGTAATAGTTAAAAGGCGGTTTCATCCCCTCGAAAATTTGATTTTTGGATTTTTGAAAAATCCCTTCTTATCGAACTTCCACATCCTACAATCAACCTGTATACCAAAATTCAGTTTTTTAGGACAAGCGATTTGAGCAGAATCGTATATGTATACGATATATGTATATAACCTGTATACATTTTTAAGAAATTTTAAAATAAGTAAAATAATCTAATAAAATACACGAGTTTAAACATTTTCCCGAAAACCCAACCGTTTTTTAAATAAAAACTATTGTAATATTTAAAGGGCGGTTTGACCCTTTTGAAATTTGAGTTTTGAAGAATCCCTTCTTATAGAACCTCTACATCCTACAATCCATCTGTGTACAAAAATTCAGCTTTTTACGTCAAGCCGTTTGAGCAGAATCGTTAATCAGTGACCCAATTTTTTGATACACCCTGTATAAATCTTTAAGAAACTTTAAAATTTGTAAAATAGTCGAATGAAATTGACAAGTTTAAGCGTTTTTCAAAAAAAACCAACCGTTTTGTAAATTAAGAATATTTTAATATTTAAGGGGTGGCTTCACCCCCGTCAAATTTGACTTTTGAAAAATCCCTGCGGATCAATACGAAAATCGAATAAAAACGTCTGATAATAAATCTGTACATATGGACTATTTGTAAAGAAATGCGAGGGGTAGGAGGTAATAAATTTTCTACTCTGTTATACCTAACCTATTAAATAATCTAATTATTATAGTACCTTTTAAAAATGCTGTTAAGGAGAATGTGTGCAATACTAAATATTTTTGTTATTTACTCTTTTTTAATTACCGTAAAAAATAGAACAAACTATTATGAAATCATGCTAAATATGTTTCCTCGACGTTTTTGTTTCCGAATATTTTTAAAAAAGAAATCTTACGATTAAGAAATACTGAAAATAACATAACAATACACAAAACAACTAACAACCTATAAAATTTTAACAAATATATTTATTTTTACTTTGGGTTACTAAACCTTTTACTAAAGGAAGAAACTAAATAGAAATAAAAAGTGATAAAACAAGCTATTTTTTAGAAACAATTAAATATTTAAATCCCCGGCTAAATCGGAGAAGGTTTCAGTTTTACTGGACGACGAAGCAATAGAAGACACAAATGGCCTTTTTTTAGATATTATCGACTAGAGATTGTACTAGTCATTTCCGAAGATAAAGGTCCACAAGGTTCAAATATTGCAACGGTAACAACTGAAGTGCCAGTCAGTAATATTTTGTTCCTAGAAACAAATGTTAACTTCCCCGTTCTCTGTGTAGTGAGCTTATTTCTTCGCTTGTTATGTAAAAATGGTTGTTAGTTAAAAAAACTTGCTGAAAGTCCCAAAATAGAAGTTGCTACATGTTTTAAATACGTTTTTAAACAAATTCCTCTCCAGATGATGATTGTCAATTAAACTGTCAATAAACTTCATTGTTTCCACATATTGTTGATTTGAAATGGTCGCATGTCATGCAGTGGCGTAGGAAGATGCGGTTGGGCTCTTAAGCAAAAGAACACATTGGGTATAAGGTCGCCATATTTTCATACTTAAAATAACGGATAAAAAACCTATTTTTAGCCACTTGTAATTTCAGTTTCGATTAAAAAAAAGGTCCCCACCTTTAAGAAATTTCAATCACTAAACTAAAAAAATTGTCCTCTACTGGTTGTTTACATTTGCCCCCTTGAAGACTGGGGCCCTTAAGCACTTCTTATCGACGAAAGCAGGCTCTTTTCTTTTTATTTTTTAACTACATACTTTCTACAGTTCCACAGTACATATAAAAGAGTACATCGTCAGTCGAACTGCTCAACCTCCATAATAATATGTTAGCATATCCCTCTAACAAGTTTGTGAGCCATAAGTTATCTTTAGCATTGACCTTTAGGGCTACGCTTTCCGCCTCCAGTGCATCTCTCACTCTCTGACTTCCTCTTATTCTTCTTCAATACATTCCTCCCTAACCCGTTTTACATTATCCACACCTATATTACATTTACATATACCATTTTCTTGTATCCATCTGAACCTACTTAAGTATTGCTTTAGATTCCTGTGCCCTTTTTATAATTTTATTTTTTTAAATGTTAAATCTAATCTATCTTTTTATTTCATTATCTCCTTATTTTCGTTCCTTTTAAGTTCTCAATCTCTTCATCTTGCGTTCCTGAATTATTTGTCTTTCTCCAGCTTTTCTTGCGTTCCTATCAGCCATTCTTAGTCCTTTTGCATTCTCTATTCATTCATATAATTCTCACAATTGCTAAACAATTTGATTGGCTCTTGTATTTCGAATGCTCATTTTCCTCGTTAGTTCTCAATCCATTGTTCCTACTGCTATAGGAACTTTTATTCCTCCAAAGCTCTCCTTTTCACTCATATCTATATATTCTAACTTCATAACTATTAGTCACTTCACCCTTTATTTAATTCTCCATTCATACGTATACCCCTCCTCTCTCGTTCTTTTATTCCCTACTGATTCTTTTGCTTTCTCATCTTTCCCCTACTATCGTGTTTTTCCCTGGACCATACATCCAGGGGTATTGTATCCCTGGATTCGCCACTTCCAGTGTTTTCGTTGTCACTGTTCGATATGTTCCCTAATTATACGATTCCTCTATTCTGACATCTTTAGGAAATACTAGAAATTCTAGTTTTACAACACTACTACCACAGTTATGTTCAATCTCTCATAAATTATTCACCAACACATACAACATCCTCAATCAACTGCTTTGAAACCAAGAATTATCTGAACTGCTTTTCAACTGAATCTCCGTTGGTAAAATTTTTACAGTCCTGCGTAAAATTGGACTGTATAAATAAATGAATCCGCACTTATTAAAGCTGTGCTAAGTGTACATTACTTTGATATTAAGCTTGCTTGTGACATTTATAATCAAAGATGATATATATTAAAGGACAAGCTGTTATGCACTGTCCAGATATTGAAATTAGAAGATGTCTTTAAGGTTATATCTGACATACAATAGTGGTAATTAAGGTGGCCAATTGGATTATCGTGAATATTCGTACATTAACCAGTCTCATGCTGACAGACATGTCCCGCTGTACGATCAAGCATAATATATTTTTCTCGGATGCCAAGGAGACAAGTTAGACAAGAAATTAGGAGGGTATCCTGTTGGAAAACCAGGTTAAAAAGCACGGTTTGAAGAATTTGATTATTCATTTGAAAGGTTTGGTTTTTTGGAAGGTCTTTGATTCTTGTAGGACCACTACGTAAACCAGATCATTACATGAAGAAGAGTAAGCGGTAAAACCAAAATAGCTGTTCTAATTCGTTGAAAAGTCAGTTTTAATAAATCATATTTAAGCCATTCTGAATACACAAAAAATAACTGCACTTCTTACTGGTGTGCTATGTTACTGTAATAAACCACTACGTAAATTGGATCACTAAATGAAGACAAGTAAATGGTAAAACCAAAATAGCTGTTCTAATTGAAAGGTCAGTTTTAATAAAATATATATTTAAACCATTTTGAATATACAAAAAAAATTACTGCACTTCTTAGTGATGTGCTATCTGTAATAAAGATCGAATAAAACCTTGTTCTTTGGTTGCCTTTGTGAGTATTTAATTACTCGGTTAAGGGAGTAAATGACAAAGCTGGAAACTAATATAAGTTTTGCATAAAAGAAAGACAGAAAAAAAGAAATTTTTTTTGAAGTCGATGCATGTTAGGTACTTACAAATTTTGACTACGTTTAAAATTTTCATCGATATCATGTAGAGATAATAATATATAACACATCGTTTTATCTATTTACATCACAGTAAATAATACCGAAAATATGGGAAATACGGATTAAAACAGAATAATACTAATTAGGAACCGATGGAAATCTAAAACATAATCTTCGAGTACCTAGTTTTGTTTGCGTTAGGATTAATCTGCAAACAAACTGTCAGAATATGATGTCATACGTGATGTTATTTTATATTATCTTGACAACTAATTGAACGTGTGTTATTTTTTAAGTCTAAATGTTTGGTATTGTTCAAAAGCAAATATGTCGATTGATTGATGCCCGATTTTTATGTCAAATCGAAAATACCGATCAAGTGTTTAAAGACACCAAAGAGGTACTTTTAAAGATTCATTTTATTTAATAGAGTACGAGTTTTATAGATATGGTCAGCATTTATTTTTTTAAGCCACATGATTCCAGAATTTTGCCTAGTATCTTAAAAATAAATATGTTCCTGAGATGCAAGTTTCCTTGTGACGTTGAGCTATAGTTTTGGTTTGGACCATCTATTTTGGAGAATATGTTTTCAGGGTGTCCAACAATCTGGAATACCTGGAAAACCTAGGTAATTTGGTTGGTCATGGAATTTCGCAAAATATTTACTCATCAAACGTTGCAACTTTACCGGAAACGTAAAGTACGTTTTTAAGGTTTCTGTTAACCGCAATCTTAAGTTTAAACTCCAACTGGTGGATTGGTTCAGTTTAAACTCCAAACTTAAGATTTTGGCATGCGCAACAGTCGAAATATCGTAAATAAACGGTACTTTTCATTAATCGAACCTCACTTTTTCAAATCAAATTTGATTTAGCTATAGCACTGCTCAGGATCTTTTCTCAGCTTTTAAGAAAGCATTTACTAAAACAGATCCTACCAAAATAGTATTGATAATGCTTTTAAAAAAAAATTAAACAGGAACTTAGTGAAATTTGTCCAGACAAGCATATGCTTTTGGATATTGGTAGTTGTACAATAGAACAAACTGGGAAGCAATAGGAATTTTAAGGATATGTAACCTATTTAAAATATTTCTGCGAAATTAGTTTTCTTTTTAAGGGCTATATATTTTTTTTTCGTTTCCTCTAAAACTTTTTACCATTAAATAGTTAGGAAATAGCTAAATGGGACATTTATATGTTACCCAGTTGACAAGAATACATTGATTATGCTCTAAAAAAGAAGATTGAGCCAATGTGTGTAAAATCTTTTAAACGGCTTCGCGGATGAAGTACTATTACTAAAATGATTCTGTTCTAAAAGTGCTGTAGAAAATGAAACATATTTAAGAAAATTTCAGTCCAACGACCCATTGCAGTATGAGGAATTATTTAATTTAGTTTACAATGCTACGATGAAAATTGTCCGGAAGTTCTTGAAAGTAAAGCCGTTTCTGTTCTTTCTAAATGAAAATTTGAGGGTGTGCTTTCAACCAGGCAACACTAAACTCGAATATAAAAAAATTGTGACCGTATCAATTCCAGAAAAAAATTGAAATTTAATAAATGAAAAAAAGACACAAGATTTAATGACTTCTGGTTCAGTGTTCTTGCAGATGATTTTTCAGATTTGTGATCTTTTCTAAGAATTCTGTTTATTCTATTACATGGTAACGCCGCATTTGAACGAGAATTTTTGGTGAATAAAGAATGTTTAGTTGAAAATGTATAGGAATTCTTTAATTGCTCAAAGTATACTTTATACGATTCCGTTATAGAATGCCACTAAAATGGTTAAGTTTACGCAATATCTCTGGAAAGCATGGAAAATACTTTTTATGTTCGGCGAACTCTGGACACCCAGCTTTTATTTTTTTAATGGAAATGTAGAATCTTTGTTTTTGTGCAAAGATTTCTACTCTATTTAACTTCTACAACCACTTTCCTCATTTTCATTTCTTATTTTTTGGACAGAGTCAAAAAATGCTTTCACTTGCATCCTACTGACTACTGAGCGTTTCGTTTAGTTTAACCTAGGAAAAAAGAGTATTTTTAAGACACGATTTGGCGAGTTTTCTAAAGGGCGAGTGAAATTAAATGTCTTATAAAACGCGTATTTTATACTATTTTTTCTATTTTGTGCACCGTATTTAAAAAAACTTTATCTTAAAAAAAACATATTTATTGTTGAACATTTTCAAAAAATGCGAAAAGTGGCAGTTACATAGGCACCAATTTTGTTTTTCAATTTTGAAACATGATCGGTTTCAAATTCGAGATGGACATAACTTAGCATTGCCAACTTTGTAGAGAAATAAATCTAATGTCAAAAAGAGGGCCAGTACGACAAGTACATATTATTTTCTAAATATCTTTTAGTTTTATAAACTTTTTTATATCAGATTTATTATTTATTATAATTTTAATGATGGTTTTGTTAACAACTAAAAAAAAGCCAAAACCACAACCACAGCACCAAAAGCACAGCTACATACAGAACTATAAGTTTTGGATATAAAAACTAAAAAATTCATCATAGAACGGAAGCTACAGCAGATTGAACAATTTGTTTCTTTTTAATACATCGATCATGTTCCTTAAGTCTAGTTGATATTGAGCGTCCTGTTTCTCCCACATACACTTCTCGACAGGATCAAGGAATTTTATATACTCCTTCTGTTTGGAAAGGTACAATATCTTTCGGGGATCGGAAGCATTGTCCAGTCTTCTTATGTGTATTGAAAATTGTACGTATGTTGGACCGCCGAAGTAATCGTCCTATTTTGTCTGTAGTGCCATGTATATAGGGAAGAACAACACTACAACTATACACAGAATGTCCTAATGTACCATTTTCCTTCCTTTGAACACATACATCTAGAAAGAAAATTGTTCCATTAGATTCAATTTACATCGTGAACTTGATATTATGATGTTGCTGATTAAGGTGGTCCAGAAATATGAGGAGATTATCCTGTCCATGAGGCCAAACAACAAAAGTATCATCTACATATCTAAACCAGTACTTTGGTTTTAGTGGAACGGATGTTAGAGCAATATCCTTAAAGGCTTCCGTAAAGATATTCGCTACCACAGGTGATAGAGGAGATCCCATAGCTGCCCCTGAAGTTTGTTCATAAGAAGTTCCTTGAAAAATGACATAAGTAGATGTAAGACAAGCTTCCACTAGGTCTATTAAGTTCTTATCAAGATTATTATTATCCAGTATGTCTGATATAGTGGAAATTGAGTCGTTGACAGGAACTTGTATGTAAAGTGATTCTACATCGAAACTGACCAAAATATCTTCGGGATCCAACTGGATTGTCTTAAGTTTTTCCACGAAATGTGCAGAGTTTTTAATAAAGAATCTGTTTTTCCAGTAAATGGATTAAGAAAATTTGAAAGATATTTACCTAGTTTGTATGTGGGCGAGTCCACTGCACTGACTATCGCTCGAAGTGGTATATTGTCCTTGTGTATCTTCGGAAGACCGTAGAACCTGGGAATCTTGGAGCTTGGTTTTAATGATTTTTTCTCCGCTGGTGGTAGACTGGATGCGTTGATCAGAATGGTAATGCGTCTTTCTATTCTATTTGTGGGGTCTGCCTGCATAACCTTATAGGCTTAACCATTGCGCCACCAGGTTTCACACTGAGAACTTAACAAACCTTGTTTATACTCCGCTGAAATAAACCTATATGAACTGAACGTAAGGACTCGGCAAAGAGCGGAACTCATTTGGATGTTTAAGAAAACAAAAATCTGCGTACGACACTACTTTTCGTATGGAAAAGGCAAAATAGAAAAACATTTTTTTTTTCAAATAACGTGGAAATATTAAAAAAGGATATTGATTATTATGTACTTAAGTTCTCAGTTCATTCGGTGAGCAGTCTGTGAATGGTGAATTATTGGCGGTCTTGCTAATACGTACTAATAACTTCAGGGAACATTAGTCTCCCAAAAATAGACTGCTCGACGCGGCTTACCGCCCCGTTCTGTGTATACGATTCAGATATGGAGAACATTAAAACAAGCCGTCTCCAGCTTTTATAGCTTTACTATAACTGTCTTAAATAAATAAATTTCCCAACACATCCAGTCTATTTTCATCCCGGGAGAACATTCCCTGGAATTTAGAATAAAAAAGCGAGTTTGAAAGGTCAATATAAACTTTTTATTTTTGATCGAGGTAATGTGTACTGTAATAGATAGCATAGTGTTGACATAAAAACTTGTAATTTTATGTGATCTACTGTGACCCAAATTATCAACAACTAGGGTTGCAGAAAAATTATTACCTCTTTGCTGTCAAAAATGTAGGAATCCCTTAAAGCTTTGCTTAACACCAAATCGAGAAAATATGGGGGCTATTCATAATTTATGTATTTCAGAATGAAAATTTATTCACCAATTAAATGATTACTGCTCTGACCCTGGACTTGTATATAAAAAACCACTCATAGTAATTTCGATGACGTGCAGACATCATGATATTAGCATTAGGGTAACTTTTGAATGGGGGTACAAGATACATTTACAGTTGTTAAAAGTCATATTGTCCGGTGGTTAAACATAATAGGGGTGGTGAACAAACATACTGCATCGTTGCTGGCATCTAATATGTTTACCCAGGCAATTTGACTTTTTCTGTCCTGTTATTGTTGTTTGAATCTGAAGGCTTATTATTTATCCGGCAGTACATTTAATGAGTTTCCGAAGAATACGTAATAAATCAATTTGCTCGAATAATAATTCTTTTTTAATAAAGACTTTGAAATATTTTATTTAATAAGGATGATAGTTTCTGTTACATTGATTACTGTCATTGTTATAAATCTTCTTTCTTGTCTTAAGCAATAACTTATGGTTTAGATAAACTATTTTTTTAGTTCGAAAAATGTCGCCTTCACCTATGCTGAACTAAAATGTTATTACAACAGTTCACTCATCTTGTACTTACAGCAATGAAAAAAAAATATTTATAGTAATACCCTCTGCCACAACTTCCTTACAGTACAGTACATTATTCCACTACAATAAACAATCTATACAGGGTTATTCCCGCTTAATGGCCTATTAGAAGTATCTGGAGAACTAATGATAGATTTCATTGAAAATTTGACTCTGGTCATAAGATGAATATAAATTCTCTTTTCATTTTTTTTTTAAATTATGCGGTGTTGCCGCTTTTACCTTAAACTGGCGGCAATATTCGTTTTCTGGAATGCTCTGTATAATATTGCATTGCTCTGTATAATATTGCATTTTTGTATTGTCATGAGTATTCTAAACACGTTTTGTACGTTTTGAGCTGTTAGGCTCAGTAACTCCCAAACGATTTAATTTGTAACAAAATGGATTGCACTTTCTTATATTAATTTTTGGTTATCTGTCTCCTGACTTCTACTTTGACAATAAATGTCAAGCTTTCACACCTCCTGACATTGGTGTAGGGAAATAGATAAGTAAAAACTAAAGCAGGAAACTGAAATCCATTGCATTGCAAGTCGTTTGGGAGTTGCAAAGGGTCAAAAATGTCAATTTTCAAGCGCTACTTTCTTGAAAACAGTTAAATTTAGGTATAGGAAATATAACACAAAAAGTGTTTAGAATGTTCAGGGCAATGCAAAAATGCATTAATATGCAGGGCATTCTATTTAGAAACCGGATGTTGCCACACGTTTAAGGTGAAGCGGCAACACCTCATAATTTAAAATATTTTAAAAATATAGTTCATGTTCATCGGTGACCAGATTCAAATTTGCAAAAAAATCTATTAATCGGTTCTTTAGATACTTCTAATAGGCCACTGAACGTGAATATCCCTGTGTATGCATATAATTATTTGGTAATAACTTTATACAAATGTTATAAACTGTTATTATTTTTATTATTATGTCTATTTAATTTTCGTAACATTGCTTACGCACAGTCTACAAAAAATAAATTATGTCCTTTATCCCTAAAAAAGTTTAATTCCAGGAAATACAATATTACCGAATATTTAAACATTTTATTAGGCCGCCAGTATTATTTTGCCATGTAGTTCCTTAATATTGATTTTTTTTTACATTTTGTGACGGCGCCAAAATGGAATCATTTCATCCTCTTATGATCCATGATTTTTGTCCAAAATTTGAAGACTAGGGATGGGATATATTAGATTTTACATATCGATAGACGATAGCACATAACCTATCAATATGTTTTATTTATCGATATGTCGAAAGTTATCGACCTATTCAATTTGTCGCAGACTTATCGATATATCGATCAAACGCCCATCCCTAATAAAGACTAAAAATTTTTAATGAAAAGGAGATTTTTTATTTATCGATATGTCCATATTCATAAAAATCACATATCATTAAAAACCTTTTTAAATGAAAAGTTTTTATTAAAATACATTGAAAAAGAAAAAGTATTTCACATTATGCTAAAATAATTATATTCCACGCTCTGTTCTTAGTGAACTCGACGGCTAGGTATAATAAGAGGGGCAAACGATTTTAAAGGAAAATTGAACGAATTATCCAAACTAAAGCTTAATTAAAGTAAAAAGTTTTTTTATGCCGGCGAGATAGCGTATGAATTTTAAAAAGTTTCAGCTATACGGTAATTAAAAAAAAACAACTTTTAGCTTTTGTTTGCTGTATTAATACAACCCCCTAGTAAAATTGCAAAAAAAATTATTTGGCAGATTTTTTGAAATTTTGAAAACCTGTATCTTTTCAAGAGTCCAGAAATTAGTTTTAGATTAATTCGAGGATTAGTTATATTGTCATAGGGTAATTTAAATTTATTGCACTACATTTCAGAGTCCTGAGTAGGCATGGGCGATATTAAATTTTACCTATCGATAGGCGATAGCACATCATCGATATTTTATTTATCGATGTCGATAGGTGTTCCTACATATGGATAGTTCATTGCTACCTCTATCGGTATGTTTGCGAAAACTTTTGAAGAGAAAGAAAGTCCTCATCTTTGTAAATATGTAATTCGTTTAGACATAACTATCGATGTTCTTCACTATCGATATTATCAGCTATCTATCAGCATTATTGCATACCTTCGGCACTTATCGGGGTAACTATCGATATTTTTTTATTTACCTATTGACATCGTTATATAAGTAAAATACCCATCCTTAGTCCTGAGGTACGGACTTGAAATTACATGTTTTTGTCTCAAATTTTAGTAATATGGAACATTTTTTCGAAACCGGTTTTTTACTTTTTCTCTAGATATATAACTAAAAAAATGAGATGTTTCTAATAAACTTTGGGTTAGAATTGGTTATTTACCAACAAAATTTGCTTCGAGTACCTTAAAATTTAAGACACTAATGCATTAAAGTACCTTTTTAAGGCTACTAGGGGGTGTTAAAAACTGCATTTTTAACGCGTTTGTAGAAAAAAGTTTTTTTCTATCTTATTTGATTTTATGATGTCTAATCTCCTACTTTATATAAAGACGAGAAAATCATTCCGTTTGTCAACTCAAAGCCATCAATATTTTGTCAGTTACCTGACCTATTGAGCTCCAATATTGAGCCGTCCCCCGATAGAAGGCAGGCATGTGAAATTAGATTTACATTGTATTGACACAGGGGTGTAGGAATACAAGGGCCCCCAATAATGAAATAAGAAAAAAAGGTGATCGCAGGTTAAGCAGAGATCGAGAATTAAGGATAAGGTTTACAGAGTCTTTGTGCGATTACGAGCAACCTGTATTAGGTCCTTTGTAATGTCATTTTAGAAGTTTTTGTGCTATTCTCACGGCTTCCTTTCGTTCATTGGGATAGATCCGTAAACAGGTATTCAGGAAATGTGTTCTTCAATTACCACGAATGGACGAGCGTGAACTGTACCAAAAGAAAGCCAAACAACGAACCAGATTTGTCTAGTATGAATTGTAACCTAGATGACGTTTCTATTTAAATTTGCATAATTAATAAGAACAAGTGAGACCCTGTTGAAATTCGACAACCATATTCCAAGATTTTAACGAAAAATCAATTTATAATAAATAACCTATAATAACCAAGCCAACACTATAAAACGAAAATTCCAAAACTAATAAAATAGAAACAATAATCAAACCTACGAATCTCCTGATAATCCCTCTAACAGGATTATTTTTCATCGCGTTCAAAGAAACCATTATACCCAAATAAATCCAAACAATGAATGCCATCGGATTTCGTTGAAAGTATCAAGTAATTGGACTAAGAAGTGCGACAAGCACATCACAACGTTGCCATCTCATTAAGCTTAAATATTATTTCCCGATATACTTCTTTTTGAGGGTAGTAGTAGTAAAATTCGTATTTAATAAAGTAATAAAAAAACGATATGTACCTAAAACGTAATCTTTAAATAAATATGGAAACTTTCATATAGGATATTCTTTCAAATAGGCGGCAACCCTGCGATGACTTTCTGCCAGCATCATGGCATAAAAATAATTTCATTAAATATCTGCTTTTTTATGTGAAAAGTTTAATAAAAATAGATTCTGGTTACAATATGTCAATTTGGCGGAAATATGATAATATAAAATATTTTAAATATCAACCAAAACAACAAATAAAATGGTCCCGAACTTCAGTGAGTACTTATTGGTAATAATTTGGGAACGCTACTGGAACTGCATCACGTAATTCAATTACATACGTAAGCTGCAGTACCTGGTGCTATTCTGATGCGGACTGAGATCGGTTGGCTTCGACGGGGTAAAGGTAGATGTGCGAGATTTATATTGTCATAGTAGAACATTATCTCCCAGAAAATTTAAAGCGAATGAATTTCTTTTTAATAAATACAGAACACTTTTGCAGGCCTTTAGTTTTCTCAATAGTTTGAATTTAATTTTCTTTTGTTTTGCATTTCTTTGAAATTGAACACACCCGGTATAATATCCCAGTGAGCGAAAAAAAAATTAAAATGAACATTTATGTGTTGTATTCTCGAAGAATTTTTTGGTATCTAATGGTTTTTATAGTGTTTAACGACATTTCAGGAATAATAAGCATAATTTTAATGGTAAGTCAAAATTAAATTCGAAATTGAAGAAGTTCACGTTTTAGAACGTGGAGAAAGCAGCATTTAATTAACTCTCTTTAGCAAAAGTGGTTCGTCTACAAACTACCACTATCATATACCTTACAACCTAAAAAGAATTGCTTTTTAAGGCAGCAGTGGTCTTTTTTTTGGTCTTTAATTTTTCACAAAGTTAAAGTCACAAAAGTCCATAATGTTTTTACCCTGAAATGTTGCCTGTGGCTAAGTAGTTTAATAAAAAGTTATCATGACTATATTTATTAAATACGTTTTTTTTTATTTGAAAAGTTCCATAAATTCATGCAGTAAATATATTCGTGTAACAAAACTCTAGCGGCTAATTGTCTGGGCAGGTGGTAAAGAGTGTTTATTAATAATGATGATGATCACATTTTTAAAACTTTTAAAATTAGATTTGGTTTTACTACCGTCTTCAGGTGCCTTAAAAACCGTATATCCATGTTCCTTTTTTCAAATCTTATTAGGAGATGCAAATTTTTATGATCGCTTAAATTTAAATAAATGTGAATTCAAATGTGATTTATAGAATACTCTAAAAATAACGCAGGGGACCACCAGTAAAGGAGCTCTTAAAAAAGTACTTAAACTGCTTTGTTCTCCAGTTTATATGGTTTTTATATTGTTTAGGAATGATCCATCCTGCCTCAAGCAGCTTTACGACTTTTGGCAGAAGTTCAACCAATGCGCGACGCACAATTATATTTGTCAGTCGTTTGTGCCTATTTGTACGATTTTTGTTTCCCGCTGATTTATATGGCTAATTTTTGTATTAATTAATTTAATTAATTCTTCGACATCGTACTCAAATTTGAATATGTAATTGTGTAAAATTATTCTTTATTTTTGGTTGCTTACTCGTACATTAAAAGTTAATGTTTTTAAAGTAAATTGACAGTGTAGAAATCCAGTGGCAATATTAGTATAATTTTTCTAAAAATACCACTTCTGAAAATCGGTAGGGTAGAGTTGGAACTCACTATTATCGCATCAGTTTTTTACTTCGCTCTTAAGAACGTATTGTAATCCTAAAAAAAATCACCCTGCGAGATTTTTTCAGATTTCTACGTTTCGGGCCCTGTCGAAAAACATGTTTTCTCAATTGCGTCGGTCTGTCTGCCTGTAGGTCTGTTCGAGCATGGCTAAAAATTACTTATCCGATTGGCTTCAAATTTTGGTTAAAAACAGGTGTAAAACTAAGGTAACATTTTGTATGCAGCGGAACAAAATGGCGGCCTAATGAAATGCTTTAGAAAAATGATTACTAAAAAACTACTTATGAAATTTACCTCAAATTTTGCACCAAAACCAAGTATTATCTAGAAATAAACTTATAAAATTTTGGTACGAATCCAAGATGGCTAAAAGTGGCAGCTTAATAAAATATTTAAAAAATCTGCCTGAAAATCTACTTATTAGATTCATTTCAAATTTTAAGCAAGAATTAAGTGTGAATTAGAGATGAGCTGGTAAAATTGTGAAACGAATTCAAGATGGCGGAACAAAACGAAGGCCAAATAAAATGTTTGTAACCGTGAAAAATCACCCTTCCAAGATTTTATAGATTTTTCGATTTTTAGGGACTCTAGATGCCAAAAGACATGTTTTCTCAATCCCGGATTTCTGTCGGTCTATCCGTCTGTTCGCGGGATAGCTAAAAAAATACCTATCCAATTGACTTTAAATTTTGATCGACAATTAATAGTCATGTCTGGATGACCTGGTAACATTTTGGTAAAAATTCAATATGGCTGAACAAAATGACAACCTAATAAGATATAAAAAAAAACACCCTGAAAAACTTAATAGATTAATTTCAAATTTTAAGCAAGAATTAAGTGTGAATTAGAGATGAGCTGGTAAAATTGTGAAACGAATTCAAGATGGCGGAACAAAACGAAGGCCAAATAAAATGTTTGTAACCGTGAAAAATCACCCTTCCAAGATTTTATAGATTTTTCGATTTTTAGGGACTCTAGATGCCAAAAGACATGTTTTCTCAATCCCGGATTTCTGTCGGTCTATCTGTCTGTTCGCGGGATAGCTAAAAAAATACCTATCCAATTGACTTTAAATTTTGATCGACAATTAATAGTCATGTCTGGATGACCTGGTAACATTTTGGTAAAAATTCAATATGGCTGAACAAAATGACAACCTAATAAGATATAAAAAAAAAACACCCTGAAAAACTTAATAGATTAATTTCAAATTTTTTGGAAGAATTAAGTGTGATGTAGAAATAAACTTGTTAAATTGTGGTGCTAATTCAAGATGGCAAAGCAAAATGTACAATATCAAACAAGTACACCTTGTATATTGCTGTTAAATATTTGTTGTTTTTGCAATTGTGTAATTCTCTATTTGTAGATGTTGTTTCAGGCAACAAATGTTTCGGATACTAAATTCATTTTTTTAGTTTGCTTTTGCTAATATAGTATATACAAAAGGTTTGGATTTAGCGAGAAAAATAACGTAAACGTATTAAAAATATATTTTTCCTTTGATAATTTTTACCAAAATATGCCAAGGAGTTTTTTCGTCAAATATCAGGAAAATGTGAGTGAATATCATTTTGACAAATCGCTGGGAACCTGAACTAGGACTGTTTGTAATTCCAGTAATTTATATTTTCGAAATTTGAAGCGAAAAAAATAAGTTTGGAAAAAAGTATTATTTTCATTTTTACGATAATAGAGACAGCTTACAATTTAATAACTTTTTAAAACAGTTCCTACGTGGAATTTTTCTTTTCTAATAAACTGCAGAGATAGTGAGGGTGAATATTGCATATTATTTTGGGGATGTTACGGTTTTCCTTTTGAGAATGTTCCGTTTGGAAAAAGTACTTAAAATAAAATCTATATAAGATGTAAATAGATTAAAACAAATTAACTGGTGACAATTCCAGTTATTTATATATTTTTTAATTTTCAATTTATGTGAGCAAAAAAATTAGTAAGTTTGCGAAAATGGCTAGTTTCATTCTTACATTAATAAAGACAGCTTACAATTTAACATATTTTGAAAACAGTTCTTGGAAATTTTCTTTTGAAATAAAAGGCCACTAACTTTGTTGGAATGTAATTATTCAAAATTACTTACTTACTTTTTATGCCCGATTGTATGTAATGTTTTATTTGATCTGACGATGCCTGAAAAAGGGAAAATTCTAATTGCTGAATTGAGTTTTCATTTATAATATACAAGTTCTCTTGAATAAAACAGATAAATTTAACTATAATTGATCAACAACAATTCGTTAATATGTTATCAAATTACAAATCCAAATCAATAGTTTGAAATCTAAGTTATTATTTAAATTATAGAAATAGATATTTTCTGCCAACCACGTAATATGTAACAAACACGCATCTTTCAAGCTTAAACAGCACAATCTGTCCAGTTATTTTCTTAGTAAAACAGCCTAAATATAAAAACCAGTCTAGAATAAAATAGAACGCATAATTTAAAAACAATAACTTTTCAATGTTTTGAAATTTAAGTACCTTAACACTTGTGCGGCTTTTCTAATTAACATTCTTTCGGTTCGTATGCGAATGTAATTGTTTGTTAAATCAGTGTAGTACTGTAAATATTATAAATATATGTGAAAAAACTCATCAGTGCGTTGCATTTTACGACCTTCAATCCGAAAGCATGAGGACATAAATTGGCAATCAGTTTTTGCACGCACCAACTGACAATTATTTGTGTCTCGTGAAAGGTGAAATTATGTACACTACAGCGTTTCATATTGACTAAAAATAATTAAAAAATCGATAGAAAATTTACCTTAACATACATATTGAAATTAGAAAATACAGCCACATTAAACGACTTTTTCTCAGAAATTAAAAATTGTCGTGTAGCATATAACTCTGGGCTTAAAATAAAGAAAAATAAGGTCAAAAATATGTGACAATTCCAGACAAAAAAAAAACAAAAACCGACTTTTTCCTCTTAATCTTAGAGGATCCTAATATGATAAACAGATACTGAGGTCCATAGCATATAAAATTTTGCCAGAACCACAGTAACTAATATTATACAGGGTGGATGGTCCGTTATCTTCATAAGTAAGAATGCTAGTCAGAAGGTTTAATAGAGAAGTTTTAGGATTTTGAAAAGCTCTGCTCTACTCTGCTCTGCTCTGTTCTGCTCTGCTCTGTTCTATATGCTGATCAAATGGGTCCTTTCTTGTTGATAATAAAAATATAAGAGGTTTGATTCTTTTGTCTTTATAAAAACTCGAGACATTTGAGAAAAACCCTGCCATTAAAAGCTCTCTGGCTTCAAGACATTGCTTCGATTGGAAAGGGACAAAGGGATCAAACCCAGAAAAATGATAGTCACCAAGAAGAAACCCATTTGGTGGACATATTATATATAGGTTTGTTCCAAATTTGCGGTGAATTGCTTTTAAAAAATAGAACCCACATCCAGAGTTTTTCTAGGTATTAAGAGAATAAGCAAACTGCAGGAGAGTTCAAGGTTTTGTAATGCTCCTGTCGAAACTGTTGGAGATTAATTAGCACAGTGTATATACCTCTCAAAACACCTATCAACGTGAAAATAGGAATTCATTTAAGGCACGTGAAAGTGTACCAGAATTATGGCACTAATATTATATAAAAGGCGCCATCTATACATTTTTATAGAAAATCAGCAATACACATTCGTGCCATTAAAAACCATGAAAACTAAAGTTTGGTACACGAATATGAGGCTATGAAAATAATGCAAGTATCTATGGAAACGGAACATTACTCATTAGTGATTGGCTAAAACTATACATATCCATTGAAACGGCCTGCTTTTGACAAAACGGGGAAGCCCTTTCGTCGCGGCTTCAGATCCGTGCCGCGTACTCTATATGAAACACGATATTTTTATAATACCCCCCTTTTTCTCCTCAGCTCCCCCTTCTCCTCTATACACTTCACTCATTGACATAAGAAATGCTTTGTATCAAGATTAAATATGCTTTATATTATTAACATTTATTAATATTTTGTTATCACCAAAATAACCTGAGAAAAAAACAGATTTTTCTCTAGGGCCAGTGACCATTTTCTCTAGGGCCAGTGACCATTTTCTCTAGGGCCAGTGACAATATTTTAATTGTTCTAAGGCAGGACAATTTAAAATTTGTATTTGAATATAAATGGGGGAAATCAGTACATTTAAAATTTTTAAAAGTTATGTATTTGGCTTAAAAATAACAGCTCTTTGTCTAAGAAATACCGAAAACACTTTTCGATATATGGAGAAAGTGGCACTTTTTCATGTATAGTCGAGTGCAGAAATAGTATACTTACTTAGGAAATGCGGAAAGTTTTTTTTTTCGCATGCTCGTAGCAAAATACGTTTTCCTGGGAACGCTATTTTTCCTACTACCTCATTTTTTTTCGCGCTATTTTGCTGTGAAAAGAGCGGGGAAACGAGAATCCTTCCACACTTAAATTGGTACAGGTGTCCAGCTTAATTTTTTTTATATATAGGAATTCAATAATTAATTCGTCATTGATTTTTAATTTCGTTTTTTTTTTTGTCGATTCTGAACTAATTTGTTCATTGTTTTGGTTAAATATATTGTTTGAGGTTTTAGACAGATTTAATTTAACACGTAACGTTTTCTCGCAATTAATCACATCATCTAATGTCGCTAGAAATATAAAGCGCTCAATAATATCGATTTACGTGAAATTTCAAACATCGATTTTTATGGTGCGCATAGCTGTCGTACATTTTTTTATCTTTGGTTCATTTTTCTGTTAGTTACTATTGTTTTAAGAACTGTGTGAAATTAAAGATGGTGACAGCAGAATTTTCATAGTCCTTTTGGTTTTTGAGATAGATACCCCTCGTATCCCAGATATCTGATAACTGTTCCTTATATTACTCATTCCGTAGAATTTACTACCGCTTTCAGAATAAGTATTAATAATTAGTGGGCTATGGCTAATTTGGAACAAAAGAGCAAAATTTTAAAAATTTTGCGGTTTTTGTCAATTTTTGATAAAAAATGAAATATTTTTGTGGTTTTGGGGTTTCTATTTAACTATATATTATATTTAATTTACTTTTTTTACAATAATGCTGGTCTTTCGTACAATCTAATGAAAATCCCCTAGAGGCTTATATTTACAAAGGTAACGTATTTTGAGCGCTATGGTTAGGATTAGGATATCTTAGGAGTCCTTTTTGTTTATATTAGATATCCAGAGAGAAGGCAACCTTTCCGAGACATATTTGCCCGCCTTAAAAGTAGAGCTCCGATCATTTATCGAGCCCCGTCTTAAAATATACACCAAAAAACATAGAGAGAGAAAAGAAATAAACGTATTAGAGTAAACAGAAGAAGCAACTGGTGTATCCAAGTCTTATGCTCAAAGAATTTTGCAAAAATTGTTTTAAGGTTTGGGGTCTCGTATTTAATTTTTGGAAGACGCATAGTTTATAGAATGTGTGAAGAAGATCTCACAGCGCGTCGGTACCTAGAAATCCTTGAGGAAGTTATTCCACAACTGATAGAAAATGTTCCATTGGCACTTGATAATGCCGTTTATCTTTAACGAGACGGTGCCCCAACCCACAACTCGGCGCTTATTTTTAAATGATAACTTTCCTCAGAGTTGGATTGGTACTCACGAACCTGTAAGTTTCGATTTTAGATTTTTTCTCATGCGGTTTCACGCAAAATAAAATATATAAAACACGATATCAGTCTGCAACGGAGCTTCGTGCGGCAATCGATTTAACTTTCCGAAATTTGTAAAGAAAGCCTATGATTCTTTTAAACGCGGTCCGAAGAATAACGAAAATGTGTCAATTTTGCATATTGGAAAATTGCCGTCATTTTGAAAACCACCTTTGAAAACTATTTGTTTTTCAAAAATGTGTTTCTCTTTTGTTTTTCCTAACTTAAGTTAGTTAATAATTGTTTGGTTTTAAACTTAATAATTGCATCATACTTAAAATGCTGTAATAAATAATTAAGAGTTGAGAACTAAAAAAGACTTTTTGAATTAAGTTTGAAAGTATTACATCATTATCTTAAAAATTAATTACATGAATTTTGTTTTTAATACATTTTAGCCATAGCGTACTTTACTACCTACTAAATGTACATTATGTATATAGCGGAATGCAAACATAATGCAACGTAAGATGCAAATTAATAGTCTTAGTTAATATGTTAATTTTTATGAAGTTCAAAAAAAGTGTAAATCAACGTTACATGTACTAAATAGTTTTCTCAGTGAGGTCTCATTTTAATTATTTATTACGAAAAAAGAAAATAAAAAAATTAATAAACAGTAGGATTATGAAGAACAACTTTTTTAATTATTATGATTTTTATGTTAAAAAATAACACTTTTTGAAAGAATCACAAAATGATTTTACATTATTTTCTCGTATTATATTTTTATTTCACTCTTATTATTATATAATAGAGTGATAATAGTGAGACTTTTTTTGTATTTTAATTTTATTTCCTTGAATTAGGTTTTCACAGGTGTTAAATATTCAACCCCAACAGCTTTCACACTAAGCATAACAACCAAAATGGGTGTGTACCGAAAAGTTTGAAGAATAGAGACAAGGCTCAAAAAGAAAATAAAAAACATATTACATACATTTTTATCAAGGAATATATACCGTGGAACGTTAAAAATACACCACCTTGAGTTTTCCCATTATACTCAATACAAACATCATCTGCTATAAAACAAAGTATCTTCCTTACAAAGGGGTAAACCAGAGGGTTAAAAAAAAACAAAATGTCAACATGGGAATATAGTTACAACCTACTAATTGGACAGAAGAGAAAATTTTAGAAAATCTCGAATTTTGAGTACGTGTATATATTTTTGGAAAGTCCACATTATTCCTAATAAATATAAATAATGTACAGGGTGTCCCATTAAAAAATAAAATAGGCTCAGATAACTTTTTGACCGAACCCTGTATACTTTCTCGGCACTGAATTCTACAGAAAAGTCATATAAAAAACAATTCTCTCCTTTTTAATAAGATATCAGATAGCTGGGATACAATGGGTGCCTGAAAATACAACATTTTTAAAAACGCTCTGTATTTCAAAAACCAAAAGGGCTATGGAGGAATTGATAACCTCCTCCTTTTTCGAAGTTGGTTAAAAAATAAAGTCGCACGCCACTGCATGACAGGTGGAATGAGATTGAGTTATTTACTATCACCGTTCGCGCTCATTATAATTCAAATATATTTATTCAAATGCTAGCAACATATCGAATGCACTTTTTATATCAAATCGAGAGACAAGTTCTCCGAACGACTGAACGACCGACGGGCCGATACCTGCCATGGCAAAAAATATCGTTATAAAAGGCAATGTAATTATTTAAATATGTAAATTAAAATTATGTTAAAACAGTTGTCTATCCAGCTGTCTGGCCGCGTCAAAACATCAACGGACTCGAATATTTGCGAAAATAAAACACAACAAAAATTAATTAAATTTTGTTGGAAAACGCAAATTATTTTATGGCGCGCGGCGTTTGAGCTTATTTATTACTTTTGACATAAACTATGTGCAGATTTTTGTATGTGCACTGGATTACTGAACTTAAGGATCGCTAGTAGGAATGTGCCATATTAATATTTAAATAAATAACAATAATATTACTTTATACAAATGTTTATAAAAAAATGTAACCGACTACAAAAACTGCACTAAAAAGTGAAAAATAATATTTTATTCCACCAAATTTTTACGACCTTATACGCGTAGTATTAGATTTGAAAAAATCACATCAATTCACTGTAAAATTTTCAGTGAATTGATGTGATTCTGTGAAATTTTCTGAACAATTCAAACAAGACATTTTGGATAAATATCTTTTAAATATTAATGAGAGCGTAATTAATTGAGTATTTAACAAGTCAAATATTCAAAAATTTGCAGTCTTGTTTTACACTCTTTATAAATTACTTATTAACTTAGATAAAGGTCACTCTCAGTTTTACGCTTAGAATCGTTAATGTGCAATAAAATTTCCAGGAGAGGAGTGAAAATTGCATCTCAATACCTCTTCTCTCTTCTCATTTTAAAGGTATTCGACTTTAAATTTCGTTTGTGCCATGTGTTCTATCCAGCAGTTTATATTTTGATAAATAGGTGAAAAAAAAATCACCCTCCCAGGTTTTACATATCGTTTTAGCGTCCCTGTATTCTAAAAATATGTTTTCTCAATTCCATCGTTGTGACTGTCTGTCAGTTCGCGCCGTAATTAAAGAACTACTTACCCGATTAACTCAAATTTTAGTAAAAAATTAAGGGCCATATGGGGATGACTTGGTAATATTTTGTTAAAAATCCAATATGGCGGATCAAAATGGCCTGTTAGCAAAATTATTACTAATTATTACTAATTATTTCTAAAAATACATTTGTGTATAGTGATTCTATCTACTGTAGCTGAATTCCGGCATACCACTGGCCATATTATAAATGTAAAAGAAACCAAAGTTCTAGCATCGGTCCCAGGATTTTATAAATGAAAAACTAGAGAATCTATTGAAAATTTTAAACAAAAAAATTCTCAATAGAGATAGGAGTTACGGTCTACATACATGTGGAAACCTATCTTAACGCAGGGTCACGGTTCGGCGAGCACACATCGGGTAAAAAAACCCGCCTGAATCTCTCCGAGCTCATGAAGTAAAGATCCATGAAGATGCCTTGTGAAATCAAAGGCAAAACGTCGGATAGTAATTCCACTTTGACACGGTCTAATCCCAAGAACCATGATTTCTTAACGGTATCTTGCTTAGGTACCTAACTAATTGCATATGTTCCAGCTAAACCAATCAGATTATCTGTTTCCTATATAAAATTATTTAATCCGTCTTGATTAAAGAACTACTTAAAGAAAAAAATCCAATTTATCGTCCTAAATTGCAAATGTTTCAAAGTATGAATGCGGCACCCGCTCCCCGAACTTTTTAACGATATTTACCCCTTAACACTCCAATAGCCTCCGCATAAAAACCCCATTAAAATTAATGCCCAAAATACAACCTGTTCCGTTTTCACACTCCATCCAAACAAACGTGCAATAATTGCATTAGCCATAATCTATTGTCATGTATGTACCGCACTCATCTTTCGTATAATCCACCCCATCTCGAACTGTAGCACACTTATTGCGGTATTTATGATTATTAATACGCTATATAATATAATAAAAAGAGGGTCCCGCGCGTTTACGTAACAGGCCACATGTCGGATCGGCACAATGCGAAAACGATCGGTCATTGTCGGAGACTAATCGGCCTGTTTAATGGAGATAATCGCGCGGAGTGCTCTGATCGAGTTTGGCCAGATTATCTTTTTTAAGGAGTGGAAGTCCTTATTTCATAAACGTGACTGAATAAAGCCAGCCGTTATGTGGAAATCCAGTTTAACGATGCGCAATGAAAAAATGTGGATGCATTTTTATTGTTTCATTAAAAATGTTCAATTAAAAAGCAGATTTATCATTTCGGACATAAGTGGTCATAAATTTGATTCAAGCACACAAAGTCTCATTTGTTAAGAATGTTTCAATTTTTTGACGACCTCTTCGACCGCCTACGAAAATGGGCTGTAGTGACACTGATTTACTTTGGTAAGTCTATCAGGTTTCCTTTATTCTACAAACTGTGTCCCTTGGACTTTTTTGAACGTTTGAAATAATTTAGAAAAATGTGTTCAAGACCATTGACAGCTTTTAATCACATTTTCCTAAATTACTTTAAAACGGCTGTCGAAAAAGACTAACGGAGATAAAAGTTATAAAATAAAACAAGAAATACGAACAGAAACTAGGGTTCTGGCTCAGCCATCTTCTTGTTTTTGATTTGGATCAACTGACAAACATGCTAAGGCATTAATCCTGTCATAGTACTGCTTAGAATTGTCTTATACGTTTAGCACCGAGTAGCAGGCAAATACGGCATACTTCTATTCAGACGAAACACTGCCGGTAAAATTCTTTGCAGCTCCGCACTTGGTAGAAAGCTTGTCGTTTATTGGTCACTTCAAAGTCATAATGCACATCACATGTGTTTGCTGCGAGCTGCTATTGGATGGGCCGTGACGAAACGCCACTTCTCAGTGCGACGGCTCTCGCATAATTCGACGTCACATTGTAATCAAAATGTGAACTGCTGAATCTTGATAACACAGAAGAGTGTTAGGGATGACGTACTACAACACTACTAATAGGTTAAGTCTTCTTAAAGGGCTAAAGGCTTATTGACTATGTTAAATGTAATCTATTGAAAAGACATACTTTTTACCTATTTATTTTAGAATTCTGTGTTGTTCTGTTAAGTTAAATTCTAGATTTTGTAGGTTAAGCTTTCTAAAGGTTTTTTTCAATAAACGATGGTACCATGCATTGGAATAATATAAAATACAAGAAAAAAAAAGAAAACCTATTGATTCAGTAATCCATTTATAGCGATCTGTAACCGTTTAAGAGAAAACGTTTAAATTTGGCATGGATTTTCTTTTTCTTATGTAAGATAAGAGAGAATTGTTTGAAACTCGCCCCCTAAGGGTATGAAAGATTCTTTCCTGTTCAATCGTTGCGTTTGGTATTGAACCATAAAACTTTCAGGTTTCGTACACATCCCAACCACTCTTCTTACAGAACTTCTCGTTTAGTTACACATACATTGTCCGCATAACATATTTCTGTTATGGCTTTAACGACGGCATTATTGACGAACTTGGTACTAACTCGGGAAGAATTCACCTAGCGGTACCAACATTGAATATTAATCTTTTTTATTAAAAAATGTTGATTCTTGAGTAAAGACAAAGATTTTTATAAACATATAATGTTTGTTCGTTGCACTAATAATAACGAAGAAAAGGCGATTAATCTATGTGGTACGAAAAAGGAAAACACCTGATGAAATGTGTTTTTACTCTTGTTAAAAACATCAATCTCTTCTCCTAAGTGCGATTTCAAGAAGATTATTTTACCAATGTCTTTCAAACATAATTATCTAAAAATCAGTTTTTCAAAAGGGGTGAAATGTGTTTTTATGCCCTTTTTACAATATCTACTTAACTAAATGAGGTTTAGGATGAATCTTTCGTCAATGCATCAAATGTAATTATCTATAAATAAATTCCTGATTTTTTCAAAATTGCACCCCTAAGGGATGAAATGTTTTTAATGTTCAATTCAATGATCCCTGTGTGTCTCTTTATCGACCTTTCAAAAGCGTTCGGCACGGTGTGGCATTAAAAGCTACTTGAAAAGGTGCAAAAATATGGTCTAAGGGGAAATGTTCTTAACTTTGTTAGAAGTTACTTGGCCGACAGAAAACTATATGCGGACATTAATGGAGTAATAAGTGATGAACACTGTGGAATATGGAGTACAACAAGCCATTGTTCTTGGTCCTATTCTTTTTATACTGTATATAAATGACATGCTTAAATTATAAACAATATTATCATTTTGCAGATAACACCGTATTGTGTTCTCGGGCAAACACCTGGCAGTCTCTAAAAATATCGTTAAGGATGATATTATAGCTTTAAAATCATCGTACCAACATAACATACTAACTTTAAATTTGGAAAAAAACAAAATGTGTACTATTTACATGGTATAAAAAATATCTCCCAAATTTAGGACATTTAAAAGTCGACCAAAGCTATATTCTTCAAACCTCTTCCATAGAATATCTTGGGATAGAAATTGTTTGTTATGTTAAATGGGATTTGCAAATTAAAAATATCATTAATAAATTAAGGGGAGTGTTGGCAAAATTTACTTACCTAAGAGACTTTCTTGATATGCGTCAATAAAAAACTTGGTTTTCTTATGGTTTAATAGGTTAGGGAGGAATGTCAGAAAAAAAATTTAAATCCAATTTAAAAATGGCTTATTCAAATTATCTATTGAAAACCTAAAACCTACAACCGTAAGTGATTTTGGGTAGAGTAACTTTCTGGATATCCGTCAGATATATTATTTAAACATCTTTAAAAACATAAAAAAGGGCAATATTAAAGTTGATAAAAGTGATCACCCATTCAGCACTCGAAATAAGGCTGCATATCTAACTTCTAACTTAAAAACTGCCATATCTCTTTGTAGGGTTGCTTAACGAGTTTTTTTTTCTAATACTTCAAAAAAACAAAAGATTATCAATTTTACAAGATATCACTATAAGATGTATTTTTTTAAATGGGACACTGGGTGTGTTAGAGAGAGACGGAAAACGCTCTGTTACATAGTGGATTCGAGCGGAATACATTGCCTCTCTCGAGTGTTTTTGATGGTAAAGTTATCAAACCAGATATATTTAAAAATGGCCCCTAGAAAGTGACAGGCACATTTTTAGTAACAATTAATTTAAATATTTGGTTTAGGTATGAGCAATAAAAATCTAAAAAACCATCTCTGAATTTTTCGAAATTTAACCCTTGAGGGGGTGAAATAGGTGAAATGTGTTTCTACAATATGTCTTCTGGTAAATGCATTTTTAAGACGATTCTTCCGGCTTTCAAAAATAATTATCTAAGAATCGACTTCTTGTTTTTCACTACCTTTTTTTACCCTACCCTTACGAAGGTGAAATGTAAACAATGTAATGATAAGCGAATACAAATACAGCAAATACTTACTAAAATCTTATGAAAAACACAGCTGATATGCAGATATCGTCTGATCCTAGCATGACGTCTGTAGTTGCGCGGAAGTGACTATTTTCAGTAAAGAAGTTAGCATGCCTTTGTCAGTGTATCGTGGTTAATACCAAAATAGACATAACAAAAAAATTCTAACAGATTGGAAGATTTTTTCGTACCCTATTCGAAAAACAAACATCCAATCACGAAACGTTTTTTAAACACGAATATCATTCCTCTTTGTATATTTTGGTTGTCTAAGCGTAACAGAAAAAACACGAATGTGGCCACCGTGTGCCGAACAATAAACAAGCCCGGTCAATTACAAGCATAAAATAGACCAATATTATAATGTAAACACGCCGTTTTAACGTAAACAGATTATAATGCATTTGTTTACAATACGGTTCGATCTCATTATACCTAATAACTGGATAAATTAGGTAACCAGTGTCTATGGCTTGGTGAAATATGCGCGGTTTTCGACTATCTGGTAACTTGGAGCAGTTGTCGACCTAGCTCTGTGTTGTGGTACTAACCAGACGAAAATCAGTTTAACGGCGGTATTTCCTGAAAATAATTGGTCGGTAAATTAGCAACTTGTTTATGAAGCTCGGCCGTTTAGTTTTAATATTTGCCACCGTTTTGCTTTTATTATTAAATTTATTTTTAATTTATATGAGGTATTCATCATACCTCTTGCTTTACGGGATATTTGTACTTCCTGGGTATTATAATTCTGAAAAATCGAGTGGTTTTTCTCGTGGGCAAACCACGAAGGATGAAAGTATAAGTCTAGGCACTGTGGCTGCCTTAAGTGAAGACAGGGAAAGTTTATGGATGTGAGATTTACAGATTAGGGGAAGACTTTCCGGTAGCAGATTCCATAATCGGGACATGCCGGGAATAAACAATCTAACAAAGTGGGAGGTCCTTTGTCTTTCAAGTTGGACGGTGAAGAGATGGCGGGTCAATGTTCTTGTCTCCCTGCCGAAGGTTTAATGGATGATGGGTGATAATTCATCAGAATAGAATTCATAGTGCTATCTGGAAAAAAGAGACAGATCACCCACAATTCAGTGAGGGAAGCATCCTTCAGATGTTTGAGGTTGAAGAATGTTGAATAATTGGATTCTTATATAAGAGAACAATAATGTGTGATACAAGCAAAATAAAATTATTGCTCTGGCAATGGACGTGATGAAAAAAGAGTCCAACTGGCTTAAACCAATCTTTGGCTTCAAGGATTTGTTTATTGGTTTGAGAAAATGTGTGAGATATTCAGATATTTTGTTGGCATTCCCATTCGACGATTTTATCCAATCTTGGGTTAAAGATAAAGCGGTTATTCTACTCCTATCATCAATTTCAGTCTTGGAAATAGGTTTGGGAAATTTTATATTGGAGTGGAGCTTGAATAGAATTACTGCTAAAAGATCAATGATGTGCATAGGTTAGGCGGCGCACGGAACCCTGGAGAAGGCCTGCATTGACTTTGTCAGTCAGACCATCAATCACTACAGAAACATTTATGTTGGAAAGAAAACTGGCAATCCAAGTACAATGTTTTGGGGACTAGTCATAGGCGGGAAGTGCTAAGAAGGGCATCATGCCAGATGCTTCGGATATGTCGAGGAGACGGCAGTAATTTGGGCTTCCCTATAGAACTCGATGGAATAATAAATGGATAAATTAGGTAACCAGTGTGTATGGCTTGGTGAAATATGTGCGGTTTTCGACTATCTATCAACTCGGAGCAGTTGTCAACCTAGGTTGGTGTTGTGTTGTGGTACCAACAAGACTTTGATAATATTAATTTAGCAGCTATATTTCCCGAAAATAATACGTTCATAAAATAACGACTAGTTTTTCAGGCGCGGTCGAAAATTAGTTTTAATATTTGCCATCATTTTCAACCTTTGCACCTTGCAATTGGTTTTAATTTATCGGTATTTCATACCTTCATACCATATCAGTGGATTTTTTACTCCACTATGAAAAAAATATGTATTGTAATAGTGAAAAAATCACCAATCACCATCCAAGAGTTTTTTCTCGTGCCTGATAGTCTAAGCCAGAGTAAGCTTAGGTACCGTAGTTTTCTTAAGTGAAAAGAAGGAGTTTGATGTTGGGGATTGAAATACTAGCAGATTAGGGGAGGACGGAAAGACTTTTGCTGCTAACAGTGAAGGGATAAATGCGAGTCGATGCTCTTGTCTCCCTGACAGGAATACCTATTTTTTTTGTTTACATACGAGTGTTTTAGCCACGACAGTTAAAGTAATAATCTCAGTTGTACAATTTGACTTATTTCATATTTACTCACATACCTACTTAAGCAAAAAATAGAAAAAAATGAAACGCGTCGAGTAGGTTTATATCAATATGTTAATTAGAAAAAGAGGATAAGTAAAAAGGAACGTACACTGTGACACACGCTTTTCGCGTTCGGGTTAACGAGGCATTTTAAAATTGCAAAAAATAGGGTGGATCGGATAAGTAAAGGTTTAGAAGACAAATGGTACTCGGATGGTACATTTTGAAATTGGAGAGAAGGATATATTTATTGCTATGGTTTGATGCACTGTTGAAGTACAAATATATGTATTTGAATATTTTATCATTTTTGGTTCTTAACATTTCGGGAAGCCATACAAGTAATGAGAATAGTGAAAAAACAAAAGTTATTTTTTTGGAATAATATTCTACATGTTGGACAGTCAGGACTCTCATTCATTCCAATTTTATACAAATGGAATGGTAGTCTAACCTGATTTCAGGCGACTTATGTAAGACATAATTGCTCGAGTATTGTTCGTACCTTGAAACCAATGTCTATGCGGAATACTATTATGGATTATGCCGTAGTGAGTATTGGTATGAAGACCATACTTAATACTTGAGCAACGATGATAATTATTCAGAATAGAATCTATGTTAATATCTGTATACAGTCAGGAATATTAAGAACTGAAGGCTGTTCCCGATATATAAGAAAGACTTAAGACCCGGTCTAATTTGCGATGTGTATAGGTTATATAAGTTAGGTAAAGGAAATTATTGGTATATAGGTATGCCAACTGGGATAAATGAATATTTGGCTTCAAGAATTTAATTGTTGGTTTAAATGATGTGGTGTGTATTTGTGAGGTAGAAGCCGCTATTTGAATCCTCTGGAACGCCTACATTGATGTTATGATAGCCTGACGAATACCCCTCAGCTATTACGGAAATACTTCTGCCAGAAAGAAAATTGGCAATCGAAGTTTGGGGGAAAGGTCATAGACGAGATATTAACGCAAGCCTCAAAGCATATGCTTCGAAAATCATTTTAAAACATCTCCAGAACTAACTAATTTTGACCGGAATGTTACTTATGTTACTGCTTCTTCGTAAGAGTTTGTATTTATAAAGAAGCTGCCACTGCGTACAAATTTAAACAAGTAGCATTTCGTCACTGAGGAGACAAATGCAGTCCTTTGCGTAAAACAAAAACACAAAAGGCGCCAAGTGACTGTTTAAAAATAATTTCTCCGGAATTTCCTAACCGTTTTAAGTGTAACGTGGCGCACAAAGGGAGTCGGTATCAAAATTTAAGTTTTCTGCCTCGAATTCGAAAAAGGTACACGTTTGAAACGAGACGCTTTCATCTCACAATTAAACTAATTGCAACGTCAGGCGAAGTCGTTCAGACTGCGAGTGGTGCCCCCTCGTCTCTGAATTACGTAATGCCGTCGTCTTACGAAGGATGATGGGCTTTGGGTCGAATTTGCTTGCGCTATTATGTCATTTACCACTTCACGTAATTGTGCCGTCTTCAACTTGTCAGTAATTTTTTGCCGCGACTTATTAATCGTGAGTTTTTCTGCATAGAAAATTGCGTGACCCATTTTATACGTTTAAGTTAGTTAAAAAGGGTTTAAAAATGGGATAAAAATTTATATACAAGGTTAGGAAATATGCTATGCTTAATTATTCTGGGAGGCTGGTACCATAGACATAATAACAGGGAGACCCAAAATCTTGTATTGTTTCATTCATAAATTCGTGCATGTTTTGATGCAATGATTAAAGTAAACAAACGTGTACTACCAGTAAGTGTAACAAATAATATAATATCTTTTCTCCTTGTCGGGCACTACTAAAGACAACGCCGTAAAGTTATAATGACAGACTTCTTTTCTTCTTGCCGTTGACTTAAAATATTATGTCAACCGCCATAAGCGTAATAATATAAATATTTATTTCTAAACCAATTTGTATAACAATTACAATCTATTATCACAGCGGGCATATTTAATAACATACCTAATATATTTTTTACATTATGTTTAAAAACATATACCTAAGCTCGTTTATCTTTATTTACTTTGTCATGACTGTAAAACAACGCAAACCTCTCAGAAGGTATTTTATAATAATTTATTGTATGACTTGTATACTTTTTATGCCAATTATGTTTAAAGAGATAGGAATATGTTCTTTAAATCTCCGTATATCGGCTCCCCTCGGAACTTATGAATATTATTATGTAAGTTAGGGAAAAAAGTAGAAATATGTAACTTTGCTGCCTAAAGAACGATAAAATGGCAATTACAGGTCATATTAACGCTTAAAGTAATTAGCCGTACTTACAAATGAATAAATATTAATCTTGTACCGTTTACGCTAACCAATTATTAAAGAAAAACAATAACATTTTGTCTTACCCCAAAAAGGAGACGTTAGGAGTCCAGATTTTTGCACACTTCGCACTTAGGGACGATAATGCCTACATTATCACACATTTACTATTTTCCTACAGTTTTGTAATTCGTGCACGCGTTAATAGTAATTATATGTAGCTAATGAAATATTGCAGAGGTTATTATGACAATATTAGAACCACCTTAAAAATTTGAATTTTAACGGCAAGTATAGGTTGTTTTCTATGCATAATCATATATGTATGGATATATGTATATATCCATATACATAATAACAAGGGAGACCTTTTATGTCGTAATGTTTTATTCATGAAATCGTGTATGTTTTGTTGCACTTATTAGAGTAAATAAAAGTGTATTGCAAGTAAGCGTAAGCACCAAAACAAAATGATACAGACCAACAATTTTGACAATTTATGTTTGCTTCGTATCATGGTTGGTGCGTCCGATACATGGACCAAAAATAATTGGGCAAGTCAGAAGTTCTAACTCAAGAAAATGGATAAAACCGTGTTTGTAAAAAATGCACAATAGTCGGAACTTTTAACCGAAGATGGTTCCAGAAATTTGGAAATATCTGTTATTATTCTCCATAAAAAGAGATGTTTTTTTTATTACTGAATTTTTCAAAATTTTATTTGGCCGCCATGTTGTTCGGCCATATTGGATTGATACAACAATTTTAACAGTTTAATCTATATATCACACTTTATTTTTGGACAAATTTTCTAGTCTATCTGGTAAGTAGTTTCTAAATAATGATTTTTTACTAAAATCTAACAATTTCATTCTCTTATAACCCTTAACTTTTGACCAAAATTTAAAGTCAATCAGACAACTATAGTTTTTGAGCTACGCCGCATGCAGACAAACGCAAAGATTTGCAATAATCTCAGAGGGTGATTTTTTTACGAATACAAATTTAAACAGTCTGTATATATATATATATATATATATATATATATATATATATATATATATATTTGATCAAGAATATACGACGTTCAGCTCGCCTTCATCTCTCGAAGTGGCCAGTAATAATAATCGACAAACAAATAAATCAAAAACGACTCCCGGTCTGGCAGCGACACGGACGCATTCGCGCATACAACACATAGACACACACAGACACACATATTTATAACTTCAAAGGGACTATCGGCCATTTATATGAATAATTACACAGCGGAGCGGGTCTAATTACGTGCAAATAACAAAATAAGAGCAGCATCGTGCACGCCAGAAGGGGAAAATTATGATAGCGATGCACGTTGCGTCCTTTAATCCGCGTTAAACGCTCCGACTATATCGGTATGGTTGATTTGAGCTCAATATCCGACATAGAAGATGTGATTATTAATCTATTTGATGGCATAAAAGAAGTTTTTATCCGTTAATCTAGTAGGCAACTCTCTGGAATCCACTATTTGAAAAAAAATGTGCATGTGTTTTTACCTATGGCTATTCTGTTAGCCTTAACAAAACTGTACTTATAAGTACGTTTCAAAAAGGTAGTAAATCATGATCGGCCTGAGTACGCATTTCTATAGGGGCGTAGTACCCGCTTTTTGTTTCAGGGAAAATATTTATTCAAGAAAAAAGTTACTATAATAATTTTGTTGGCTCAGATGCTCTCCCGCCATATTTTGCTCTATCCCCTATCCACTATATTTTGCCCTATTTGCAAAATATTATCTTATTATTAATATAATAAGTAGCTTTGTTGACATTTAAAGAATATTAAAAAAATATATATGTATTTGTCGAGGTATTTGTGTTCTGGATATTTAATAGTATTTTTACAGAGAAATCTAAACGATGTTGCTGACCATCTCCAGCTACTAATAAAACTGTTTTCCTTTACTTTTTGTAATATATATATATATATATATATATATATATATATATATATATATATATATATATATATATATATATATATATATATATACAAAAGTGGAAAATTCTTGGGTTTAGGTTCGAATTAAATACCAAATTTTAATTTTTCATTTATTTGACGTTTCGCCCTGTAATTTAGGGCATCTTCAGAAAAATTTTTTGATGGTAATATTGTTTTATATACAGTGTGTCTCTTAAATGTATTTTTATAATTTTAGCATTAAAAAATTTTTCTGAAGATGCCCTAAATTACAGGGAGAAACGTCAAATAAATGAAAAATTAAAATTTGGTATTTAATTCGAACCTAAACCCAAGAATTTTTCACTTTTGTATACAATAACAGTTCAAGAAAACACGAGATATTATATACATATATATATATATATATATATATATATATATATATATATATATATATATATATATATATATATATATATATATATATATATATATATATATATATATATATATATATATATATATATATATATATATATATATATATATATATATATATATATATATATATATATATATATATATTTATACCCAATTCTGTTGTGCTTTAGGAAGAATTGCTTGAACTATTTTTCCTCTGATTTTTTCCTCTTGTTTTTTTCGATATATTGGATAAGGCATTATAGTTTAGCATTCTCTAATTATGTTTCACCGAGTGTTTCATGTTCGAATAGTTGGTTAAATCACTAAGAAAAAGTATAGAAAGAAGTTGCTGGGAGCAGTATTGTACATTAATTTTATTTTGAGAATAATACCTTGGATAAATAAAATATTGGTTGAGGGAGAAGACGAAGACATTCCGTCTATGGGTAAGATGACACTGTTGATAGTTCTAACGAAAATAAGCTTTGGTTACAAAAACTCCGAGCAAAATTCATTTTTACAAATTACTACTTGCCTATAGAAATGCTATTTATATTTTTATATCATTTTGCTTTAGAAATAATAAAATCTATTCATATGCAAATTAGTTTTGAACTATCTGGAGTGTGTCAGCCCTAAACCAACAAAATAACTCAATAGAGTTGATGATATAATTTTTTAGTTTTCCACTCTGTAAAAGTCGTATTGGTACCTCCGATACGATAGCACACATTTTTCGTTTTTAAAGGACTTTTTAAAGGTGGGCCTTTTTTACTTTGACAAGTTGGAACTTTTAACCTGACATAGGTTCAGAAATTTGGAGATCAGGGGTGTGTCATCCCTAAACCATCAAAACAAGTCAATATTTGTAAAAATATGTTGGAATTTATGATACAATTCTTAAGTTTTTCACTCTGTAAAAGACCAGTTTTCTCGAATTAAAATAGTGTCAACTCTCTGTCTTTGAAATGAGATATAGATATTTTGCCTCAGATGTAAAATATCTTAGTTAACTAGAATATCCAAAAAAATGACTAAAAATGCAAAGATCTTATAATATGAGCAGTCCCCCAGAACCATCGAAATATTCATTTGGACTTCATTTGTCTTTTCAGTGACGAAACAAATATAGGTATGGTTGATTTGAGCTTAGTATCTGACATAGAAGATGTGATTATTAATCTATTTGATGGTATAAAAGATGTTTTTTATCCGTTAGTGTAGGAGAAACTCTTTGAGACTCACTAGTGTTCTCTTCGGTAACGAGCTAATGCCAATTGAATTGGTAGAACTGAATGCATTGTATTTAAAAAATTGGGCGTGTATTTTTACCATTTATTTTTTACATATTTTGCCTCTGAACTTTGTAACAGATGTAAAATATCTAGATATTAACCCGAACAGAGCCCTATGACTTATGTATCTCTTTTAGCTAACTTTGTAATGAAAACGGGGCTTCGAATTGCATGAATCCAGTCACTGGCGCCTACGGAGGACAAATACTTAAGTGAAGAAATAAAAAGTTTGTTGGCAAGTTGAAGTTTAAAGATTCAGTACTCGGAAAACTCTGGAAGTAATTGAGTTAATAACATGAAAGATCCTTGGTTTCTGTACTTTGACAATGAGAGAGCCAATTTCTCTATTTTCCTTAGACAACAATGTTCAAGGTTGGGTCTGATTGGTGTTGTATAAAGGGTTTACAGGTTACTAGATGAAAAGAGTTTTATGAATTAAAATAAGAAACCCAGTTTCTTTGGAAAGTAATTACAACTAGATTAGAAGGAATATTTGTTCTTAAGGGTTTGATTAATCGTGTGAGAATTAAAGGGAACTGGGCAGGGTTCCTTGCTTTCCATTTAGCCATTTTTGAGAGGTCCGGGGGTAGAGACCATTATTCTGCTTACATAACGCGCCTTAGTTTGTAGACTGGCTTAGAAATTTATTTACAGGGTGGCCCAAAAGTCAATTTACCGATATACTTTATTTTACAGAAATTTAAGTAAATCCTATAATCAACAGATAGTAGGAATTCCAAGTATTAAATAGTGATTTTGTATATGTCCGTAAAATTGATTGCGTTGCTGACCATTGATTCCTAAAGTAACAGTTTTTTTTGCATAATTAAATTGATTATATATTTAGTAAAAAAATAGAAAAAAACTTAAGGTTATCAATTACTTATAACTTGCCTAGGAAAAAAATAGGAACGGTGACAACAATGTCAACAACGCGCGAGACTGCGTCGGCTGCATCGTTAGCTATTACAACAATGCCCTTGTCTTGTTGCTTCGTCTCATGCGGATTCCACGACTGTTTATTATTCAAATGGGGGCCACGATTTTAACCATCTTCATAGGCAGACCACGGTAAGAGAAGAAGAATTTTAAAAAGCTGAATATGTAACCAATCGTTAGTGGATGACAGACGAATGTACCAGTTTCTAAATTAGAGATTCACGTTAAAAAGTAATATCTTAATGGATATATATAATATATGTATGGCTATTAAAATATCTCAACTCCCAAGGACAAAAAAAAATTATATAGCAACGTCTTTTCACACAAAAATAGTAAAGGAGCAATACCAATAAACTATTTATTCAAGCGTTTTTTTTTTGGGTCATCAAATTTTTTCATCGTTATAAGCTCCTGATATAATCCAACTATACATAGAAACCTTAATAGTACATTCTATTAAAACTTCGAAACCTCCTAACTAGAAGACCTTGGTTTTCGAAATCCTGGTAAAACCCCTGAGACTAGACAAAACCCGAACTTACTCTAGAAAGATGAGGAACATAAATTCTAACATCAAAAATACCTTCAAACTCAAGTGAAATCCCAAAAAAACTTGTATTAAGGAACCGTAAGAAAGAAAAGCAAAATTCAACTCAAACTTGAAATTTTAAATGGAAAACCGAATTACCGCTTCCATATGTCGAGGCATTCCCTCTACCAAATGTCTGATAAAGCGGCTCCCAAATTTCAATTAATCGATTTTCAAGGTGGTGCGAAGATCTGGGGTCGACATGTAACATCTTACTCAACCCATTATGTCCCCTACATTTTCTACAGGATTTGAGTCCGGACTACGCGCTGGCCATTTCATATTTGTTATTTCCACCGAGATTTCCACCTCGTTCAGATTACTGTTCAGATATCCTTGCCATCTGTGGTCTGCATTGCCATGCATAACTATAGCGTTATCTCCAATTAGAGGAGCAAAAGGTACTTGGAGGTATCTTGGAGAATATCTCTTATGTACCTACCCGCATTCAAAAATCTCCTTCAGCCAGAACGAGGTCTGTGCTTTAGTTCGCTATAATACCTTCCCAAATATTTATCCATACTTTATTGTGACCTAAAGCAAAATCTGGACTCATTCAAATCTCAATGTAGGTCTTGCGGTGTAAAGTGAATCCGGGGGACACTGTCTTCTGGGTTCAATTCTAGTCCATTTGCGGATGTTATGGTTTCATGCCTACTTCGAGTAGGAGTCTTCTTACAGGTCTTACTTACGTTTACGTACCAAATTTCTTCCAGCCGGTTTCGGGCCTGAACGGGCGTAGTGGTCCTATTGCGGAGAATGAAAACCGATTATCAGTAGTACAGTACAGTAGATCCAGGTGATTCAAGAACATGTAACGCTCACTTTTGCCATCTTGAATTAAAACCACTGCCCGTACTACATCATTTAGAGATATTGCAACTTTAACACTAATTTTAAATCTCAATAAATTCTTCACAATAAGTCCGGCTCTAAGAATATGTCAAAATGTAATAAATTTTTTCCGATATTTTTTGTTTATGATGTGGTAGATACATTAGTACAGGGTGGCTAAGAAGTGGTAACCCTGAATCTTATCTAGAAAATTGTAGTTACGAATTAAGTTACGAAAAAAATCTAAATACAAAAGTTTTTTGGATTTATCCACACTTTTATTTTATTTAATTTTTTTGTATATAGGGTGTTTGGTTTTTCATGAACAGGCATCAAATTTCTTATTTTAAATGGAATACCCTATATATTATTACCTATAGCGATTCTGTCTTTCATTCTGAGTAAATTGAGTTGTTAAAGTTATTTTCAGAAGTCGTCATCGAGATCCTCATTTTAAAAAAACCTATTTTATCTAATAAAAGTTTAATTTAACCAATGTATATAAATTGACATTACCTGTATCAAAATTCGTTGATTTGACCCCTTACTAAGGTTTATTTATTATAATAATTGGTTAAATCAAATTTTTATAAGGTAAAATAGCTTTTTTTTATAAAAGGATAATTTTTCGAAAATAAATTAAAAAACGATTTCCTCAAAAACGATACGGAATTTTGATACATGTGTTATAATAAAAGATAATCAGAATGAAGGCTAGAATCGACATGTGTAAAAATATATAGAGTGTTTTATTTAGAATATGAAATGTGATGCCTGTTTACCGAAAAAAAACCACCCTGTATATAAAAAAAATAAATTAAAAAAAAACTTTTTTTTGAGAGCGATGGAAAACGGAAAGTTCACAAAATATGCATAAACCGCTTAATTCTTTCTTTAAAATTAAAAACATGATAATTATAATAGCAGTGTTACTTAGCCTGACATCGCGAAGATGCGATTAATCCTTTTGCAAAAGAAAGATCATTTACTTTGGATTTGCCGATAATAGATAAAAAATACCAGATTAATCATAGTTCATAAAACAAAACAGTAAATAAACCCTTCGACAAGTAAGAAAACATTAAATTGACTAATCATGTAATTAGCAGCCTGTTCAAGGTCAGCATCAGGAACTCTTGTTTCAGCCTTGAATGTACTAGTGCCTAATAGGTTTTTTGTAAGACGTTTTTAGAAGCCATTAATAGTGGAAGAAACGATAGGAACGCTACTGACATTTAAGCACCATTCTATTCAGTAACCTAAAATCATCGAATCATCGCCCATCTTCTGTTGCGTGAGAAACAATTATGCCCAATGTTTTGATAGGATACGATGGTATACCCTTTAATGACTTCTTATTATGCTCTTTTTGTATCACAACTGGTTTTGGAAGGTCCATTCCAATAAGATTTCGAATTTTACATGCTCGTTATATCAGAATTAGTTATTATGAAACCATTCTCTTTTTTCGTGGGATGCTAGATAAATGTTTTAGGAAAATAAGGAAACGAGTAAGGTTAATGTATTTAATTCACACTTGATTTTACTGTGGAATGTAGCGAGAGAAGTTCCTGGTAAAGAGTTTTTTTTCTATAGTTTTGATTCATATTCTAACAAAAAAGTTTGGAAAGTAATGTTTGTTTAAAGGATTGTTTTAATAAACTCTGTTATTAATGAAGAAATCGAATTATTTTTTAGTTTTTTATAAAATATTTACTAATTAACGGACCAGAGATGGCCAATAAACTTGTGTCATTTTGCTAGATTTTAAGTTGTTTTTTCTACTTTTGTAGTCCTAGTTTCCGTCCTTCGCTAATGAGCTGTTATTCCTCCTCTTAAAAATTCATAGTTTTATTTGGGCCTTATTATTACCGGGCCCCTGTCATCAGTGCGCCCCTTCCCCGGGTGTAGCTACGCCACTGTATAAATGGTGCCATCCTTTATTTTATTCAAAATGGTAATATAAAGAAGTAGAAAAGGTTTTTAGATAGTCACGAAAATAAGTGCGATTTAAGACCAGTTGTGCTGTGATGTTTCAAGGATTTTTTTTTTCGTAAAAATATCTGAAAAAACTAATTCCACACAGACAGTACATATATGTACATCCATATAATTATTTGGAAATTACTATGTAAATATTATATAAATTGTTATATATTTCACTTCTTTTTAAAGAAGATTTTCTTTACAAGAAAAGTTCTCTTGAAAGGACCTAAGCTATTTTTTAACCAATTTTTTTACTCTTTTGGCTTAGTTTTTGTTGTGTTTGTAAAGCCGAAAGACATAGGTTAGGTCAGGTGATTTTGCATTCATGCGTAAATGAGAATTTATGACACCATAGCTGTTTTTATGTATTTCATGTACATTTTTTTATCTTAAATAGAGCTTTCTCGGCAATTATAGATAGAGGAAAGGAAAATCTTAGCCTTCAATTAAAGGTTTTCAAAAATAATAATAATTAGAAATTTTAATTACTGGACTTTTTACAAAGAACTTAGTAAATATACATTACGTCAATGAATTATGGAATATCTGAAATACAGAGCCACCTGTTGTTCCATTAGTAATAAACTGACTGTAATGAACCTTTTTGCTTGATGGGCAATAACTTGCAGGATTTAGTTAATGTCTTAATTCTTAATAGTCTTCCTTATACAGGATGTTGTATAAAGTCTGTATAGATGTAATTTATCTAGTATTGGAATATTATGTAAGAAATATACTTGCAGAGAAAATAATCTGGTAAAGGTCCTGACTAGAGACTGATCTATAGCAAAATACTTTAACATCGAGCTCAATACGCACTAATCACATAACTTCGTTTATTTTTCTCTTGGTAAAATAAGCGTTTAGTAAATGAAGTCCTTAAATTCAATTCTTGTGTAAAGTTTAACATGCTCTAACATACAAGAGGCGATATAAAGTGACTTTTTATTATGGGTAAGAAAACTGTTCATTTTAGGTATAGGGTGTGCTACATAAAAAATGTTAAAATTTTACGCATAACCCAAACCAGAAGTGACCCGAAGTTGCCATTATTTAAAAAAAAAAGCATACCGACATCAATTTACAGATTTTAATTCCGAATACTTTTCCGCATAGAGCTAACGGCCCATCGCCGTACATACCCTGTACAACCCTATATTTTATAGAATATTAAAAATTGATTCAAAATTTTCTATGTTTCTATACTTATGTAATTTATTACTGAGATGGATATCATTAGTCTACAGGCGTGCCTCAATAATATCAGTTTTCTATAACCATTGAGGTTGAACTTCTTAATTTAGAACATTTGTTTACAAAAACTATCACTTTATAAAGATATATTTACATTCCTGATGTTATTAAAGTGCTGGATCAACACTGTCTAAACAAGCAACAATATTTTTCATTTAATCTAAATCTAAAGGAATTTAAAGTTGTAGACATTTCTGTTCGATATTTATTTTCTTTAACCAGTTTTATTTTTGTCAATAAAAAAATTTAACCTGTGGATTTTGAATTGAAATACTACGCGTTGCAGTCTTGCTGAAAGTCGAAAGAAAACCGAGACTGACCTGTGTCTGACCAAAATTTCAAACAATTACGATATTACGCTAAAACACGTATTTGAAAATGTTTTAATTAAAACTTGAGTGACTTGTACGTGCTAAGCTCACCAACAAAAACCAACCTATATTTTGCAAAAGCACAAACGAAACACATTTCGTATTTGAAAGGAAATACTCCTGCATGCCTATTAAAATGGCGACATGAGATCATAATTTTGTAACCTTCTAAACTGAAATATTTATGGATCGTTTCCATCAGAACTGTAAATGGCCCGTTGAAAGCCCGAAATAAATTTAAGCGAGTGTGTTTGGGTTTAGAGTTTAGAATAGTTCCAAAATATTTTTTCGATGATTGAACGATAGTATTAGGCCATTTTGTAGGAGATTTTTTAAATATTTAAAGCAATTTAAGTAACATGTAAGATGGAAGTCAGGCAAAACATAATTTGAAGCAATATATTTATAGCAGTATGCTTTGCTATTAATTTTTACTTTGCTCTTAGAGAGAAGTATTGTAATTGCGGAAAAATCACCCTCCCAGATTTTTTCAGATCTTTACAGGGTCCCTAGATACCGAAAAACATGTTTTCTCAATTCCGTCGGTCTGTCTGTCCGTCGCGGCACAGCTAAAAAGCTACAAATCCGATTGACTTTAAATTTTGGTCTAAAATTAAAGGTCAAATGGCCATGAACTGGTAATATGTTGATACAAATCCAATATGGCGAAACAAAAGTTGCCTAGTGAAATGTTAAAAAGATTATTACCAAAAAACTGTTATCTAATTTACTTCAAATTTTGCACAAAAATCAAGTATTATGAATGTTTTATCAATTCCGTCGCTCTGTATGTGTGTCGATCTGTTAGTTTAAGGCATAGCTTAAAAACTACTGATCCGATTGATTTCAAATCTTGGTCATACATTAGGGTTTTATGGGGATAATCTGGTAATATTTTGGTAAAAATCGAATATAGCTGAACAAGATGGCGCACAGTGTTTTGTCTAATGGACAAAAATATAAAAAGGTAAGTATCAATTTTAACAATATTTTTATTTATTATGATAGTTTATCGGTCCGCGAAATGAAATGCAATAGTAAAGCTTTAACAAGAAAGGCGCGAAATTATAAGTAGGCTGTGAAAACATGTGATATTCGGAGCGGGTTATCATTGACAGATGATCTGTGTTATTTATATTGTTTGAATTATTTTTTATGGCAGATAAATTGGTCAATATATTTGTGTAAATTATGGAGAATATTATCCAAGGTATGTACTGTATGGTTTTAATATGTTTAATATGAAAAGTATAGTCTATATATTTATTTACGTGCATATAATTTTGTTGGTTAAAGTGCCAAAATAATATATAATTTTAATTTCTTTGCGGCTTTTCAAAAATACCCCAAAAAAACCCCTCTGCGTTTTTGGCTCATAATAATTTTTAAAGTATTTACTTTCCAAAACTGTTATTCAAATTTGCCCCAACTTGCCCCCACCTTTTTTATTTATATTTTTAGGGAAGGAGATTCTTGTAAAAAATTCGGACTTATTTGAGGAATGGTTTGCAAGCCGAAGCGATCAAAAAATGGAACGTGTTGGCGAGAAATTAAGAAGCCTTTTAATACCTCACGCTGAAGACATGAGTTTAGACGTACTCATCCGGCAGACAAGTAAATACTTTTGTTTGAAGATGGCCGCCAAGTGGAAGGAGTGCAAGAGAACTCGCTCGCGTTTTGTCGAACGTCATAAAACGTGGCTAAACACCAGGATATTGTTACCTAATATTAGACGAAATTCTGAACCAACAGATCAACCTGTGAGAGTCAGAGGTAGGCCCAAAAAATCTTTTGAGTCTCTGTCATTAAAATCAAAAAAACGGAAAGTAGAGGAACTGGTATCTCAACACTCAACTGAAGAATTATATTTTGCTGTCGAAAGATCAGCTCATTTATCAACTTCTTCAAAAATAATATTACCTAAAAAAACATCTTTATCTCCTCAACAGGCTCTAGCATTGTATTTTGATTTAAGTTTATCTGTTAGGAAATATAATATTTTAAGAACTGTGGTGAACGCTATTCATAAAGACTGCTTCCCTAGCATGACTGTAATAACTAACCTTAAAAAACAATATCTTCCAAAGAACATACAAGTTGATGATATATCAGCTCAAGTTGATATTCAAGAGTTGCTTCAGAAAACAGTGAATAGTATTTTGAACATCTGTGATATTGAAAACAGTAATAAACATCTGAAATTAATTTGCAAGTGGGGGTTTGACGGCAGCGGGGGACACAGTCTTTATAAACAGAAGTTTTCTTCTGATCATAGTAAAGTTCCGATGAGTATATGTTTTTTGTGGCTCTTGTACCGTTAAGATTAGTGGACATATTAAGTGATAAAATTATTTGGAATAATTTGCGATCTTCTTCTACTCTTTTTTGTAGACCCATCAAATTTTTATTTATGAAAGAAACAGCGGAACTGGTTCGATCAGAAGAACGTATAATAAATAACAAAATGAATAATTTATCTGCTTATGAAACTTGTTTCAATGGTCATGAGATACAGATTAAATTTGAAATGCTCTTCACTATGCTAGACGGTAGTGTTGCTAATATTTTGTCAGGTACTAATGCCACGGCAAGATGTTTTATTTGTAAAGCGTCTCCCAAGGAGATGAATTCAGAGGCGGTAGCTGATAAAACTTTTTGCAAAGAAAATCTCCGTTTTGGTTTGTCCACCTTACATTGCTGGATAAAGTTCTTTGAATGTCTCTTGCATATTTCGTACCGTTTACCGATTAAAGTATGGCAAGTTAAGGGTACAGAAAACAAAAACATATATGAAAATAATAAAAAAAGAATTCAGTTAGAGTTTAAATCAAGAATGGCGCTGTTAGTGGACAAACCAAAACAGGGATTTGGGTCTTCCAACGATGGCAATACCGTCAGGAGATTCTTTACAAATCCGACATTGAGTGCCGAAATAACTGGCGTTAACATACAGTTAATTATTAATTTTGGTATAATTTTAAGAGTGTTGTCCAGTGGATATAGAATAAATCTAAGCGAATTTGGTCGATATTAAATGAAACAAGACAGTTATATCTTAATCTGTATAGCTGGTACTACATGCCTAGTAACACAAAGTACTGGTTCATGGTGCTATGGTAGTTGAGTTTTTTGATTTACCTATAGGACAATTGTTAGAAGACGCACTGGAAGCGAGACACAAGGAAATCAAAAAACTTCGACTAAGTCATACGCGAAAGACTTCTCGGACCAACACAAATACAGATTTATTCAATTTATTACTACTTACCTCTGACCCCGAACTTTTGACACACAGAAAAATTGTATCCAAAGGCAAATGTCAACTAGATAACGAAATTAGAAAATATGTAATTGATACCGATGAGAGGACAGATTTACCCATACCGTTAGATTTGTCTAATTTAGTCGAAAGTGAATCAGAAAGCGAAGATTCTGACTAATTTATTATTATCGCTTTTATTGATCTATACTGACCTCAGTTATGAAACTATTTAGTGTGAAGTATACGTACATATAGATTTATATTATAACTACCAAGTTAAGTTGCAAAAAAACTATCTATTAAACATAATTATAATCAATTATGGCGATGGCGGAATTCTTTTTTTAATTCATTTATAAAAAATTTAGATTTATGGGTTAACTTTTTGCTAAGGATATTGTATGTTCAAAAAATGATATATTATGTGATTGATAAATATATAGTAAAAGTATAATTATACCGGCTGTATAGCAAGATTTTTATTTTTGTCCCCTAATCCCTATGTCACGAAACACTGTGTGGCGGTCGTGTGAACTAAAATTATTGCTTAAAAACGGGTTATCTAATTTACCTCAAATTTTGCACAAAATCAAGTGTTATATAGAAATGAACCGCTTACATTTCAAGATAGCAAAAAAAAAATGGCGGTCTAATAGAATATTTAAAAAATCATTTTGACAAAACTACTTATTAGATTAATTTCACATTTTGTGCAAGCATTAAGTGTGATATAGATAAACTCGTAAAGTTGTGGTAGGAATTCAAGAAGGCGAAACAAAATGGTCGCAAATAAAATGTTTAAGAAATCAACATCAAAGAATCTTCGTATTCAAATGACTTTAAATTTTGCAGACATGTTGAATCTGATATAGTGATAAACTGGTACGAATTCAACACGACGAAACAAAATGAGGCTGTGTGTCAACGTAAAAACTACTCATGCAATTATTTTAAATTATACCCAAAAAGCCAGTGTGGTATAGGTAGACACCTGTAAGAATCCAATATGATGGAACAAAACGGTGCCTAATATAAATGTTTGGAAAGACAAAAAAATATATATTACAAAATTACTATGTATGAAACGAAATTGGGTTAAACTTCACTGTTCCTGATAAAAGGAAAGATTCGTAACGAGGATAATTTCGGATAAAGGAAATTTACCGATTTTTTAATAACATTTTTGCACGAAATACAAGTGAGTTCTTTGTTTCTTCCTTGAGCTTAGAATGATTTCGTAAATCATTTTTAGCTTGCTGATTTTCAAGAGGGGATAAATTTGGCATTTTTGTATAAAAACAATTCTAGATGGTAGCTCCAAAATGGCGGACAAGTATTGCTAAAAGTGTTCCGATCCAAATAAAATACATTTTTACTCAACATTTAGAAATGCAAGATAGTGGCGCCAACATGAATGACGGATTTTGTCATTTGTATAGATTAAAGTGGCCAACTTTTAAAAGTCAAAATACGGGACGGTCCACTAAGATTGCAGTTCAACTCAGTCTTCAGTTCTTTTTCTTTATCTAATTAAGCGTAAATAATTTGAACAACCAAAAAAAGAGGCCACTACTTTAATTCAGTTGTAGATAAATATGGCCCTGGGGGAGGTTTTACCCTCCCAACTCCGAAAAAAAGGTCCTTACTTCACTTACTTTATACTATTTCTATCATTTTGGCTTAAATAAAAGTGGCTATGGGGAGTGTAACCCTCAAAGCCCCCCCCCTTATATACGTCCCGGCTTCAACCATTTTTGTGTGGCAATAAAACGAGCAGATTAAAGCAGAAACTAAATGGTCCATCTGTTGGTTTCTTCTTGAAATCATTATTAAAACTATACCATTCAATATTTTCAAACGATTATTGCTTTATTAAAGAGAGTACACTTAACGATTATTTGTGAAAGACAATGTCATTTAAATGACTGTCGCGACTGGCTTGGCAGTAGCCCATTCTCTTAACCCAATTTTTCAATACGTTGATGAAATTGACGTCATTTTCCAACTCATTTATAGCCCGCGCAGAGAACTGGTAACGAAGCGGATGGTCATTTTGCTTCAGCTCTTGAGTGATTTACACCTTATAAGCAAATAATCCAAGATGTGTATGCAATATTCTCCTTAAAGACGTGCGACTGATGTTTGGTTGTTGAGCTTTGAGCCGCAATTCTTTCGACTGTAGATACTGAACTAGCACACGGATAACTTTTATTGTCCACAAGCACACCATTTTCACGAACTTTTTTTTATGAATTTCCTGACACTGAGGGGGCTTCATTTCGACCAAAAATTCTTCTTAATTTCCGCACAGTTTTTGCTACACAGCACTTACTTTCGAAATCTTTTTAAATATTTTCCAGCGTTGTTCAAGCGTAAAACGATCCATTTTTATATTTACTCACAGTGGAGGTTTGACACTAAATATCTGTGACTTTGACAATCAAGTCAGCGTTGAAATGACGCACACTTCAAAAAACAGATGGTTGCAAATTGGCTTCAATTGTGATCTTTTTTTTCCTGTAATAAAATTATAATTCTGTGGCACAAATGTATATGCCTGAGGTAACATTTTTTTTAACTTTTTATAGATAAACGTGATTTTTAAATTTTAAATATATTATATATTTTAAAAAAGCAATATGTTGTCTCTCCGAAAATCAAAATACCTTAAAATTTCGAGAACGCGTTGACCTTTTAGAAAAGACTATTGAAATCCAGCACTGATTTCAACATAGATAATTAATTCCCTATCAGCATCAAATAAATATAATTATGTATAATCTTCTTAGTTAGCAATTGGTAACTGCTTTTTTATCCTTATAATCCAAATTCAAATAGGCGTTGGATGAACTAAAAGCAACGACTCATTAGTTCCACAGAGTTAGCGATAATACAGTTTAAATTAAAAATATAACTCTCCGGAGCGTTGGGCGAACGAGAAGAAGATTAATTGGAGTAAAATAAACATAAATTAAAATGTCTCAAACATTTACGTATTTAGGAAGAGAAATTTTTAAAAATAGCCTTAATGTAATCAGTAGGTTCATGCCTGCTCGGGCTGGAGGCTTCCGGTTAGACAAATACGTTTTGATCAGAATAAAACGGTTTTAAAAATACACTCGGTTTATTTCGTAGCGGTTTTCTAGTCAGGAATATCTGTGAAATTAATAATTTAAACGCTTTATCCCTTACTTTTAGAGTCGGCAGTGTTAATTAGACGCAAAAGAAGCGCTTGAATTTGTTAATACAAATAAAACAGATTTTTCCAATGGTATATTTGATTTATTTTTTTTTTGTTTCAGGTGAGTTTTTACAATGACCAGGTTCATAAATATAAACATTTACGTATTTAGGAAGAGAAATTTTTAAAAATAGCCTTAATGTAAACATGTTATTAAAAACAATATAACAAAGAAGCTTATAAATCAGTAAGTTTAAGGATTAATTTACCCAAACATTTACATTTTTGGTTAATTTATACCCGTTACAAAAGCTTATTCAGGTTAAAACTGGTAATTTGTTCTAAAAGAGCAGGTACTGAAGCAGGAACTGAATGGATGAGAATTTGCAAAATATGTCAGTGGATATAAGTTCTAGAGACGCTAAACTTTGTTAATTCTGAACGGGAGTGTGTGCAATTTTGTTTCACACCCTCACGCCCAGGCGTCAAAGAAAGCGGTATGACTATCCTGAAGGGTTCTGAAATGTTTTTCTTCATGACTAGATATAGTTTATAACAATATTTAGTAGCAATGAATATATAAAATAAAATAACAACTCCATGAAAAACATATATTATTTAAATAAATATGGAGGAAATGAACAAAAAGACAAATATGGCATATTTTTTTATAAATTTATGATAGTCCTAGTTCTTGAAATTATTATTAACATATTGACCGAGAGAAATGCCTAATATATTAGCTTTTACAATTATTTTACAATCACACGACATTGTTCGACAATAGGAGCTACATGTGCACGGTTTAATAAGACCCGGTTTTTTATTTAATTGAGGTTACAAGTTACACTCTCGAATTTCATAGTGAAACTAGAAAAAATCAGTTCACTAGAATAGTTACTTATGTTTTTTTGCAGAAACATGTTTGAAACCTTAGAGTAATATATGATGATAATTTTGACAAATTTGAAGCCGAACAATTTATTTTTAGAAATTAATGTATATCTATATATAAGTTTTTTTCTAAGAAATTTTTTCTTTTTCGAAATTTTCTGCAATCTATGAATCTACCTCCAAAATGTGCGCGTTCGTAATAATATTGAGTATAGAATTTTTTTTGAGAAAAATTAATTAGTTTATGTTGTAAAAAGTTCTGAGAATTTAAGAGTTTTTAAATCATGCGTAATATACATATATAATACATATAACTCCAATATCATACGAAAAATATAGCTATAACATTTTTTAATATTAAATAAAAATATATGTTTCGAACATTCGATAAATTGTTTTTTGCGTATATTTCCACACTTTCGACAATAACTGGGAAAATGTTTAACCGAGCGAAAACGAATTTTCCAAATAAAATATTTGTTATAACATTTTCATTAGCTAGAAGGAATGCCTTTTTGAGCCTTTCACTATTTTCCAATTTATATATCCGTATACATTTTTGTGTTAAGTTGATTCTGTTAGAAAGTAATAAATAACAATAATTCTCGTGAAAAAACAATTTCTTAGACTCTAACAATAAGCGTTTTTGCAGATATATTTACTTCTTATAGACTTATACAATTCTTTTTTCTAACTCTAAATAATCCGCGTTTTTTATTTGTACATTGAAAATAATATATATTTATTATGCGGTAAATTGGATGTATGCATATTTTTTTCAGTTCAGTGCTTTTAAATGAATGCGCTGTATAATGTACAAGAACAACGGAAAAAGTTGTAAGGACCATGCTTTAGTCTCTCAGTTTCAAACTGGGCACCATATACAGCGTACGTCGTTGAGTGTGCAGCAAGCAATTCTCGATTTGACGGGGTGAGATCAATTCAAACATTGACGTGCTACGTTTTCTATAATTACACATATTTTTCAACCATTTCTTTGCCTTATAGCACTAGTAGATATTTGTAATAAGTTATAAAATAAAATAATAACTCAATGAGAATAAAAATGTTCATAGAAATACAGAGGAAATGAAGAAAACTTCCAAAAATATATTTTGCAAGAACTAAGGCTATTTATGAGCATCAATGCGTAACGATATATGTACCTAAGATAGAGTAGAACTATTCATCTATCTCCTTGTCGTAGACATACCATTAATCGATAATTTGCCTAGACGGAAACCCCTTTTTAAAATTGTGTGGCTTTAATTATCCTAGTAAGTGTATTTGTAGGTAACATCGTATTATTATGTCAGCTTCGACCGATACGTTGTGTTTTTTGAGTCACAATTACGTAGCAAAGGACAAAATGTTAGACAAGTTTTAATTTTACATCATTCTACAAAAGTCAACAAAGGCTGGAGCTTTACACATTGTTCATTTATATTTTGATACCGTTTCAGCTTTACCTACGGGAAATCCAAAAAAAAAACTTTGAAAAATGTAGGATTTTTCTTCTATTTGCTAAGAATAACAAAAATTTCAAAAAAGTTTTGAAGAATAGAAAACATACATAACCTAATAATATTTTTTAATGGGACGCCATGTATATTATTATTTATTTATATCATATTAAAAGATTCTTCACACGTCTTATGGAATATGATTTTCGGTTATTTTTTCTAATGTTTTATTATAATGCAGTTCTCCATGTTCCGATAAAAAATTCTCTTGGATCACAACCTAATCCTATGACTAATTTTTATGATTTAGGATGATAAATGTGGCCAAATCCCATATAACATATTACATAAACGATACCACCAGCAGTTAAAGTGGAAAGGGGCTTTCACAGAAGTTTTGGTTGATATTTTTCGCAAGCAACCAAAAAGATTGGTGACCATTTTGGCAAAAAAAGAACTTTATAGTTTGTGTTTTTCTGTTTTCCCCGTGTAATTTATATGGGATTTGGGCAAAGTTTCACACCTTGTATCTTAAAAAGTAGTCATAGGATTAGGTTCTGTCCTGGGTTCTGTCCACGAGAACTTTTGATCTGAACATAGAGAACTGCATTATATCAAAAAATTAGAAAAATTAACCGAGAGCCATTTTCAATAAGAAGTGTGAGATGGGTCCTTTAGTATTTGGATAATTTAATTTCTGTTTAAAATCATCTGCCATAATCATATCATTATTATTATTATAATTAGCATTATTACTAAATTATAATGTACTTAAACGTTCTTAGGCCATAACATTGCAGGAATCATTGGTATTAATATTTTAGTACTTAAATATCTAGAGATCATAGTTGTTATTGACGTAGATGTAGAAAACTGAGAGAAGTTTTGGTTGATATTTTTCGCAAGCAACCAAAAAGATTGGTGACCATTTTGGCAAAAAAAGAACTTTATAGTTTGTGTTTTTCTGTTTTCCCCCTATAATTTATATGGGATTTGGGCAAAGTTTCACACCTTGTATCTTGAAAAGTAGTCATAGTATTAGGTTCTGTCCTGAGTTCTGTTCACGAGAACTTTTGATCTGAACATAGAGAACTGCATTATATCAAAAAATTAGAAAAATTAACCGAGAGCCATTTTCAATAAGAAGTGTGAGATGGGTCCTTTAGTATTTGGATAATGTAATTTCTGTTTAAAATCATCTGCCATAATCATATCATTATTATTATTATAATTAGCATTATTACTAAATTATAATGCACTTAAACGTTCTTAGTCCATAACATTGCAGGAATCATTGGTATTAATATTTTAGTACTTAAATATCTAGAGATCACAGTTGTTATTGACGTAGATGTAGAAAACTGAGATATGTTGTACAAACGCGTAAATTTATTTAGACAATACAAATTGTTAAAAATCAAAATAGTTAGTAGAATCAAACTGTGTGTCCTTAAAAACCCGAATAAATTAAACACGATATTTCGTTAATCCCCTTCTTTCGATTTCATGGCCTCCCCCACCACACACCTCCATTACTGACACAACATATATTTTATTTCCAGAATAAAATAATTTAATATTATCAACAAAGATTTATAATTACGACCGAAAGAACCTGTCAAGAAATAAAGTTTATTCTCCCCCCCCTCCTAGCTAGCTATTTATTTTTTTGGTTATTTATTAATTAAGTAATATATTAAAACATTTTAAATTTATCGTGGACATTCTCTCACGGAAAAATATTTAAAATGGAGCCATTTCGCCGTCTTATTTGTTTTAACAAGATTGCTATAGGATGATGACATCTAAGTTGGTCCATCTGTACATATGTTAAATTGTCAGAAATTAAAATGATTAGTAAAATAGAACTCCATACCCCTTAAAGTTCAGAAAACCATATAAAACTCGATATTTTTAGACATAGACAATTTTCTTTTTTCCCCAACATTCCCCCCATACACTTAACTTATTGACATAAGGATTTTTTTTAGTTATCGATAATTTCGATTTCGATGTTTTCTAATTTACCTATAGTTAACTATCGATATATAAAACAATTCCGTCCCTAATTCCCACTATCGAACGTTCTCCAGACGTCTCTGTGCCATAAATTACAGTAGATGTTTCCTGTTGTTCACGAAACATGATACGTTTATTCAGCAAAAATCATAGCATACATGCTGATCAAATGACTGGATGAATTATATTAAAAAATCTGCCTTATCACCAGCATAAAATGTGACCTCAAGTAAATTGCCATGTTATACCAATAAATAACTAATAATGCACACAAACAATCATCAGTTATTTTGAAACGTTATCGCTTAACCTAAATAATGTAAAAAAAAGATTAACAAAGATTAGTGCTTTAACACATTGTTAATGCGGAATAAGCATTATCTGGCTCTGAGATTTTTTTCTAATGGAAACTTTTGTCTATTTTAAGTTACAAGATTTGTTTTTTATTTTTTAAGAAAATAAGTTTATATTTTTTATGACATAATATTAAATTGCAATGTTAAGAAGGATGTAATGTTTCATTTTCTGTATTCTTTCTTATATATATTAGTTAATTTCTTACTTCATAAGAAATAGAATGAGCCGTAAATTGTGTGTTATCTTTCTCTTTCCTTCAGGAAAGGAAAGTTTCGTTACTAGAGATGTTCCGGAAAAGACCTGATTTTTTTTATCCAAATTACCGGGACCTTCCCCCTAATAAATAAAACCCTTCTTTTATCAGGGAAAATGAAACATAACACAATCTACATACAATATTAACAAATATCTAAGTACTGATAAAAAAGAACGATTCTTTATAAGGTAAATGACCAGTTTACCGTAAAATGACTTAAGACCTATCTTACTTACTCTATTACATTCACAGACCCCAGTCAACCAATTTTTGAAATTTTAATTTTACGTATTTTAAGATTTTTGAAGTTATTATTTGTTATTATATATTTATTTTTTTAAGTTTCTATTCTTACTTAGTTTATTGATATAAACTTAGTTTATATTATATCATATATTTTAACTTACATTGTCAAACTTGAATGATATTTTTCCGATTTTTTTCTGAAAAACTGCCAAGAGTTTTATCAGGAAATTTTTCACTTGAAAATTAAATATGGCGTACGAAATCTTGTCAGTGATTGGTCAGAACTGATGGGAAGTAAATAATGGATGATATTTCATATTTGCGATAAATTTTTGAATTGAATGTCAGTTTGTGAATTTGTAAAGTAGGTGAAATATTAATGAGCCGTTTCAGAAATTGACGAAAATATTGTAAAGTTAAGTACCTATTTATTTATTTTTTTTTATTCATGAATATTCTTGTCAAATACAACCCGAGGCTTACTTACTCAGTCTCCTTTTCATTCTGGCAAAAGTTATTCGTAAAAATGAGTTTTTATTACTTTAAAGCAAAATGAACCCATTTTTATAAGCATATTTTTTATATATTATATAGAAAAAGTGGTGCCTTCAGTCAAAATGTCCGATTGTTATATACGATAACACATATATATCTTGTCAAGTCGGACCTACAGAGAGAACAGAACAAAATAGTTTTATGTTTTAATTATTTATAATATAATAAAATAGTTGCCTTTATCTCTTTCTTGTTACACACCTTTGTTTTGAGAAACAATCTATTAAAAAAATAAAACCACCTACCAAACGTGGTTATTTTAAATGCTCTATAGACATGATCCAAGGCTGGTAGATATTTGGTATGCATCGTTAGCTCCCAGTACATGGTTCAGGTATTCCAATAATGTCAGAAAAACAGCTTGGCCGGTGACAAGCGTATTAATTAGATACGAACATCTTTTGCGTTTCAATAAACCAGAGTGCACTTTGTAAAGGTAGCATAGGATATCGGAGAACATTTTGGTAACCCGAGAAGTATTTCTAGTTACTATAGTATTAACATGCTAAATTTAGGAGGGGTCCCACATTTTTACTTCCCTCATAAAAGGGAAGTACTTATTGTAATCGTGAAAAAATTACCCTCGGAGATTTTTTGAGATCTTTACGTTTCAGGGTCCCTAGGTGACGAAAAACATGTTTTCTCGATTCCGTCGATTTGCCTGTCGTCTGTGTGTGTCTGTATGTCGGCTGTCTGTTCGTGGTATAACTAAAAAACTACTTACCTGCTTGACTAGATGCCAAAAAATTGATTTTAGATTTGTCTTCTCTGTCTGTCAATTCGCAGCATAGCTGAAAAACTGCTCATCAGATTGACTTCAAAATTTTAGTCAAACATTAAGGCTCATATGCGCATGACCTGGTAATATATTGTTAAAAATCCAATATGCCGGAACAAGATGGTGGCCTAGTGGAACGTTAAAAAAATATTACTAAAAAAACCAATTATCCCATTTATCTAAAATTTAGCTCAAAAATCAAGTATTATATAGGGATCAACTATAAAATTTTGGTACGAATCCAAGATGGCGGAAAAAAATAGCGGTTTAATATAATATTTAAAAATTGAGCCTGAAAAAACTACTTAATGAATTGCTTTCAGATTGTGGGTTATAACTATTTGTGGTATAGAGATGAACTAGTAAAACTGTGGTATTAATTCAAGTGGCGGAACAAAATGGGGGCCAAATAAAATTTTTGTAATCTGAATGTTTTACATATTTTCACGTTTTAGCGTCCCTAGATGCCAAAAATGTTTTATCAATTCCGTCTATCGGTTTGCCTCTCTGTCTGTTTGTTGTCAGCAGATCTTAAAAACTACTCATCAGTTTGTTTTTTTTTTAATCGCAGGTATTGGAAAAGCTGAATTTTGCTGAAATTTATTATACCAGAAGGGCTTTATTTGAATCTCACGCAACATATTTCACCCGGTCTATTGTTATGACTGTGAACTTAATAACTGACACAAAATATATCCATACCATATTATTAACACTTTAGTAGGCGAAATTATGGAAAATGTGGAATTTGATAGTGACTCATATGGGGTTTTGATGTTTCTTAAAATTTGCTTTTAAATCTGCAGTTATTTTTGAAATTTTACTTTAATATTTAAACAGGCTGAAAAAAAAAAGATACTCTTGCCCCTAATCAAGAAACTAAACCGTTTTCGGAATACTTGACATTAAAAGTTCAATGCACTAGCCAAGGGAAACGTAATTTTTTAAATTTTTTCGCCATAATTAATTTAATGCTAATAAACTGGACAGATAATAATTTTAATTGTGGTATAAACACTTTAGGATACCATTTTGCCTAGAATGGCTTAGTATTTTTGAATATAGACGTGAAATTACAAAAAAAAAACTGCCGCAATTGAATTCCGCCACCATTAAATTTTACGTAAAATTTAACTGGTGAATTACAGCAAAATTTAGTTTTTTTTCCAATAACTGTGATTTTTGAGACCATGTTTATAGACTCATAGTCTAATATTATAGTCTTTTAAAGTTTGTTAAACTATTGTTTGCACACTGTATATACCACTCAGATATTAACTTATTATGACTAAAAATATGGTCTATGAGTTAAGTACTAAACTTAATTGTCCTTGTTTTTAAGTATCTACTAATTAACAAGTGTCTGATGATTAAACGTGTGGTATTTTTGTGTAGGCTTATATATTAAAAAATATATAATTCTAACTGCCAAACTATAAAACTTCTTAATAAAAGTTTTAAAACTCAATATTTTAAGAGTTTAGTTCCATTAAAAGAAAGTTGTCGATGTAAAAAGTTACTAATTATAATTTAGAAGTCAAAATGTATAAATAAATTACTAAAAAAAAGTTTTTACAAGAGTTTTTTTTAGTATATATAATCATCTATGCTGAATAGGAATTTGGGTGAACAGATTTGGAACTTATAAAATCGCAGTAAACAATAACTAGCTACGATTTGGAAGATGAAATATTACTAGATATTAAAAAGAGATTTAATAACATGTTTTAGTAAATTGCTAGGACCATATAAATATAATGCTTTGTTTACACAGGACCTGCTTATGATATTTTGTCGCCCCAGAGGTTAATTTTAAAAGTCGCCCTCACTTCCCCTCACCTTTTAAAAAAACTAAACGAAACCTAGATGAGTAGGAAATTTGCGAACCCCGTTTAACCCGGTGCAACTTTACAATATTATTAAAGAAAACTTTAAAAAATAGTCGTGAGTAAAAACATAAATCAGTACACAGAAATATCAAAATCTTGAAACTATCCATTATTTAAAAAAAACATTGTTCAAGATAGATAAATTCTACTAGGTATATCCATTCACAGCTGTGACAGTCAAAGCGACTATGGAATAATATTGTCACGTAATCAGGTGAGAGAGGCTTCGTAAAGTGGCCAAAGCTGACATAGCAGCCCTTTTTTTCTCCTCTAATCGAAACTGGCTAGACATATTGCCATTGTTTGCTCAATTGTCGAATAATCGAACAATTGATAACAGAAACGTTTGCCTCGAAAGACAAATTAGGTCGTTACTTCCCTGTGAAAATTTAAACTGAAATTAATCTTTATATTAAAAGACAAAAAATTCAAGGCCTCCTCTAAACAGTGCTAACAAAAAAAAACATTTGCGAAAATTATTCGTACTATAACTCAAAATGGCAATAAACTTAAATTAGTCCAACCCAGTAACGAATTACTAGACACCTAGAACAGAAATTGTTCTGTGATAATTATGACAATAGAAACAATCGTATTCTCCAAGTTGCCGTCGTATAACCATAACCCTACTTTCTACATTCGAAATGTCAAGTTAATATGTATGATTTGTGTGATGGGCCTGCGAACGTTTGTACTTATGTATGTATATGTGTGCGTTCTAGTTACGTCTCTGGATGACAGTGGTTACGAACGTCGCGGATCGCATCAGCAATTCTAATGCCGCGAGAACTCATGAATATATCTCGACCTAACCCAACTCGCATTGTACGTCGCGATTAGCACACAAATAACCGGAAAAATCGTCGCCTAGCTTTCGTTTATTAAACTCCTTTTTTTATATAAGCGCTATACGAGGACGATAAGTACAAGATGAATATTCGCCCATTGAAAGATTAACGGTATTTACGTGCCTTTGTTTATTTTTTTTTATTCTGGATGTCCCATTTATTATTTAATGACAAATTATCACAATATTGCTTTAAAATTATAACAATTAATATAAAAAAATGTGTATAAAATTTACTATACACGAGAAATTTCATTCAAATCTGATTCAGAAGAAATTGCACATGGATAAGGGCCTTAGCCCCCTCCCAAAATGAAAACTTGCTTGATAGTAATAATCGTATTATAAGTTACAAATAAATACAAAGAATAATTTAGGTTGTTAGTTTAATACCTTAATGTTAGGATTAACTTAGAAAGTTCGGGCCTGTCTCAGTGAATGAAGCTCTTAGCATTTTTGTTTTTAGTTTTACTACTTATATCTAAAATAAGTTTTTAGCTTCATCACTCCAAGGGCCATACCGTCTTTAAGCTCTTTATATTTACTATAACCCTTTTGCTTGTTTGCTAAACGTGCAGTCATACCTTCCTTTTGTGAAGTTGGCGGTAGAATGAAGCCTTGCCTGTTTTCCAGATAATGAGTGACATTCCATCTGCTTGCTTTCCATCGCTTGTACAAACTCCAGTTGTCTTAAGAATAGAATTTCGACAGAAAAGAGTGCTCTAGTAATAATGTCCTTAACCAACCTATTCCTCGACAAACATCCTGTGCTTTTCTCGCAGTTTATCTCCATGGAATCCATATAAATTTTTCTAACTTAGGCCACCAGCCCTTAAAGTGATAAAAATACGAAAAAAATATCTTAAAGATGGCCTATCGTGGGTAGAATTACATTAACCAAGCATTATTTTCTTTTTCTTGAAGAGTTGAAAGGTCTCGGTAACCAGGCGAACTTGCTGAAAAATCTGACTTAGTGTTTTAAATATATAGATAAGGACAACCGACGCCCAATAATAAAAAGCCACGGTACACCACTGTTTCAGATGGTATCAATATCGTCGGTTACTTTAAGAGTGGTCCTTAGCTATACATATATTCAAGGTGATCAGTCCTTAGTTACCATGAACTTCTCTATTGACCGCTGTCAGACCTAATTAATTAAACAATGACACTCTCTACTACTGAGTATTCTAAAAAGTTGTAACACCAAATTAGTTGCTGCCAATATGCTGGGTAGATCCTAAGATACTCTAGTAAGGAGGCATTCATGACCTATTTGGCTATATCAAAAAGAAATATGCACTTTATATTAGAAATTCTTTCTAGAGAATGCGCACAGGACGATGGGTGAGTTTTACATAATAATCAGTCTTGTGGCTTGTCAGTTAGAGAATCCATTGTTATTTGCCCTAGAGATAGGCTGAGTAGGCTGGTTGATGGTCTTGATTGTTGATATTCTAGACGCTAAACCGGAACTACACATACGGTATTTGTAGAAAATCGGGACTACACATGGATTTCTCAACATTTATAAACAAATGGCATTTGATAAAGTTCGCCATAACAAATTCTCAAATCACAGATAACCTGTCTTTGAAATAAATTGCACAATCCGAATAATTTATGCGCATGCCGTCAGTAGTGTTTTGACAATTACTATTTTTTTATGTATATGGAATATGTCAATGTTAACATAAAATGTATCATTCCAAATAGGTTAACCTGTACAATCATTACCACAGTTTGTTGATGTCAATCATATCACCACAGTATTTCTACCTACTCCTATTCTGTTGTGTATTAGACCACTTGTTTTTTAATAGCATAATTTCTTCTCTGGCATACTTCATCTATCATCATGACATATTTATTTCAAAAATACTTAAGCCCATGAAGAGAAGCCATAAAAGGAGAGCTAAATGACATGGTTTTAATAGAAATAATAATTCGACTTGATGACGATCCTATCGACTGCGCCATGTTATGATAATAACTACTTATTTCATCAAAATATAATGACAATATCAGTGTCAATCTGAAATTAACTAATGATTCCAAGCAGATAAAGAGGTAGAGTCATATTTAGTACACATTGAAAACTATGATGTCTTTTAAAAGTTTATATAATAACAATTTGGAATCTTTGGTTATTTTTGACATTGTTTTGGTTGCGACAATGGGACATCCTGTACTAAAATAAACTTTTAAGTGCTATTTCATTCAAATTCAATAATATTTTTTCCAATGCGTCTTTTGACATGCACAGCATTTAAACATGGCAACGAACTTAACAACTTTCCTTCATATTCAATTTAATATTCTGATGTGCCAGCGACCGGCATTAAATATGAAAATATATCAAACCCACGTCGTTACGTAAAGCAGCTAATAAGACACCGAAGGTACCAATTTGGCCGATTCCTATTAAAAAAACTAATTTTCCTCAAAAAGGGTTGACGTAATTTCCGTGAAAACGGGAAAAACTACTAATTGCGGCCGCACTCGTTATTAAACGACGGCGAAAGGGTTGGACGGGGGCAATTAGTTTCGTCGTTCGAAAACGGGCAGATGAAAAGATGAGCGGACCCGTTTTTTAAGGCTGTCATTATCGGGGCGTGGTCTTCTGCGTGTCATTATTTTAATAAACGGCCTGGTCCGATATGTGGCTCATTAACCCGTTAGGATACCGGCGACGGAGAACGACAGGGGGATTTCGGTGGTTATTAAAGTGTGACATCTTTTGTTGCTACTTATTTATATTACCTATGAATTTCGCTTCCAAAGTATTTCCGATTCGCTTATATTTGGTGTCATTGGATAGTACTTCGTTAATGCTTTTTAGTGCTCCATTTGGTTTTGTTGATGCTTTATCAGTTTCGCATATATTTGCCCGAAATTTTTTCTGGTCGTCTCAAACTAGACGTCATTGGTTGGTGCTTTTTGTAAATATTCTTTGATTTTGAATATTCCGATTAATGCTTTCTTATTTGTGTAAATATACACTTATTTTGTTTCAAGGTCAGCCCCCAAAATTTATCTGATTGGCCCAAATTAGGCCTCGGTCGTTAGTGCTTCTTAGCGATATCACATTAGTTATGTGGCGACTGAATGTCTCCCACATTTGTCTGCCAAAGTTAAAATTTGCGCATACCACACAGTATATATTTGTTTTTCTTTTCGTTGTTACTGCATAACATACTGTACATATTTATTTTATTTTACATTTACTTTTTTAATCTAGGCTAACTATCTATTGCTATTGAGAAATGTAACAATGTGTAGGTACTTAGTTTTCTGTACATAATTGTGGGAATTTCCATCGGCGTTTAGAGTCTAATTTAGTTTTAAGGTTCTTGTATGCTATCCGTTAATTTTTATTTTTACAACACTTCTTTGTACGATTTTAAAATATATTGTTGCACGTTCGATAGTAGGAACCATCACCGATAGTAAACTGTTTATTGCATTTAGGTTTTATGATAGGAAAATACCGAAACGACCCTTCTTAGTAAAGCTTTCTCCAAATTCCCATTTTACAATCTGTAATGAATGTTTTTATTTTGACCATGGGAAAGTTTACGAAGATAGAAAAAAAACCCCTTTTGCCAACGAATAGGACCAATCAAAGCGAGGAATTTTGGCACAGGGGGTGGAACTTTATGCTTCTTGAGATTTGTATTAATATTAGAGGAAGACCCTGTTTTTGGACTTGCAAGAAGTCGGATGTGAATTTTGTTGTTCTAGTTCAATAGACTTAACTTATTTTATTATATTTCGTTTTAACAGTGTTTCAATAAACTCTCACAGTTCATATAAAAAAGGAATGTATTGGATATATAGGTAATCAAGCACACACATACGTTCCTAAAGTTTCATTAGTGCTTTCTGAGTTTTGAAAATATTCCCTTATCGTGTTTCAAAGTCCGCTTCAAAAGTTTTCTGGTCGGCCCGAGCTAGATATCGTTCTTTAGTATTTAGTGCTTTAATTAGTTTTCTTAGCGTTTTCTTACTTCATCTGGAAATATTCGCTCAAGTAATATTTGCGAAATTAAAAAAACACATTAAATGCTAATTTCACAGACCAGCTGGTAGGACTGGATAATCAATATGTACCAATGAATTCGATAAAATATCAATATCTTTTCAGCCCTAAAATCACACGATGTAACTGCTAAAAAAACGACTCACAATTAACAATATATTATTCACTGAATTTTGTTTATACATATAAATATTGACATATCGAGTCAAAGGTAGTCCAGTCACTGTAACCGGAAGATTACTATATTATTATATTCAGTTTGTCTGCCAGGTTTTACAACAGAATACCAAGCGAAATGAGGGGATACTTCATAGAAAAGTTTTACTACTATTCTCTATTTTCTTCCTTAATCAACCTGAAATGTTCAGTTGCAAATATAAATTCGACCACTTGCAGATTTAATAGCATAATTTCCTGTTCATCTTACTCCATCTATCGTCACGATGTATTTAATTCAGAAATTCATAAGCCTATGGAGAGAACACATCTGTTAGAAACCGCCAAGGAGTTGTAGAATTGTGTTTTATTAGAAAGATGAAAAAGATTATCCATGTGCTATTAAAAAAATGAGCAATGTGACATGTATTTTTAGTACAGTTAAATTTAAGAGTTTAGACGAAGTTAAGTTTGATGCCCAAACTACTAGTACAGAGAAATTACTAAGGCTTATATTTAATAGTCGGAAATAAATTGAAATTCAAAATTTCTCCTTAGAATTTTTAATACATACTCGTCAGGGATAGTTTTCTATGACCTATATAAATAAGTGCCGTTCATTCTCCAGCGTCCGAAAAAAAGGTAAAAAAGATAATTAAGAATATGGTAATTTACGACACTTTTTTGCCGCTAAACCGGCAACTTGTAGATTTTATCTTAAATTGCTTCGGTAAATTACCTCGTAAATTTCGGTCCTTAAATTGCCGTTTTAATATTACGGTGATTTAACCTTATTGAATACAACATTTATCCTGCAAAGTAAAAATTGGAGTTTTAGGATGTAAGGAATTCATACTAAATTGTCTGTCAGTTAATCACATATTTTTTTTCCTTTACCTTTAAATAACGCATTCCAAAATTTCAGCGAAAAATATCTAGCTGCTCTAGGGTGTGTGAGTATATAGGGACATTTGTAGTTGACAAAGTACTGTAGTAGAGTAAATAAAAAGGTCTCGGCCTCAGTGTTTGAACCTTGAGAGGTGATGTCTGAAGAAAAGGAACATATTGCCCACCTTGACAGGATCATAATTTGTTCTCATATTTGAGAGTTCAGTCAAGAAATTATTTAACAGAATTGTCGGTTCTGACGTTCGATGCCATGCAGATGATCTAACATTATCATTAGACATATATTTGGAGTAATTTGTTTACGAATGAAGCCTGGATGGACATAGTTAAACAACGTGACCGTGTCAATAGAAAAATAAATGAAATATTTATTTTTTATTTTCCTATCTACAATAAAAAGCATGTGGAGCTCGAAAAGAAAGTTTAAATTTCACGTTTAAAAAAAAATGGAAAAGTGAAAGAGTCTATGATAAAGCGGGACATATTCTCTGCCAATGCAGCTAAAGTCTAAAAACGTCTAAGAATTTTTGATAAACTTTCCTAAAAAAGATAAAGAGAACTGTACAAAGTTTAATAAGATCATATTTCTAATACAAAGTATCACATTAGGAAAATGAGGAAAATATTCTCAACAAAACTACGTAACATACTCTCTGTTGTAACTAAGGGCCAAACTCTCTTAAAAACATTTTATTATCACATTACAATTCCAAAAGAGAAGAAAAAGGGATAAGGGCTGAACAAAGCTTAACGGCAACAATATTTTTAATACCTACAATACAATAATTGTGGGTTATCAAAGGACCCTTGGTTTATGTGGCTTTGCTGTATCTGTGAGATGTAGATTATAGTTGTTGCAGTAGCAATAACGGGAAGAACACGATTTTCACATTCCTCAGTGCATCCACTGATGCTCCAAAATTTCATTCTTCTGAACATTAGCAATAAGAGAAACCGATGAAAAAGAAATTGTAAATTTGTAAATTCGAATGAAGATTGCTATTGTCATGCATATGATGTTAGAATTGTAGAAGGAAAAGCGGATTTAATATGTAGAAGGACAGAATTGAGGCCGAACTCTTCACGACCTTTCGACCGTGGTGGTCTTGTAAATCAGAAGTAAGGTTTATCTTTTAAAACTTCAGAACAAAATGAGTATTAATGATAATCCGTGCGTTGGTCGATGAACATTGGTGGAGATATTTCTATTGCCTCAGGTCAGCCATAATATTTTGCATCAACTCACTGTAATTTTAAAATAAAACCTTAAACATCTTTTTATAAAGACTAAATATGTTCAGCCAATAACTTTAGTATATTTTACTCAATAATTGCCTTCATTTATGAAAGATGAGTCTGATAAAATTTTAATGTGACAAGACTATCTTTATTGAATTGATATAGCTTAGTTCTTGATTCAAATGAACAGATGTTTTAAAAGGAGAGAAATTCTTAGGGCCCAAATAAACCACTAAATAATAGCGGTCTTGTTTCGAACCAGGAATAGTGAAGTATTGAACCAAAGGAACATTATCTTCGCATAAGAGAAACATCTCAAAAATATTATGTTGGTAACAAATCCAAACAAAATAAATAACACTTCTCTAATAGAGTTTTCACTTCCATATTTTATGCAGCTTATTGCATCATATCACAAACCACCTGCGCGACACACTAACCCAGCAACAGCGAAACGAGGTCAATCGCCCATCTTCATCCATTGATTTGGTTTTCGTGGCGTACGGACTTGCAGCAAGACCAAAAAGTTTTTAAGGCCAATAATAGAGAAAAAAAGTTGTAGCAAGTGCTTTAAAATGTATATCCAAATTTCTCTTGGATTAACAGAAAAATCCGTTATTACAAGATATGTTTATTCAAGAGGAATTGAAAATGGTATGACAAGCTTTTCTTGTAGTAAAACCAAAACTGTTGTACTAAAAGAAATTTGAATGAACATAACTTTTTTTCTAAATAAAAATAACTTTGAATGTTCCTAGTAAATATGTACTACAAATTGTAGTGTTTTATGGGATATAAAACGATCATGAGGCCGCACAGGTATTTTTTGAATCGATTATTACCAATTTTCGAACATATTGAAATTAACAATAAGAAAATGGTAATTATTTCAAAAATCCAAAATATATTCCTTTGGCAATCGCTCCCGCGTTTAAATTATAAATGCGCTCGAACACATTAAAGTTTTGCCGATCCATCAGCGTACAAGAGCTTGAAGAGAACGAGCGAGCGACTCGAGCCGGCTATTTAAAAATCCCCGACACAGTACATTAAAAAGCCATATACACGAGAGCAGTTCTAACAGAGGAGACCGAGAAAGCGATGTTGTGGAGTATTAGGACGCTGTAAGGCGTTTTAAGTGCACCCATGAATATTGGATGTGACCCGAGTGACTAGGCGAGGTGGTTCGAATCGCTCTCAAATATTTACCGGCTTTTTAGAGCCACTTATATTTCGCCGAAGCCTTAGTTACTACTTACCCGGCAATATTGGGATTCTTTCTCTCGCGCTTTGTTTTTGACTGAAAGCAGCGGTCTAAATGTATGTCAAGATTTATGCGTAGAAATAATACAATGAAATAGTTCAGTGACAAAATAATAGAAAAAAATACTTGTTATTGAGTTTTATATCAAAATACTAAATACACATTATGAAAATACCATTTATCACATCTTTTCCTCTCTAGACTTTTATACGGATTGAATTGTTCCAATACAATTCGCCAGATGGCAACGCTGATAAAACATCAAAAGGTTCACTCTACATTATTTTCCTAGCATATTATTTACGCAGAAAGAAGAATTTTTAGTCTACGAATTTGAGCACAGCATTTATTACTATTGGAAAAACCAGGGGAAATACACTGACGATTTATTAAAATTCTGTTTTTTTTTTAATAAAAGTAGAGAGTTAGTTCTCGACTCTGGCAACAATGTAATCGTTCAAATATTTACAATAAATTAAAATAAATGATTACTTAAATTAAATGTTCTTCAGAGTATGTCCAAAAATGATAATGTCGGCAACAACGAAAAGTAAAACTGAAAGGGGCAGCTAATTCTTACAGTATATAAAAGGTAGTGCAAAATTAATAGGAAACGTAGTAATATCTTTTTCTTTTTTCTGTTTCCGATTTTTTGTTTGAATAGATATTTGGAACTTGTTTTTAATTTTCCACTGTCCAAATACGATTGGGATCTAGTCTGTCTTATTCTTTAGACATTGTCGTAGATTTACCGGTATTTTCATGACTTTTAGTAGTACTCTCGGCGGTGTTGTCAGCTAAAAAGGAAATAGAAAAAACATAATTTTTTTCTTCGTATAAAAAATTTAAATCGATTTTAGACATTCATGATCAGTATTTCGAAAATAGCTAATTTATCTAAATAAATTATCCAGTTCGTAATTATTCCTCACGGCTTTTCATAAGCCAGAACTTTTTAGACTCATGTTAGCTTCGTAAGTATTTATAATTACTTAAAGTTTCGTAAATTAGCACAAAGTTTTAATTTCCTGACGTGTTGCGTTAACGATTATTCCTAATTTTCACTTTTATAACGATAAACTTAATATTACCATTGTCATTATTAAAGATATGTGTTAATCAAAACTACAACTATACAGGAGACTCGGACTAAAACCGCGTTGGTAAAATTTATTATCAAGTATCACAATCCAGTTTTGTTCCGGGTATTATATAATATTTTTCGTTGAAAAGAAATGTTATATTGTCTGGGAACACTGCAAAAAGATGCTCATTTATTATAAGCAAAAAAATCTTCGGGTTCTTTTATGACAAGACCTCTGTATTCGTTTAGACACAAATTAATTTTATCAACGTAATTGCGTATTTATAATTCAACGTTTTCTCAAAATATGCACATAACAAATCCAGTTCTACTTGCCATAATCATCAAATTTAAGTTAGAATTACACAACAAATCTCAATTGCAAACGGCTCCACACGATACGCATTGCTTTAGTCTCGGTTTATTATTCAGATTGGGCATACATTTTTAAAATTGCCACTACAGTTTGCACGTTCAATATTATCCCCTGGATTACCCCCGATTACTTCTGGATCACCTCAGATTAACCCTGAATTACCCGTTACTTCCCAGAACTACCATAGTATTACTCAAATAATACCTGGACTACCCTTAAGTTTGTACAGGGTGGTGTCCAATGGACGTCGGCTCTAGCTCGGGAACCGTTAATGACAGAACTTAAGGAAAACAATATTAATGGGTAAATCGGCTAAGAGAAATCGCTGTAAATTATTTTCAAATTCGAAAGTTGGCCGTTAGAGGGAGTAACAGCAACACAAAAGTGTAAATGCCAATTTTCTCTTAAATCTCTATAATTGAGATATGTTGAAAATATAAGCATTTTGCCATTGTCACTCTTTCTGCTCTACACCTAGAGACCACTAACAAAGTCAATACGATACAGTTTATGGCTCCCCGAGAGGAGCTAAAAAAGCACTTTTTTCGACACCAAATTGAATAAAATCGGTTCCAATCCAAAACAGAGATATCAACCTTTAAAAGTAAACATGTTTAACCTTCCCCCACCACTTTATTTTTCAAAAATAAATAAAAATGGTCTGAAGCAAAAAAGTGCGTTAATTGGTAATTCTTCAACCAATTACGCACTTTTTTGCTTAAGATCATTTTTGTCCATTTTCAAAAATAAAGTGGTGGGGTAAGGTATAATATTTTTACTTTCAGATGTAGAAGTCTCTGTTTTGGATTAACAGATTTTATTCAACTTGGTGTGGAAAAAAAGTGCTTTTTTACTCCACTCATGGAGCCATAAACTAAAAAAACAGAATTTTCCAAATAATGCTGATTTTCTCAAAAAAAATAAAATGGTACGCTATGACTATTATATCACATTTTATTTGGCAATTATGAAGTTCATTGAATAGTGAAATAAAAAATCCAGATCAGCGTTTGAATTAAAAAAGTTGATGATGGTCTCTCGAATCCGAAACTCCGAGTCGGACTGGAAAATTAGCTTTGCCGTTTTGTCAAGGAGAAAAAGTGACAATGGCAAAGTGGAAATTATTTTCATCTCTCCTTTCAATTAATTCCAAAGTTTTAGGAAAACCGGAAAACTGAAAAAAAAAAACAAGGCTCCAATAGAAACTTTAGCAATCTTGCATAACTGTAAAGAGCGAAACTTAACAAAGGAACAAAACCAAAAAAATACTAAAACTCAATCTCATAATCACATAAGCTTAGCAATAAAATAGTTAAAGCTAGGGCGAGGCAGGACAGGACTCGGTTTGGGCAAAAAAGTGCGTAATTGGTTGAAGAATACAGTGCTTATATTTTCAACATTTCTCAATATGAAAATTTAGGAGAAAATTGGCACTTACATTTTTGTGTTGCTGTTACGCCACCTAGCGACCAACATTTGAACTTTACAGCAATTTTTCTTGGCCGATTTACTTACAAATAATTTTTCTGTTCTGTCATTAACACTTCCAGAGCTACAGCCGACGTCTTCTATTATTGGACCACCCTGTACACTAAAATATATTCATTTATTTCCGAAGCAAACTGAGCGCGAATAGCAATTAGCAATTTATCTATTTTCCAAAATATGTCCTAAAAATGGCAATGGTGACAAGAACGAAACATAATATATTTATCTCCAAAGGCGATGCACATTATCGAACAGTACAGCTTTATTTACACATACGAAACGTTGTTTAGTCAACGAATTTGAGCAAGCATTTATTAATATTGGAAAATTATTGAAGATTTATTAAAACTGTATATTTTGAATAAAAAAAAGAATTCATTCTCAACACTGGCAACAGTGCATTAATTCAAACGTTTACAATAGATATCACTTAAATGGATCATTGTGCCTGTGGCATTACAGGACATATCCCAGACAAGGGTAATAGCATCAATATATTGACGTTGGTCAAAGTGAAATAAAAAGATTGACACAAAAACATAAATGTCGAAGGAAAATAGATATTGATTAGCAATTTATCTATTTTCCAAAATATGTCCTAAAAATGGCAATGGTGACAAGAACGAAACATAAAACTGAAGTGGGTCAGCAAATCGCAAACATCTATTTATGAAAAGTGCTAAATTGAATATTATCTGGTTTCCGCTTTTTTGTTTGAATAGGTGGGTGTTTTGCTAAATAACTATGTGCACAATTAAACAGGGTCATACTACTCATACGTCACTCTCCCTGATAAAAGGAATGATTCATACCTAGGCAATTTTTTTGCAAGAAATAAGAAAATAATATATACGTACCTGCCAAAAACGCATTCACCCTCGAATAAATCGCGCAATAATAGAGGCAGGCCAACTTCAGGATTGCTTTACTCGGAAGGACCTGGGGTCTTCCACTCGGCGAGCGTTTCAAGATCCGGGGACAAAGAGGCAGCAGCAGCATTTCGACCCGATGGCCCGACATTTCCTTAACGAGAGCACTCATTGTGCCCATTAATATAATTCATATCGCGGAAGAATTTAATGAACCGATCCTGCTGCCTGCAACGGCAAGCCCGAGACATGTCGTCGAGAAGTCGCCATGCACATGCTGCCTGCATTAAAATCTGCTCCTGCTGAACGCTCTTTGGTTCGCCTTCTATGTAAAGGCCGTTGTTGATCATTCGCGTAATTAATTTTCGAAGTAAACTGAGCGCGAATCGGAATCGGTCTCGTTTTGTTCCTGGAAAAGGCATAATTTGGCGAACTGCAGCGGTCGTTAGACGAAAATGCAAATCGACCGGAGCCGACTGCTTGCCGATGTTTGACGGATGTAATGCGATTTCTTACTCTAATTGGAAGTTTAAAAAACGTTCGTGAGTTCACTAAAGCGTAGTTAAGCATCACACGTGTATTATTTTGGAATAAATTGCGCTATATTATCAATTTAACCTACAAAAAATATATTATCTCTTTTTTTTTCCGAACTAACTTGTGACGATTTTTTATACAAAATATATGTATAGCTTTGCGATGTCTTAATGATTTTACAAAATTAAAAATAGGAGTTCGTTACGCCACTTTTTCGTTTCATTTAACGCTTGAGAAATGTAATGTCTTCTATCGGATAGACGACGAGGTTTGACACAAACCTCACGCAACAACTCACAAGCAACCCTGCCAACCGTCCTCCAGCCGGTATAATAGTCCTCCTTTGGGTTAATATGTCCTCCGCCCTCCACTCCAACTACTCTGGAAGACGCTATTTGTCCTCCTTAAAGATCGGACATTTTAAATTCCATATAATTCAACCAAATCAAGATTAAAAGTAATCAACATATTCTTGTATTCATTTTCTTAAAACAACCGAAACAAAACTATTTTATATTTTTTATAATGATACTCTGAAATATAAAAGACAGTATAGCTGGACGTTTTATAAGAAAATTAAAAAAAAAAAACATAGTTCAAACATATTTAAATAAGGCCAGTAAATGTAAATCGATATCAAAATTTTTGATGATTTAATGAAAATTGTTCATCATGAAGTTTTCGAAAAATCTGGGAAAGTTTAAAAAGCAAGTAATAATTGATCACCTAACGAAAACCTGGCTTTTAATGCAATACTATTGTTTCAGGTTCTCTAAGCAAGATAATACCTGACGGGCTAAAAACAGTGAATAAACAAATAATATAAATTATAAAAAAACGATTTCCTAAATCTGCAAAACTATAAAAATATTAGGTGTTAAAATTTAAATTTGTTTTTAGTATTTTGGAAAGTTTAAAATATGTGATTATCTGAATCACTTTTTTTTTTCGAATTCCCCCTTTTAAATTCATTTTTTAAACATCAAAAAATAATAATTTTTTGCACTTTAATGTTCGACTGGGTCAAAAAGACTTTACATTCGTATTATAACAATTTTATCAATATAAAACCAATATTTTTTGCTTTATTATTATTTTTTAATTCTATAAAAATAACATCTGAAATTGTGTGAAAAGGTTCTTTTTTCCAATACTTTAACTTAAAATAAACTTCCTAGGGGGACTTTAGATAGAGTAAGGATCTATGGTCCAACATAAATCACAATATGCCCTGCCAAGTTGCCGATTTTTTAACAATTATTCTTCTTCGTTTTCATTTGGTATATGGTACATATTTTCTACATTTTTCACGTCCACAACTTTCATTTGTCTCTATCTACATACCTTCTTAAATAAAATTACTGCTTCGGTACTCACTATACCATTTTTGTTGTTTATTCATTGTTAATTTCTTATTTTTGATAACTTAATCCTAAATAGTCAATTAAAAAAATCAATTAGGGTATTAAATATTTTTCTCCTTTTTTTATTCTAGGAAATAAAATTTTACGGACTTTTTAAACATTTGATTAGACAATCATTTTGTCTTGCCATATAAATTGCTCGTCAAAAAGTTTTTTTGACATGATATTTAAATGTCAGGCGTTCTGACATTTCTTAACCGATTTGAATAAGCTTCTCGGATTCCAAAAGCTTGTTTCATGTAACAGTGGCATATATAGAAATTGCTTCTGGAGGGTTTCGAGACGATGAAAATTTTCAACGACCAAAAGTTTTTAGTTTTTACCTAATTGAATGTAAATAACATGAACAACCAAAAAAAATCATTATTTTATTTTTGTTGTACATAAAACTAGCTCTGGGAGGGGTTTACCCTTCAATTCCGAAAAAAAGGTCCATACTTTATGCTATTTCTATCATTTAGCTTAAATAAAAGTGCCTCTGAGGGGTTGTAACCCCCCCCCCTTATATACGATACTGTCATGTACAATCAGCGGCGGGGAATACTTTTCTAACATTTTTTTTTTTGGATTTCTACCAAAATGCTACTATTTCATCTCCATGAAGTTAATTGGGTACATAGTTTTCAGCTATGCCGCGAACAGAGAGACAGACGGACCGACAGAATTGTCAAAACTTATTTTTAGGCATCTAGGATCCCCGAAACGTGAAAATCTGAAGAAAATCTCGTGGGATGATATTTTCACGATTACAATCGAGGGAAGTAAAACAACGATTAATGCTCCCGAGGCATTATTTTGACTGCGAGACTATATGATCTCTCTGTCCTGCTTTGGAGTTCTCCAGAGTTGGCAACCCTACTCACAAGTGTAAGTACATTTATACCTGGAGGATAATCTTGCGTCGGCCACGATCTAACATGATTAATTTCGTTTGCTTAACAATTCGGCAGAACTACCTAATATCCAAAGTGTTTACAATTAAAAGGCAATTAAAAAAGCCCCGAAAATCAAATTACGTCAACCGGCCAAAAAAAGGAACGTGACGTCATTACCTATATGCGAAATCTAGCAACGGTGCAACGTTCAACAACGACAGGCATCATTCGTCAAGCCGTCAGCCAGACGCCATTTGTCTTTTTTGTGGTTAATGGACGACATTGACAGCGTTTTATAATTTCGATTTTGTTAATCTCGAGTTTATTTTATTCAGTTTTCTTTTAAATAAACATAAAAATTAAACCACAAAATCACAAAATTAAAACAAACAAAACTGCCAATACTGCCATCAACCATGACAGCTGACAGCCAGCTGATATTGCATTTTTGTCGGTCGTTGGCGATGTTGTCATACTGGTACGACGTGACGTCAAACCGTAGACGGTTTGAAATGATCCGCGAAATTTTAGAACTTTAATACAAAATAAGTCTTAATCTTTAATGCGTTATATTTTAGATATTTACTTTTTATATGTAAGAGAAGACATTAATGTAACAAAAAACAAATATGCAAGTTCCGTATTGCAAGAACTTTAAAAGTCTCAGGTTTCATACGAATTTCCACAAAGTTTTTTCTAGAACGGTCAACAAGTGTCCAAAGATGGATAATTTTTGTTGCACCACGAAATGATAACCTTACCCTCCTCCCCCTTATAATAACAACACTGATTGTTCATTGTACTTCCTATTGGTTCGTCGTTTATTTCTGCGGAGTATAAACAAGTTTTGTTGAATGTTCAGTGTGGGCTTTCTGGCTCATTGGTAGGATTCGCGTTTTTGGATGCAACTCATATGTGCGTGAATCCCCGTTGAGGCGGATGATGATGTTTTTTAGATTTTTTAACAAAATTTATAATTAATAAAAATGTGGATTAGGTTGGGATTGGTTAGGTTTCTTGTAGCGAAGTCTAAGAAGAGTCTATATTAAAATAAGGGTTTTTTAACATAATACTGTTACGTGGATCTGTTCCGGTACTATTAGCTTAGCCTAGGTTCGTCGATAAACCATCATTAATGCTATAAATCACCATTAAACCCTTAAAGTCATGGAAAATTTTCTCTTTATAAGGCTATAGACGGTCGTTCTGGATGTTTTGGTAAGAAATATAACTCTTTAACGGCATCTGTCCTACACATTTTTTTTCGAGAATCCTTAATATCTCTAAAGATATAATTTTTGTCATATTGTATATAACTTCTCTTCTATTTTTTTATGTTATTTTATAGCCTCACTGTTAGAAAGAAAATAGAGATTTTACATAAAAAACGTTGTAATCATGTTACAAACTTAATTTTACGTATTTTTACTTTTAAAACTTAAAAATACTGTTCTAAAGGTAAAGTTACAGTCAAAAATTCCGCCATATTGACACTTTTAAAACTGTAAAAATAAGCAATTGTAAAAATACATTTATAGAGGTAAAATTACAGTTGAAATTTTCTTCATATTTCTAGTAAAAATTCAATTATTGAAACCGTATTTTTTGGAGTACTATTTTAGTATATTTTTTGGTATTTTGCACATAAAACAAAACCTTAATACAGGGAAAAGTGCCACTTAAAAATTCTGTTTTTTTGAATAAAATAAAATAGGTAATTAAACTAATTAAAGACAATAAATATATTACTGAAAATGTGTATGCAATTTATGTAAAAATGTCTGCTTTCTCAGGTAAAATGATGGAAAAGAACATTACTTTATATATGTTTTGATGAGATTTGCACAACTAAAAATAATAAACCTTACGTTAAAGTCACGTTAACTTAAAATGTTATCAAAAATCTCATTCTCCGTTCATTTTTTTAATGACACAAATAGGGATCGGTAACGGCGTTATAACGTAAGCGTTTAAAATATGCTGCTTTATGTTTGGTTTCAGTTCTAATTTTCCATTTCTAAGAAGTTTAAATAACAAATATGCCAAATATTCAGCTTGAAAATGAGGATGGCTTTTAAACAAACATAAAAGAGCATGCTGTTAGCAACAAAAGTAGGTAGATGTGGTTTATTCGAAAAAAAAACACACAATTAACTTTAAAAAATTTATTATATGATGTAAAACTAAACAAAAACAGATGATAACTAAAATTGTTGAAATCAAGTCTTTATATGGAAATCTTATAGTATAGTGAATAATGTTACAATAAACACCTAACGTAACAATTTTCTAAATTCTTACCTAATTACCACCGCCGATTATTTTTTAAGACATCTAGTTTTAGTGTAAAAAACAACATATCCTGTTGTTTTTTACACTAAAACGCGCACTGAAACACTTTAAACTAAACCTAAAAATAGTCATGCACAGCCCAATGATTAATGTATAAGGATAATAAAAATGTTAGGTTGGATGTTAAAATTCCTTCTTTTATTTTTCTCTTGATTGTGACCATCATTACGTACCACGTAGGGTAAAATGATGACAACTCATGAAACATACACCAACCTTTTAGTAAAATTCGGATGCATAATGAATTTTCACGGATGTTTGGTAAATTCGCGAAGTACTTTCACAGATATTTGGTAAATTCGCAAAGTACTTATACATTTACATTATTAAAATGTTTTTTTACATGTAATAGTGTAAAAACACATTTTAATAGTAAAACATTGATAAGAATTAAGTAAAATATTAACCAAGGTAGAATAACAGAACCCATTTATTATTTTTACTGTTAAAATTGTGTAATTTTAACTCAATTTTTAACAGTGCGTTTAATGCTTCTCGTTTTTAGTCAATTTTTTAAAAGGCTATAAACGGTCGTGCTGGATGTTTTGGCTAGAAATATAGTATTTTTAAGAGCATCTGTTTTACACATTTTTTTCGAAAATCCTTCATAAACGTTTAAAATTATTTTCTGTGCATCTTCGCTTAATGTCTTTGCTCCTGAACTGCCCGGAGTATAGTAAAGAAACCAACGATTGTGTGATCATCAAAGTGAACGTGAGTAATGAATTTGGAGTAACGTGATTGGTTGTAGCCTTTGAGTAATAAATCATTACTTGTAGAGTAATAGTTACTTTTATTTGACCAAACATTATTATACGTAGAAAAACGTAATCTAACGCTCAAGTCTCATTTAACGCTTCAGAGATTAAAGTTCTTAGGAAACTTCTCTCAGATACAGACGACGAGGAATTACACAAACCGCACGCAGCAACTCAAAGTGTAAGTGCACGTATGGCTCGAGGGTAATCTCGGGTCGGCCACGATCGAACACGATTAATTACGTTTACTTAACAATTCGGCAGTTCGTTCGCTAAGTACCGGAACATCGAATTTGAGGGTCAACGTTCCCCACATACCCACTCCGAAACACACGAAGGTCATGTAGAAAGCTCGCTCCGGTCTGCTCCTTTAAATACCTTATTGAACAGGTATTAAGATTCCGAACCAATCGAGATACATCGAAACGCAATAAATTATAGTCATTATTTAATAAATCCCATTTGATGTATGTTGTCTTGAATTTTTAGTGATGCCCATTAGAACGGTAAAAGAATTTATTAATGAGGTACGTTAGACGAGAACATTTGTTATTTTGGGGGCTCAAGATGACTTTACATATAAAATCGTATAATTTAATTCCGAAGGTCACGATCAAATTCTATGACGTGAACATGTTTCTTATGGCACACAATTAAATTGTATGTCCAAAAGTCAGTAATGATGTCCGAATTTTTGTATACCTTGAACTCTAATCTTCTCCACTAATCTACATAAGAGTGATTTACTCATACTCACGTCTAGACAATAGATACTCTTTATTAGCCCTTAAGAGGTGGAAATAGACAGAGGGTATATAAAGGGTGTCCCAGTAACATTAAAACATTAATAATTTATTTAATCCCAGTAATATTAAAACATTTATAAGTATTAAGAACTACTTTTAGTAACAGAATCTGTGTGTATACAAAATGTTGTTTTTAATAATAGCTTTGGTTTAGTTTAAGGGGACTTGTATGATATAGCTTCATAGCTTCATAAAATGGACCTCTTTTTGCTGCTTATAAATATACTATATTAAACGACTGAATCTTTAAACAGAACTAATCCATTTTTAGTTTGACTGTTCTCGGCCTTTTTAACACATCGCATGGCAGGCTTTCTGTCAATTTTATTTTATCAGTAATTTTTTAAAGATAAAGTAGCAAACCTGGTTTATTTTAATTATTTATTTAGCAACAAGAGACAAATTGAATGAAACACATTTACAGAATGTCTCATTTAAGAAAAAAAGTTGTTAATAGAAAATTTAATTTTTGAGACATCCTGTTTAAATATGTTGTTACTTAATAGTTTTTTATATACTTTACAGAAGAGAGAAAATATTTCGTGTGTAAATATAGTTTAGAAACTCTGTATATAAATGTCATGAAGCTGTAGTAAATGTTTTCTGAACAAAAATTCTATTTGTTGGATCTGAACAAAGTTTCTGTTTGTTCGAAGAAGCAAATAAATTAGAAAAAAAGAAGCTGACAATTCAGGCCCACTTGAATAGTTTCCGACCTGTGTATAAAACGCACTGTATATTATTATTTATATTTTTATTTAAAGAAAAAAGATAAATATATATATATATATATATATATATATATATATATATATATATATATATATATATATATATATATATATATATATATATATATATATATATATATATATATATATATATATATATATATATATATATATATATATATATATATATATATATATATATATATATATATATATATATATATATATATATATATATATATATATATATATATATATATATATATATATATATATATATATATATATATATATATATATATATATATATATATATATATATATATATATATATATATATATATATATATATATATATATATATATATATATATATATATATATATATATATATATATATATATATATATATATATATATATATATATATATATATATATATATATATATATATATATATATATATATATATATATATATATATATATATATATATATATATATATATATATATATATATATATATATATATATATATATATATATATATATATATATATATATATATATATATATATATATATATATATATATATATATATATATATATATATGTATATGTATATATATGTATATGTATATATATATATATATATATATATATATATATATATATATATATATATATATATATGACTGAAGGTCGATGGTAGGTTAGATCTTTACGGAAAACGGCTGGTAGGATTGTTCTGAAAATTTGATTTTTTGTGGAAACAGACCTGTTCTATCGAGGTAAAATATTTTCAGCAATATTAAAATTCTATCTAAAAGTCGTAGCAATTTTGTTATTTTAAATGAAATACCCTATATATTGTTACTTCTTTGAAATGATTGATAAATTCTAAATATTTTCCCTTCATGTTTTCCTATACCTATTTACTTTTAAACCATTCAGATTTTCATAGTGGCTTAAGTAAGTCCAGGGTATTTAACTTTAGTATGCAAATCGAATCCATATCATACAGGGTGATTCAAAATTATTGCTAACTCTGTTACTTATAAAAGAAGATGCTTTTTTTCTAATGGAACACCATGTATATTATTTTAAAAACTGAAAGACAGTTAAATTTGCTCTCAAATGATAATAGTAGGTTCCTATACCTAAAGTCAGGTTTTTTAAAAAAAATTTGTCATAGGTAGCCATGGTGGTTCGTTGCTAGGAGTCTTAAAACAATTAAATAGATGAAATATGAATCATTATTGACGTTTAAATTTTCTGGTCAGACCAGTGTAAAATGAATCCGAATAATACGTATTCAAATGAAGTTCTTATGAAGTTGTTTATTCTATTTATCCTGATTTACCACAACTTGAAATATTTCTTTATATTTGGGCGTATCGTACTCATCAATACAGCGAATTTGGTCCATGTACAATATTCATCCATTCAAATTGTCTAAAGTTCAAGCTCAAACCGGAAGATTATGTAAGAGCTCAGTTTTCAAGGGAATGGATTTTTAATAGAAGGAAGACACTTTTGGGCCGATCAAAACACTTATGCGACCAAAGAAATAGGGTTTCAAAATAAATTCGGTTTTAACGTTTTTGGTTTGTTAAAAGATGAAAAAAATAGTATCCAAATTTATGATGAACCCTTGGATTTTGCAAAATAACTACAAATATTGAGATCTACTGCAAGTGACTTCCTTGAAAACTTAAATCTCGATTTGTTGGGGCACCGGCTCATCCCACTCAAGAACTATTTCAAATATTCGAAGATCGCTGGTTTAGACGATTAGGACCTTGGGAATGATCAGCGAGGTCGCCAGACCTCACGCCACTGGACTTTTATTTATGAGGTACTTTAAAAAAAAGAATTAAGATAAAGAGTAGTTCGGTATACTGAAGAACTTGATGCTAGTGAAATTAGCCAACTACACGCCGTGTGAAAAAGCACATTTTGAGATGATTTGAGAGCAATGGCTAACACTTTCAATATTTACTTTTTCAAATTGTATAATTTATGAAATGGTTCTTTATCCGCACAAACTTCCTTTCGTTAATTTGTGGTAATTCAAGTTATGTTACGTTTCCTGCAAGTTCTCGCTATTATTTAATCACATTGCTCATGTAAAATAAACAACTTCATAAGAACTTCATTTCAATGTTTATTATTCGGATTGATTTTACACTAGTTTAATACTCCTAGCAACAAACTATCGTGGCTACCTACGAAAAAACATCAAATCTCATACACTCACTAAAAATCGTATTTTTAAGAAAAACCTGATACTTTAGGTACATTTTATTATACAATATCATCAATAGGTCTAGTCAAAATTTTAAAAGTTCTAAAATTTGCGATACAATATAAACTTGAAGTTTTTATTTTGTACATTTAGGCATTGTTTTAAATTAATTCAATTATTTTATTTCCAGTTCTTTTTTTAATTTGAATAAGCCTTTTTATGGTTACGTTTCATTTTAAGCAATGATCCTGTAGAAATGATTAAGATTAGAATAATAAAAATATATTTCTTTTTTTTTCTTGCTTCAGTGGCTACAGAATCTAACTATTTTCGTATATCGGTTCAAATGCGTAATTATGCAAGCAAGAACCAGAATTTTCGGAGACAATTATAATAAGACTGCGCGTTGAATCATCTACAAAATCCGTACTTTACTTAGAGGCCTTGATTATATGTTATCTCTTAGGATTATAAAAATATTCAACAACACGTTTAACATTAGTGTAGGATTAAATATCATCAAATCGTCATTACCCTTTAATGTCCACCTAATGATCGAATCCACGAAATTTTTTCTGGGAACTAGATTTAAGGTGTCAGCTGGTTCGAAAATTAATATTTCAATAAATTCTTGGTCATTTAAATACAGTTAACGTTAAGGGGATGTCAATTAATCTTTTGTTCGATTATATCGTGCTTCGTTGGTTTGGTATTGTTTTGTATTTGACGAACAAATTGATATATCACTAAGCGAAGTTAGAAAAATGTATCTATTGAAAGGTTGAAGGAATCCATTAACAAATTTAGGATTCATACATATTGTAAATCATCTTCTTGTCATCTTATCCAGTTGCAAAAGTTTTTTAAGATTTTATATCTACGCTCACGGTCAAAATTATTGCATAATATATATATATATATATATATATATATATATATATATATATATATATATATATATATATATAATATATATATATGCATATTTTCTATAAAAAGGCAGATAAAAAATGCTTATAAAAGGAAACGTTGAGAAAGGACGAGGCTTCAATCCGAATCTGATTTAGTAGAACACTGCTATTGTTTTAGATAGTTTCTATAGTGGGTTAAGAAATCTCGGTATTGCAACTAAAATTTTACACACCCTGTATTAAGCTCAAAAACAATTTGGACTTTAAAAACATGTTTTCAAACCCTGTGAGATAAAACGGATATCCGCTATCTCTCCGGTATCCGACCTGCCCGGCCTAAATTTACTATCTGGCAGGATACCGGATATTCAAGTAACGTAAATATCAAGAAATAATGGACTTACAGTTATGAAGACTTTTATTTAAACTGAACTAGTTACAAAAACCTTCCAAAAGCACTAAAAATAATCATTATTCACTATATTGAAAAATATTTAAACGAAAAACTTCAAATAATCGCCACAATAATAAACAAAAAAAACGTAAAAAATACAAAGATATTCTTGAAATTTGTCCCCTTGTTATTTTTCTTTTATCAAAGAAAATATTTAAAATTAATAGTCAAAATTTACAAGTGGCAAATTATAGTGAATAAAGACCAAATTTTCAGTATGTGCCGGCAACAGGCGATTTCGCTTGTTTTCGTAAAACAAACCAGCTTCGGAAAACAGCCTCTTACTAATGGCAAACTTTGGCAAATTGGGATAGTGATTGAGTTAGGCGACCACCAAGTTACCTGCCTTTTTCCCTTCACCACCACGAGAAATTTGAAGCCGGCACAACAAACTTATTATTTTCACTATTAATGTCGAAATATTGCCAAATTGGCGATTTTTTTTCACTTTTGGCATGTTCCAGTGGTTTCTTTACGATTTATTATATACTATACAAAGTATAATTAATCGCGATGGCTGGATATCCGGCCGCCGGATATTCGGCCATCCGGCCACACAGCTTGCCGAATATTCGGTATCCGGCCAATCAACTATCCGTTTCATCTCTAGTTTAGAGTTTCATAAAATGATAAAAAAGAGCTAGTTAGGCCCATATTTATAGTAGTTCCTAATCGTTAAGGCTTTCTTAACCCCCATGTAAAAAACCTTGCTAAGGGGGTTTTGAGTTGAGGACTTGACGACTGTAAATAAGTTGCTAAGTCTAAGTCTAAAATTCAGATGGTACGGCGGTTTTGTGAATTATATTGTAGTTATTCATGAGCATGAATGAAAAATGATAAGTTTTTGTTACTTTCTTTAAACTATTTTCTACCTAGCAATTCTACAACAGTTACGTCTACAATATCATCCTCTAATCCCATCATTCAAGCCTGTGTTTGCCTTTGCACATTGAAAACATTTTAAAATAGAAAGCAAATAACATTGTTTAGTTTAATGCTGTTTAATTTGTAGTAATCCTGAAAAATTTGACCACTTTTTTTTTAATTGCCATTGGTTAATTTTTGTTACATTTTAAGATTAATAAAAAATTGAAACATGATTTACATAAACATAATTATTTGTATTTAGATTATAAATAAAGGTGTAATTGACAGTATTGAGATACAATAAAGAACTTAGAAAAAATGCTTCTGGTACATTGGGTAAGGGTAAGATGGACTAGTGTTTAAAATAGTAACAGTTTTTTATGTAAAATAAAACAAATCTGACGCAAAACAAACTAAAAAAATGCATATTTTAAGTGGGAAATATTAAACCTTTTTTTAAACATATTCTACCGCAAGATTCATGCACCCTTCGTGCCACCACTTTTGACATCGGATACACTGTTCCCAGCTATCTTTACTTTTTGTCTTTAAGTAGTTTTCTCCGCAACCAACAAATTAGTTTTCATCCCAAGCTAGCATCACTATCAGCTAGAGCAACTGAGACTTCGCTCTCAGTAGATGTGCCTGAATAGGTTCTCTTCTTCTTTTCTTTATTTAGTTTTAGACCTTCCTATTTTTACTAATGCACGTGTGTTTTGTTTCTCATTGCTTTCAGGTAGCTTAGAATAGTCTTCGTCCACATTACGTGACAGTGCCTCTACACGAGCAGTTGACACTTCTTCCGATTTTCGAAAAAGTTGATCCAGCTATCCCAAATGTACGGGGTAGATAGAAGACAACCTTTCAATTTAAATACCCTGATTACGAGTCGGCTGAAAGTGAGATTAAACATGTCTTTATTATCTTAAGGCCATACTCAATCAATAAAACCAATTATCAAATATAGCAAACACCAGAATAAAAATTTATTTGCATTTTGGCAACAAAAACGTTATTGCGACACGATTATGCTCGTGTTTTTGTTGGCAGTGGCGTATTATTAGTAGTAGAACTTATTACCTTAATTTGCAAGTCTTCGAATGGTATGTCAATTAAGGCAGTAAAGTGACATAGGTAAGAATCCTATTGTAGACGGCTATATTCTATCTTCATTTACTAGAAAATATAAGATTTTGCACCTCTTATCATTAACTGTTACATTTGACAAATCGGATAAGAATTGGATGTGCGTAGGAAATCCCCTAGTTACTGTAGTTTTTTGTCCAGGTTTGTACTTCCCTAGTCAGTATTGCTTTTCTGCCACTAATGACAGCTGTACATGAAAGTTTACCAACAAAAAAATGAACAATAGTTAGTCAAATGCTGATTCTCCCTGACAGTAGGCAATATTATAACTCCATATACGAGAAAACATAAGATTTTGTACTTTTTGTCAATTTTAGTTACATGTGACAAATCTTGTATAAAATCGCATAAAAAGTGGACCTGCAGGCAGGGTTACCATTTCGAAATTTGAAAAGTATTGACAAAAAGCCGGACGAGCGAGGAAATAATAAATCTCACACGCACTGCACGTAAAATTGATACTCTAAAAATATACTTAGAATCCGTAATCATGAAGCTTTTTATTAATTTTTCATTCAAAATTTTTCCAAATCGTCAAAAATCCAGACAAATTCAAAATCCGGACAAAGTCCGGACGGAAGCCCGAAAGTCCGGACAAATCCGGACGTATGGTAACCGTACTTGCAGGAAACACCCTAGTTTCTCTACTTTCATGTCCAGGTTTGTTCCGTCTTCCCCGAGTCAGCATTGCCTTTCTGCTACTGATGACAGTTGTATTATACATGATAAATCTCCATATGATACGAGTTTACCAACAAAAAACGAACAATAGCTGGTTAAATGTTAATGATTCTCCTTGTTTTTCGAATCAACGAACGGCTCGATCGTACCACCGTCTGACAATAGTAATTGTTCATTTAAAGCGTCGTAGTGTTTAAGCAAAACAAAAGGCCTTCTCTTGTTGTGTTGATTTACTCGCTTCTTATTATTTCGACGGTCATGAATATTAATTAATGGGCAGAGAGCGTGTCCTCGCGCATTAACGGGTAATTTTCGTCTCGAAATCCAGTCTGGAAGTTTTTAATCGTCCGTTTCATATCTCGCCTGGGCAATAAACTTCATCTCGTTCTCTCTACCGCAGCCGTCTCGCTCTCCGTTCATAATTAGTCGAATTAGTGAATTTCCTCACGTTCCCAAAGTGGCGCCACTTAAGTTTAATAAAGTGTAAAAGACAGGACGCACGACTATATTTATGTTTATGTATAGACCGGGTATAGTAGTGACTTAGCGACTTCTGGTATTGCTTGTTTTTATTCTCGAATATCGTATTATGATACCGTGAAATCTGATTTAGCGATGTGTTCGTTACGCGATATTTCTTGTCGTCACCTACCAAAGGCACTCTTGATTAATTGCCTTCCGATTCTGCGGCCGTAATGAGGGGAGTGCCAATATCGGCCTTCATTAATATTGCATCATAAAATGATCAGCTTCCATTGCTCTTAGTCTTTACAATTTGCAATGCATTATTTGTTTTCTAAGTTAAGTAGAGCAGCGATTCTTTTTGTTTAATATTTAATTAATATAATTTACTCCTGCTGAAAATTTTTCACAATGGTATCTCTATCAAAGAGCAACTTTAGAAATTCAATACATTCAACAATTAGACTCTTTGGTTCTATAACATGAATATTTTATTTTATATACTCTTTCCTCAAAAAAAGTCAAGTCAACCAAATCTGGTGTACGATCTGGACAGATCTGTGACCTCCCTAGTATATTGTTCTACCGGTTTGATATGTTTTATTTAGCCAATGTATCATATATTCTCTACATCTTCTTTCTTTAGACTTTACATTTTGCAATGCATTATTTGTCTTCTAGAAGTGAAATAGAGCAGTGATTCACGAATTAAACTTTTTTTTTTATTTAATACTTTATTGCTATAATTTATGCTTTTAAATTTCTATATAGGGCCGCATCAACCCACTTGACACTTTCGTGTCAATATTGATGTGAGCCTTTATGGACATCTTTTCCTAATGTTATCCTGTTTTCGCTCGGAACATATTACACGTTTAACGATCCAAGTCTGTGTCGTTATATTGACACACACATATTATTTCTGAGAAAATATCTTAGTAAAAATCAATGACTAAAAGCTAAATTTAGCTGAGAAAAAGGGTTGTACATCGAAATTTATAAATTGCAATAATTTTAAGTGCTAGTTATACAACGAAATCTAAAAAGAAAAATAAGATCCGGCTCGAAGGACCAAATATGAACGGGATTCACGGTATTTTAAGAGAAAATTAATTTAGAAGGACCTTATGAAATTATAAATAGTAAATAAGGTACCGTCACCTACTTTGATTTCATCTCAGGCCTGATTCCAGAACTTTCGATTTCTTCTTTTTAATGGACGGTTGCTTCCGTAGTTCAGTTTTCACCAGACAAACACAGGCACTTATAGATGCATACGGTAGGTCGAACGAACGAGTTTATATGGCGCGACTTACAATTTGCTTGTGACTGTGCAGTACTGGTAGGGTTTGAAAAACATTTTCATAACAACCAACACGAAATATAAGAAAATATTAATACGAAGCCATTAAATTACCTTATAGCAAAATTATTTATGGACGTTCGAGAAATATGAGGTTTCTCTGGATATTAGATAATAACGAAATCTTATTAATTTAGTATCATAATAATGTGCCTAAGATAAAAAAGAAATACAATTTAAAGCAATATATCATTTTAAAAAAAAAATGTAACATTCCTATGGCAATCATTGTCTTGCATGGGATTAGACCGTGTCAAATTGGAATTACTATTCAACGTTTTGCCTTCGATTGCATGAGGCATCTTCAGGGATTTTTACTCCACCAGATCTGAAAACTGAATGAGCTCGGAGAGATTCAGGTTGGCTTTTATACCTGACTTGTGCTCGCCGAAGACCCTGTGTTAAGATCGGTTTCCACGTGTGACGTAGGCTGTAACCTAACTCGTATATATATATATATATATATATATATATATATATATATATATATATATATATATATGATCTTTCAATTTTTCTTTAATCCATTGAAAGGAAAAACAGATTTTTTTTATAAAAAACTGCACATTTCGTGGGAAAACTTTTTTTGTTGGATCCCGAAGATATTTTGGTCAGTTTCGATGTAAAATACACAAATGTTTCTGTCGACGACTCAATTTCCATTTTATCAGACATATTGAATCATAACAATCTTGATAAGAACTTAATAGACCTAGGGGAAGCTTGTCTTACATCTACTTATTTCATTTTTCAAGGAACTTTTTGTGAGCAAATCAGGGGCTTCTATGGGATCTCCTGTATCACCTGTGGTAGCGAATATCTTTATGGACGCCTTTCAGGATATTGCTCTAACATCCGCTCACTAAAACCAAAACACTGTTTCAGATTTGTAGATGATACTTTTGTTGTTTGGTCATATGGACAGGATAATCTCCTCATATTTCTGGACCACCTTAATCAACAACATCATAATATTAAGTTCACAATGGAAATTGAGTCTAATTGACCGATTCAAATAAATTGTTTAATCTGCTGTAGCTGAACACCAGCATACCACTGGCCATATTATATATATGTAAAGGAAACCAATAAAATATTAACACAGGGTCACGGTTCAACGAGCACAAGTCGGGTATAAAAGCCCGCCTGAATATCTTCGAACTCATTCAGAACAGTTCAGATCTCGTGGAGTAAAGATCCCTGAAGATGTCTCGTGCAATCGAAGGCGAGACGTACGAGCTGATCATACCTCTGTCCTATACTGTTTCACTGCAGTCAGTTATATTTCAGTTAAACAGTATTACACAGCCATATAAACTTTATGCTTTAGAAATCCAGACACTCTAAATAACAAAAACGTATAGCATATTTATTTCGCACAGACACAAATAATATATTTAAATTTAACAACTACCATTATACAGGATGTTTTTACGTTTTATTAAATAAACAAAAATGTATTTAATTAAAAGTATATTTAAAGCAAACAATTGTTTAGTTTTATAAAACAAAAATTTACTTGGATCAAAAAACACATTTATTTGATTAACAGTACTTATATTAATTTCAATGAACGAAATAAGTTCAAATATATGTTTAGAATTTTATTTTTTTTTCAATAAATTCCAGTAAATAAAAAAATAAGTGTTTTTTTGTGTTGTTTGTAATTAATCCTTATTTTAGAATATGTTTTAGGAATATATTAGATAGATTAATTTTTCAAACAAGATTATCCCCGAGATAAACCCAGACCACAACGACGTGGTGTCGGAATATAAAAAAAAAAGATCAAATAAATAGGTATGAACGGCAATACAAAGAAACAAAGTCGTTGGAGTTCGTGAAGGCAAAAGTACACAAAACATGATTTTGTGAAATTATGGTCATTACTTCGACACGGAGGTTGTACGCATTTAAATTCTCTCTGGCTAGAGGTGCGCGCATCAGATGGCGAAATAAACGCTATTATAAGCCTTTGCCAATGCCGTTATTATCCTTTCGAAAAATCATCTCGAGATTGGCAATTACATTCCTCGAATTGCGGTGCCATGATGTCATTTATGCGGAGCATCTTCGTACGAAAATTTATGATGATTGCCATAATAATTACGACGACTTTTGCTGATTATTTTATGGCGAATAAAATTTTTTACGTATTCAACTTGTGGGTTGTCGTTCTCGCTAAGTAAAATGTCAATAGTTTTGTTATGTACTTCTTACCTACTTCTACTTGTTTATAATGAATTATAAATAATTTCTTTCTCGTATTTCCGTGTAAAGTGTAGAACGTTATTTATTCCCTATATTATATATATATATATATATATATATATATATATATATATATATATATATATATATATATATATATATATATATATATATATATCTTGTCGTGTAGTAGGATTATTATATTTGCTATTGACCGTCTAATATTCGCATTGCAAAATTGCTGCACTTTCAGTCAGTTTCTCTCTTTCCGCTTGTAAAGAATTTTGGTCACAAATCGCAAGGGCTGTATAATCCAAAAAATTAATAACTGAGTGTTTCTGTGGCGGATGATAATCTATTCGTATGCGTTGGTTTTCTATATAGAGAGTAGCCTAAGGAACCATCCCCTTTGCTTTGTAGAATAACATCTAGAAAGGGAATCGTGCCTTCTGATTTAAATTTCCACTGTATGTAAACTTTGTATTAGGGTGCAGCAACATTCAGATGATCAAGAAATACGGGGAGATTTTCTGGAGCATGGGATCATATAACAAAAATTTTCGTCTGAACAACAGCTTTAATGGAGACGTTTCTAAGGCTTCTTGCTGAAAAGCTTCCACGAAGATATTGGCTACTAAAGGCGACCGCGGAGATCTCGTGGCTTCTCTTGAGGTTTGTTCAAAAAAAGTTTCTTGAAAAACAGAATATGTGAGTCGTGCTTCAATTAGATCATCTAAAAATGACTTGTCAATATTATTATGGTAAAATAGGTCTGATATTGGCAAAATTGAATCATTAATAGACACATTCGTATATAGCAATTCCCCATCGAAACAAAAGATTTTGATCGGTCAAAATCGGCCAAAATTGTCAATTGACCGGAAAGAATTTGACTGGTCAAATACACAACACTACGACAGTGGCATTTCTCGTGTCAGCAGGAAGGACCAGTATGTCTATACTGTCGTTTAAATTTTTGATCGCCGTTTTCCCTGCCACTGAGAAATTTGACTTAATAATAATCTTCGCTGTCTCATCCTTATTACTTCAACTTTCTTTGTTGGAGGTCTTCTGATTGTAGCTTCGACGGACGATAATATACACGTCTTCTACACAGGCTTCTTGGTGTAATGACGAAATTTTGGCTCTTGGAGAAAACGAATTGTTATGCTTCAGTAAGGACTTTGGAATACAGGTTTACGGCGTTCTTCAGCGGTTTCACTGGTTCCTGGTTGTCCAGAAATCTTTCTAACTTTTTGTTGGCTGACGGTAACTGCTTCACATAGCCTTTCTGCTTGCGCATTGGTAATGTCAAAGTATGTAATGGAAAGTTTTAAATATGATGGTCAAGTATAAAAGCTAATTTTAAATAAATTTTTAATAACTTTCCTGCGTTCATATCCAAGTCACTATTAGTGGCTTTGTCCTTTCTTTTACTAATGCTATGCTGGCACGTTTGAAAACGTTCGTTGCACTCCTTGATATTTTGTGGTATTTCATCTGTAGAGATTTTGGTATCAGGTATGCATCTCAGCATCTAAAAAGAAGGCTAGTTGGCATAGTACTTTCTTCTTGTAGTTTCTCAGATCCTCAACAATTTTGGTATACTTTTTGATTTCTTCCCCATAGAGGTTAGCTAACGTAGAACGTAAGCTGTAGGTTAAGAAATCATGGATCTTGGAGTTCTGAAAATGCCTCGTGCAATTGAAGGCGAAGAGTAACACAATATGTCATCACGTCCTAAAAAGCCACCCACTATTAATCAGTGACTAAACATTTGGCAACTATTATAGTTAATACTAGTTGCAGTCATACATATTTATAATTTGATTATCAAAATGTTTACCTTTAATTAATTGTTGAAATATTCGTCGAAATTTCGTCAGCACATTCACTGTGTTTTTCAAAAAATTATGGTCTTCCCCCAATAAATGCTTAGCTGGGATCCAAAAAAATAGCGAATAGTAATACAAAGTTTTCACTCTTTAAAGTTTGGAGAAACTACTTTAAAGGCTGATAATCAATTCTGTTTTTATTGTATTGACTCCTAAACATAATACGTTTTATAGACGTATAAACAAGAACGAACCGTCAGAGTAGGTGTTTTTTGAATGAAATCTTGAGCAATGAATATTTTTTGCGTCGATTCTCGTATCTAGCTTTTTCATAAACTGTATCCAGCGACATCACTGATCAAAACCACATTAAGGGTCATTAACAAATGATAAAAACCCTTTATTTTAGGTTTATTTTTGTTTTATTAGAGCCATCAGCAGGTTTATTTGATATACTCTAAAAGTATATTTTTTTCAAAACTCCCAAATATGTTGTAATACTTTTATCAATTCTAGATTGTCCAACAATAAGTCACACAGTGTGGCAATGAATTGTTATCTAAAACAGAAATTAAGATTTTGACCGGTCAAAATCAGCCAAAATTGTCAATTAATCAGTTTATTGAACGAAAGAATTTGACTGGTCAAATTCACAAAACTACGACAGTGGCATTTCTCGGGTCCGCTGGAAGGACCAGAATGTCGGTATTGTCGTTTAACTTTTGTCCGCCGTTTTCCCTACCAAGAGAAATTTGACTTAGGTGGCTCAGAACTTTAAATAATAATCTTCGCTGTCTCATCCTTATTACGTCAACTTCCTTTGTTGATGGTCTTTTGATTGTAGCTTCGACGGACGATACTATGTCTTCTACCGATGTGGTGTAATGGCGAAGTTATGACCCTTGAAGAGGACGAATTGTTCTGCTTCAGTAAGGACTTTGGAAGACAGGTTGATTACGGTGTTCGGTAGCGGTTTCACTGGTTTCTGGTTATCCAGCAGTCCTTCGAATATTTTTTTGCTGCTTAATGGTAACTGCTTGAGATATCGTTTGTGCTTGCTCATTGGTAATGTCATCGAAAATTTTAAATATTTGATGGTCAAGTATAATAGTATAAAAGCTAATTTTAAATGAATATTAATAACTTTCGAACGTTCATATCGAATCACGACGAGTGACTAATGCATGCTGGCTCGTTTGTAAATGTTGGTTACACTTCTTGATGTTATATGGTATTTGATCTGTAGAGATTTTGGTACTAGGTCTGCATCTAAGAAGGTTTCTTGATTTCCTCCTCATAGAGGTTAGCTAACATAGAACAGAAGCTGTAAGTTAAGAAATCATGGATGTTGGGAGCCTAAAGATGCCTCGTGCAATTGAAGGGAAAGTAATTCCTTTTTGGCACGGTCTGATTACAAAAACCTTGATTTTTCATTTGTCCAAAGCCGTGAAAGTTTCCCTTCTATGTTAACTAAAATAATGAGTCATCACACCCAAGAAACCCACCCAATATTAATCAGTAACTATAAAAATTTGGAAACTATTATAGTTAATACTAGTTGCAGTCATACATATTTATAAATTGCTTATCAAAATGTTTACCTTTAATTAATTGTTCAAATATCGTTCAAGAAATTATGATGTGCTCATCTGCCCCCCAAGTAGTTAGCTGAGATTCAAAAAAGTAGCGAATACGAAGTTTTAATTTTCTTTAAAGTTTGGAAAGCTACTTTAAAGGTTGTTTCAATTCTGTTTTTATTATTTTGACACCTAAGCAGTTGAATACATATTATAGACGTATAAACCAGGACAGACCATCAGAGTAGGTGTTTTTAAAATGAAATCTTGGCCAGTGAACTTTTTTCCGTCGGTTCCGGTATCCAGCTTTTTCATTATCAGACGATAAAAATCCTTTATTTGATACACTCTAAATGTATATTTTTTCAAAACTCCCAAATCTGTTATAATGTTTTTATCGATTCAAGTTTGTCCAACAATAAGTCACACAGTGTGGCAACGAATTATTATCAGATCCATGTACGGCAGTACTGCCGCCGAACAATCTAAAACAGACTCAATCAATATCCACTACTTGTCTTTCACGGGGCAACTGTCTCCGACTCGGACGGATAGGAATATCACCGTAAATAAAGAAACGGAGATAGTATGCGGTTTTTGCGCTGGTCCCCGACAGACAGACAACTTCTTATAAAATTCCTTTTGTTCTTGAATGAGTAGGAATGCGCACCATTACGGCCTTAATGGTGGACGCTGTGCGATACTTTATCTTTCAAGCGCACCGCGAATTGCAAGATAATTTACATCCGCGATCGGTTCACACATAACATTATCTCTGACAGAGGTTTTTGTGAGCTTAGTTTAAATTTTTAAACGGAGTTTACGACTCGATTACCTTTCTAAGTCCACTGGGGGTACTGTGTTGTTTACGCGCAATTTTAATCACTCGAAATGTAGATCTTTGATGGTTGCCATTGGATAAATGCAAATATTTTAACAATCTCAAAATAATCAAAATATTTACTTGAATAATTTTTATTGAAAATTAAAATATTGAAAGCTAACAACTTCTTTGTTGTACCAACTTTCCATAATCGGGTTTTGTTTTTGATATTTGAGGTAACTCTAAATTTCTTCTGTATTTTGAGTTTTCCTCTGCAGACTGTCCCAGCAGAGACCGTAGTTCAAAAACATCCTAGGGATAACGAATCAGGGACTTTGACAGTTACTTCCTCCGCTCTCTCCCCTAAGAAACTTACTTAGTTTAATAATTAAGTGAGAAAAATTCTCAAATACTATTTTATGTATTACCGAATTGCAATAAAAACTAGTTTTATCAACACCTCAGTTCTCTTGCTTACACCCCTAATTAGTATTATGGTCAAAAAATATAAGATTGATGAATTTTACAAATTAATCAAAAAATAATTGCCGAAAAACTACTCATCTTTAAGTTGCAATTTCCGAGGAGATTTAAAACATCTGGACTTCACAGAATCCTCAAACAGCACAGCTAAGTCAAACTAAAGTCTCAACAACCAATATGTCCATAAGAACAGCTAATCACCATACGATAGAAGGAAAAATATCCCAGACTCTTTTAAACATCAAGAAACAAAATGTCTTTTGGATTTTTTACTTAATCAGACAGGAATGAGAGAGGTATATGCATTGTAGACTCGTCAGTCTTCAAGACATAAATTAGGATAATTTACCATAAAACTTTCATGTATAAACAAATAAAAAATCTCGCGTCAGCTATGACGTCATCTTCTACCAGGTGTTAGGCTTTATTTTCAGCTACAGGAACGTCGACAGTGTTTTCATTCCATACGGAACTAATTTAGAGCATTAAAATTGTCAAATCAGTTCTGTATTACAGTCGCGTTACCAAAACAACATGAAATACAAAGAAAACTAAAACATATTCTCTTAGTCGGTTTGATGTTCTTTAACTTTGTTATTGAGGATAAAGACCGAAAAACTTGTCAAGTCTGAATAAATAATCTTCGAGTTGTTCACAAAAAATAACTATCACGTACCCTTATCGTTCGACATATTTTATATTTGAATCTAGGACCATCGAAGTTTCTACAAAACGACATTGACTTACTGATAATACATTTACTTAAATAAGCTAAGCTTGTTTGTACTAACAACTTTCCACATTCGGGATTTTCTTTTTGATACCGACAGTCTACAGTTTTTCTCTATTTTGCGTTTTCCTGTACACCAGATAACGTAGTTCAAGCGCATCCTAGACATAACGAATTACTGACTGACACAATAGATCGAACAAGGGTAACCTTCAGGCCCCCTTAAACGGATGAAAATTCTGCATTAATCCGAAAAATCAACCCGCAATGTTGCCAAGTGTTTTGAGGAAACCGGCAGACAAGAATAGCGACCGCAGACTTTTGCCAAAGATAATTTGCGCCTATCTCCCTATATATATATTTTTCTATGGCGGCTATATTAACCTTTTGTAATAACCCACTTGTCTTATTTACGATGTGTTTAGTCAGAAGAAATTATTTAGATTTATTTCAAAAATGTACAGGGTAAGTCATTATATTTTGAAACCTACCTACAGTGTTAAGTAACAAAGATAGAGAAAAAGTGTAAATATAAAAGCTTTAGGGTTTCTTTTAAACCCCCAGAATTCGTTATGAAAAAAAAACAAACGACTATCGCATGCCTATCTGTATGCCCTAAAAAATATAACGAAATACGTTTTTTTTTAATGGAACACCCTGTATTTTTATAATTTTTATGATTTTTTTCCTAATTCAAAAATATATAGTTTGAATACTTTGGCGCAACCCGTTTTTCAATTGTTTTGGTTTAACTGTAACAAGTTTTGCATTTGATTATAACATAACCTTAGACTTATATGGCAATTAATGTTGCAGTTAAACTAAAATAATTAATAAACGCTTTGCGCCAATATAATCAAATTATATATTTTTGAAATCAGTAGATAATGGCCTTTCATAAAAATACATAATATACAAGGATTCCATCAAAAAAATCGTATTTCTTACCCTACACTTTTTGTATTTACATTTTTTTGCTCTTTGTTAATAAATAACCCTGTAGGTGGTTGTCATAATAGAACAACTCACCCCGTACATACAAGTATCTTAAAAAGCAAAAAAGGCTCCTCTTCCTGTTTCAGTTCATAGGTTTAAAACTGCTTTTTGATTAAAATAATATTTAGCGTTGTTTTTTTGATTTAGTTATTCAAGTTTTTGAAAGTTTTTGAAGTTTTCTATTAAAACGTATGCTTACTCCTAGAAACTTTATTTCAAGCTAACCTGTATCAAATTTCAACCCCAAAGATTAACAGCCAAATTCAATATTCTTCTTTTAACTAAAAGATATCTTCTAATATTTAGTATTTGGAAACGCCGCGTCTGTTTCCCTTTCGCGAGTCGAGGGTTGCCGCACGAAATAATATTGTTTTTTATAATGGATCTTGGTTGACACTGAAAACTCCCCCCCCCCCACCAAGAATTCTCAATAATTGAGTGACAGTCTTCATAGTTATAGTGTCAAATCCAAAGACATAAATGAAAATAATTTACCATCAAACCTTCATGATAAAAAATATAACGTAAAGTTAAAAATATAACGTAAAAAAAATACAGGGTTAAAAATATAACGTAAAATCAAATTCCGACGTAAGATAAAAAAACTATAGAACAACATAAAAAAAAAGAAAAAGTATCGCGTCAGCTATGCCTGCAGAACATGGCGCCATGAGTTAATCTTTGTTAACCTGATATTCTAGCTTTTTAGAGCATTACAATGGTGAAAATAATCCAAATACAATTGCGTGATCCCAAACGGCACAAAATCACAAGAATAACTTTTAAACCTATCTTGTAGTCGATTTGATGTACTCTAGCTGTGTTATTCGGGAAAAGAAGCCAAAAAACTTGCCGGGTCTGAACCTCCGAACTACAAAAAACAACACGTGATCCTTATCGCTCGACCAATTTTATATTTGCATCTAGAAAAAGTTTCTACAAAACGGCAGTGTCTTACTGAATAAGTAAAATTTATTCTAATATTAAGAATAATTAATAGGTTAATATGTATCAGTGGAGACTATTCAGGTGAAGTAGGTGAAGTGCTACTTCACTAGGAAAAATAAACGAGCAAACATATATATATATATATATATATATATATATATATTTATATATATATTTATTTATTTATATATATATCTCTTAAAATTTTAGATTTTACATTCATTTATTCACCTAATTGGTAAAAAATAAACTGTACATCTCGAATAAATATTTTACTTGACCGCTGGCGGCATGTCTTTTTAAAACTTTCAATCGAAATTTATTATAACAACAATAACAGTGGCGCAAACCGCTTTGACTCTGCTGGAGGTGCTATGTTTAGTTTACGATTTTCCTACTATGTTACTATGACAACGCGTACTCGATGACGTCGGGCCCAGCGCCATACAACGCTCTCCGTGAATTGCAGGCGCAGTACACTACACCCACGTGTCGTTCAGTTTGCGATGGTTGTTTACTTTTATTTTCGCGTATTTCGCTGCAACCGTTGAGTTTCTTTGCAGTTAACTTGACTGTTTTGTTATATTATTTATATAGTTGTTACAACTTCAAATTCGAAGTTAGTAAATGTGATTGTTCAAGACTGGAATAAATTAAAAGACGTCTTTGAAATTATTACAATCTGACAAATCTGATAAAAAATCAATCCGCCTTTCGAAAGGATTTTTAGGTGAGATGAACGATTTTGAATTCACTTTTCTGGCATTAGGGTTTAATAACATTTTCACAATAACGGACATACTATTTGACGTTCTTCAAAAAAAAATCGCTTGACATTCATTTTTGCATATCCAATATAAAACACTGTCGTAAGGCGCTCTGTAAAAAAATAATACCATGTTTGATAAAGCAAATTTTATTACAGAAATAAATCATTACAAACGTGAGGTTTCACCTGAAGAAATTAGTGCTAAGTATAAAACCCTTTTTTATAAAATATTGGAGCATATTTTAATGGAAATGACGCTAAGATTTCAAGACTGTGAAAAACTTACATTTTCATGTTTGGCAGGTTCTGCTAAATTTTCCGAATATAGTTTAAATTTTTTGACTGGCCCGTTTGAAAATTTGTTACAGTTATATGGGGAAATATTTTCAAAAAGTCAACGACTTAAAAATGAGCTTGGTCTTATTTTTGCTAATGAGACTAATTGGAGTATATCGCTGCAAGAGCAAGTGAAAAAAATTAATAAAAATGAGTATATTTTTACCGAAGCATAAAAATTGTTTTCCCTTATTTTGACAATACCGTCGACAAGTGCTTCAGTGGAAAGAAGTTTTCCTTGCTTCAGATGTGAAAAAACTTATTTAAGAAATACAATATCTCAAGAAAGTCTTACTTCTCTTGGCAAGGAACTCATCCATTTTACGAGGATGTTATAAATAAATTTGTTGCTATGAAGGATAGGAGAATTGGTTTAGTATACAAAATTTAGGTAAATAGTAAAAAAATATTCTACCCCTCCACATATAAAAAAATTCTGGAAAAGAAATTATTGCGATATTTTCTTGCTTCATTTGCACTTCACTTACTTTTTCACCCGCGAGCCGCCACTGATATGTATATAATAATATTCATACGTACTCTAAAATAAACTGCAGTACAACTTCCTCTTGAATATATAGATGTAGTTCCCTTGATGACATTAGAATGGACATGTAAATCCCTGTTTATAATACTGCAAGATGTTTACTTGATGATGACATATTTATAACGTTTAAAATTTGATCTACTGCTTCTAAACCGGCTCAAAATGCGCTATAAATCCCAGATAATCCCTATAGAAATATTTTCGGGATATTACAATAATGTTTACCTATAAATTTAAAAATAGCACCGGGGAATGAGAATGCGAAATTATTTTAGATTTCTGCTTTACGTATACGAACGTCAAAAGTTTTTTTACGGCGATTAATATATTTTCAGGGTACGTATTTTCGCAGATTTAATCTCCTGTAAAAATGCTTAATCTGTGTCAGTAACAAATTGAAACAAGGCGTTGAGGTGACAGTCGACAAAATGAAATATTGGCGTGCTTTGTCTTTGTTTATGTGTCTATAGGGTCACGCTTAATCTACATACTACATAACTGCTTGATTGAGTGTCATAATTAATAAAAAAAAGATTCCTTGCTTGCAAAAGTGTTTTAAGATAAGGTAATAAACAAAGAAACCTACTACTTTTGGCCAAGCTTAATTGTGTATAAACGCCATTGTCAGGGTCAGACTGTTGCACCAGATACTCATTGTTAAAATATTATATTTTCTATTACCATCATTACTGCAGTTAAGCAAATGAAACGAATGTTAAATTACAGGCTTTTAAAACTCATTCATTAAATCGGCAAGGCGTGGGTGCTTCGCAGGGAACTATCATTAACCTGAGAGTTTAATTTCGGAGCACGTTTCTTGGTCTGGAAGCTTTCCTAAGTAATAAAATTCATATAAAAAGATATATGGCTGGTAAATGATGTACACGCTGTCAAACGTATTCTTGTCGGACATTTTTATGGGCAGATACGAATGAGGTGTATCCGGAACTGTGGCATTAAAAATACCTGACACCATATTAATTAATAAACACATTCTTGGACAAAAAGATTATTGATATAAGATATATAATAAATAAATATACGATGTGTTTTGACTTCTATTGGCCCTGCTAAGTTTTGACAATTAACTTTTTTGTTCAGAAATTCATCATTTTTATTTTTACCCAATCCAAAAATTGTTAAATCAACTTAGACTATCCGAAACTAACTTTAGCTATCCAAGACTAACAAACATGTAAGAACTCCACTTTAGCCAAAATCCAATACTGACAGTTTTTTTGCTTTTATCAATCTTCTTGAGGGTAATATTTTTTTCCGTAAATTAATAATTATATTTTTTTATTTATTTATTTACGCTATCATTTTTTACTTTCGAAAATAACAAGTGTACAGTGGTGCAACCAGGAGGGGGGTGTTAAGGCACTTGCATCATTACTTTTTAAATGTTTATTGTTTAATTACATTTACTAAACATGAGTATGCATTTGTTCATAATAAGGGTAATATAAAAAAAATCAGAAGAATGTAAAGGGTTTTATTTTGGTTTGGCCCACTTGCTCTTGGCCTGATTACCTTGCTATAGATTAAGCAACTGTTTTCTAGACTTTATTTCGAGGAAGCTGTTGAATGTACAATGTAACTTAAAAGAAATAGTTTCACTTTATAGCCTGATCTATCTTGTGTTTTTGTTTGTTTATTCCTCTCAAAAAGTCAACGGAAATACAAAAAAAAATAAATTTTCGCTAAACTCAGTTACTTATTAGAAGTATTTGAAGAACCAATGAATATATTACTTTGAAAATTTGGCTTTAGCCATAGATAAGCATAACTTTCTTTCTAAAATATTTTAAATTATGCCATGTTGCTGCTTATACCTTAGATCGATGGCAACATTGGTTTTCTAATTAGATTGCCCTATGTTTTATTGTATTGTATTTTCCAGAAAGAAAATTGATATCTTTGACCATTTGAAGCCCCTTAACTGCCAAATGATTTAACCTGGAACAAATCGGATTTCTTAATTTTTAAATACATATCTCCCCACGTCAACTCCCGGTTTGACAAGAAATACCAAAATTTAACATTTCCTGTCAAAGTGAAAATTGGTGTCAGGAGATAGATAACTAAAAAACTAAGATAAGAAACCAAATTTTTAAATCCATATGGCTTAGCCAGAAGACTGCGTTGGGTTGTAATATTGCTATTGGCGACTTGAATCTGTAAAGCATAGAGCTTAAATTTTAAAAGGTTAAACAATCGTATTAAAGTCATTGTGTTATTTATTTGATTAAAGATAAAAATGTCTTTGCAAAATAACATACGTAATTTACATTACCTATCAAACGTGTTGTGTCTGTCTTCGAAGTGTTGTTTTGTTGGCATTATACATATTGTTTCTATTTATTTATTTTTTTTTTTTTTTGTTAATGTCCATCACAAAGGTTTTAACATTAAGTCAAGATCTTGAAAAAGTATTAACATAACACGAAACGTTGCTATTAAAAATAGTGGTTTTACTTTACACCTTACTGCAGTCCCATAATCCACGAACTAATCTATAACAATATTAAATATGTTTCTTTATTACTTATCCTTTGTGCTACATTTTGTTTCACCCCAGAATTTACCAAAGAACTTCTTAGCAACCTTTTACTGTTTTTCATAAATGTTTAAAACATGTTTGATATTTCATTAGAATAGATGTTAAACCAAACCGGGTCCTTTTTTAACTTAGCGCTGAGTTGCATTCTAACTCCGGTAGTTACACCACTGAGCTAAATAACAATATAATCTAATTTAATCTAATACTACCTAACCTAATTAAGTTAATGGAGGGGACACTAATTCGCAAACCTGTCTAACCTACTTTAACATAACCTATTTTTTTTTACTTTATAACCCACTATAATTTATCTCTACTTTATCTTACCTAATGGCCTCCAGAAAAAACTTCAAGTCTAGTGTCTGATTACTTTTTTTTTCTTGGAAATTTTGGTTGAACTAAAGTTTCCATTATAATTTTCTCGTCTATCGACAATCTAAAACGTCGGTTAAACACTTTTCAGCTGGTCAAATAATATCATTGGCTATTCATAATAGTGTTCTCTCAAGTTTTTTAGAGCTAGTTCTGGAGGTCACATAAATCTTTTTTGAATAAATAGTCTAGTAATCAGGGGGATGGGGACGCGCAAAATACTAGTCTCCTAATTTTTTTTGCAAATGGTATCTCTTGGGGAATTGTTTAAGAATTTGCAGAGAGCTCTGACCTCAACTCAGACGTAGACCCTCTGGATCACAAAAAAAATGGCCAAAATGAAAAAAGAAAGCGGATTTTATCCAATATCCTCCAAAATATTGCAGATAGATCAAAATTGTTAAACAAAAAAAAATATTGAGCAGATCATTACTTTATAATGATTTTTTTCTGATTAGTTTTGCAGATAAATTAATTTTAAATCATTATTGATTTTCCTCTCCCTTTTGGGACCAAGAGAAATTCTTAAATTTATCAGCAAGCGTGCAGACAAATTTTGCAATAACACGAGTAAAAATTATTTTTTATTTATAATTCAAAATGCGTTTAGAAGAAGACATCCGTGGATACATAATAATAATCTCAAAAAACTATTATTTTTTCAAACTAAATTTTTGCAAAAACTATAAAGGCTGCAGGAAAAAAAACATTACTACCTTTTTTTAAGAAAATAATCTGCCCTTCATTTTTAATTAGACAATTTTGCTCTTTCTGCGATAAGTGAGAAGATATTGACCAAAAACCATTTCTTTGTCACTTTTTGGTTCAGATGGCCTACGTATAAGCACTCTATATATTCTTAAACAACCACTCGATAGGTACTATTAGTGAAAAAAAGGTGCACAGTTATATTATTCCTGCGACAGCCTCGAAACACTGTCTCTGGTGACTGGCTATAAATATTTTAATATACGTAAGAAGTGTTGTTCTCATTAAATTGCCTTAACTGTACAAGCTGAAGAGTACTTCCTAATTTTCTTAGTAATAAGAATTTCCTCAAGTCATTTCCTTATCGGATTTAACGAAAAATTAAAATCACGTGTAGAGTACTGCAGTAACAACAGTGCTTGTGTTTATAAATAAGTACTTAATAGCCCTTCTAAAATCTGTGTGTGTGGGTGGTTAAGTGTGCGGGCGTATGATAACTGCTATCGCGACGTCATTGCCATGCCATTAGCCAACATTGTTATAGGATGCAACTTTTTAATCATCAGTCCAAGTGTATCGAGAAGTGTATATGAATAGAAAATATGTTTTATGCGCTTATGCACATTCCAAAAAATTTGTACACCCATCACTATATAAGAGGTTTGTGTAAAATTTAACATGATATAGTTGACAGCAAATAAACTATTTATATTTTTTTTTCAATTAGTACAATAAAAAGTTTGGATTAGGCAGCATTTTTTATACTTGATGATGTTGCACCCGGATAAGTAAGTGTAAGACAGATGCACAGGCACACCAGCTTGTTTAAGTTGCGTATTCTTACAATTTTAAATAACATAAAGTTGGACCGGTATCCCTCATTTAACTGGTAAGATCATTAATACCGACGGAATACATATATAAGTATAATTTTGTTGAGAGAAATTGTCATGACAAGTTTTTTTCAATAAGATTTTATAAACTCCTTGGGATTATCCAAAACTCACATATACACATTTTCAACAACGATTTTGTATATATCTAGATGAGGTACACGACAAGTTTAAAGGTGTCTTTGAGCTCCAGTGTGGTCGGAATGAAGAGAGACACCACTATTTTTTTTTAATTAAGCATACATTGAATTCCTTATTAAGGCAATTAGGTCAATAGTTTGACGAATAATTTTCAGATAAATGGATTGAAAAAAGCAAATCCCAAATTTTATCATCAATTTAGAAGCCGTACCAAATAAGAGAAATCTGTAGCCCAATGTTTATTGACATTTTTAACACAAACTTTCTACGGTGTTGAATGAAGGTTTTGCGTTTCAAATATTCTACGAATTTGGTTGTATTAAGATAAAGCCAATAATACACATATGCACGTACAATGACTGATTATTCTTCGAACAGACAGTTCCATCATGCACTTTCACAAATTCTCCACATCAGTCGCTTCTGACTCCGTTTAATCCTGATCTTATCTGGAATGCACTTGTCCGCTACATACTGGCAACACTGTCAGTGATATAAGGTTGAAATCCGCGGAAATCTCTCGATAGATCTCGACTATACTGAAAGACGTCAATGTTGGGATCCATTTATGGGATCTTTTATTTTACATTGGGTGGAATTGAATTATAATCTGTCTTGGCTTCAACTTAAAAATGTATCCATTTGCAAAAAACGATACAAAAATTGTGTCAAATTAAAATGAATGGTCATTTGCTGGTTAGCTGTATTTAGGAAACATGCAGCAAATTTTTGCTAAATATGTCAAGTAATTTTAGCATGATGCAATTTATACATGTAAACAACACAGTGCCTACAGTGGTATACTTCGTTCAAAAATTTAAACTAAGTCCACAAAAACCCCTGTATGAACCGATCGCGGATAATTCATTTTAAGTCCATTTTTTTAGATTTATCTTACAAATAAATATAGATTGATGTAGAAAAAAACAAAAAAATAGAAGGATACTTGTAAGATTAGTAGAAATACTCTAGCCTAGGACAAGAGGTGAGATGTATCTACCCTGCAAAAAAACTAATGTTAAAAGAGCCGTGATTAATGATATACCGACTAAATGTGTCAATTGCCGAAAAATATGTACAAATTAAATCACCATTAAAACGCGATCAGAAGAAACTAGTCGGAACGCAGCCTAATTATTTATTTACTTTGATGTCATGTTTCGGCTACGAAAAACCTCGATTTTTTGTGGGGCCCAATTTATAAAAATTGCCCGGTCTCGTGCCACATGTAACGTGAAATTGCCAGTAAATATTTTGGGAAACTTCACGAATAATTTAACATCGAGACCGACATGTCAATCGAAGGGGACAATTTGATTCTGCTAAATGTGTGGGTCGTTAAATTTAATATATCTTTAGGTTATGTTGTCTTTTCTTTTAAAAACATTTCTAACAAAAATAGCAGGCATAATTTGTATGCACAAAATTAGAAAATAACACTTCAAAGGCCTACAGTGTTTTGCTCATATATTCTCTTGCTTGCACGGTGAAAAAATTGCGTTGTAAGCTGTGGGTTGACAGATTTACTTACATGCCAAAATAATGGAAACAGAAGTAAGTGTTGCCGGTTCGGGTACTTTGTAGTAAGAGAATGGGGGAAACTGACTATAGAAAAATTGATTAGAGGCAGTCCATAAAATATGTCTCGCAAAACTCCCCCTCTGTCAAACTGCATAATCATTTTCAAACTCCTACCTAATATTTCGTCACCTCAAAAGTTGGCCCTCCAAAATAAATGATTATTAGTAACACGTAAAAACTATGTGTAAACATTCGTATTAATAGAATTTTTGTAAATTCAAAATTATTTCAAAGCAATCAATAATTACTATTGATCAACAGTCGCTCAATAACAAATGTCAATAATATATATGTTTGTTTTTATATATATATATATATATATATATATATATATATATATATATATATATATATATATGAAATTACTTTTGACATTTATGGGTTCAGAAACTATCTAAATTGTTAAAGTTGATAAACCACCTAAAGCTACATTTAAAAAAAAGGAATAAAATTGTCTTTGATCCCTTCCTCTTCGGTACATATCATCACTAGGCAATTGCTTCCCGTCCCGCTTTTGCGTACGTGTTTTATGGAGGGTCCCTATTCCGATTATTGATTAATCTAAAATCGATTAATTGGACTTTTTGGAATATTTATTATTGTTGAGTTTTACTAAGTGTACAAGGTTTTAGGCCACACTTTAGTATTATGTATTAGATGTGATTTCTATTTCTATTTTACTGTCCTTCAGTGACATTTTCTGAGATTAATAGGTATCAATACAAATTTTAAAATAGAAATACTTTTTACGCTGTAAGCATACCCATCACGTTTCATATTAGTTTTTTAGCACTCTTTTATTAGCCTCATTTGTATGTAACTAACTATGTATGTAAACATAGCTAGAAGTCAACCTTCTAATTGTCATATCGATTTGAAACTATTCAAGTATATGTAATTCGGGTGACAATACCATAATTTGGTACCCTCGAGCTGATCAAATAAGTATCAAATGGTACCGATCGAGTTTAACCTCCTAATTTTCCTATCGATTTAAAATGTTGTAAGTGTATGTAAATAATGGTACTAGCTAGTTTAAGCCTCGACTTTGGTTTCATTTACTTTGTTTTGACGAGTTCAATACATTATGTTAAAAACTAAAAAATAAATTATAGTTAAAGACAAACTAGAAAACACGCTTGACCCTTGACAGGGGTAGATTGAGAATACATATAACGTAACAAAATATTTTAAGTAAATTATATTATTTTGTATTTTTTGTTCATTACTGACAAAAGCTTGTTTTCTGTTGTTTTTTTTTTCAACAGTTACAGTCTTATCACGGACTTGCTCTAACGCGATAATTCCTAAATAAATATCATCCACTATTTTCCTGTCGTTTTCATTTCTTTGCTTGCGTTTTGATTAAAGAGGGTATGTGTATGAGTGTCGTTCGTGAATGTGACGGTATCACCTGCAGCGGAAGAGAGGAAAGTGACGATATGGGTCTGTCCGAACTTTTCAAGACTTAAATATTTTAAATTAGGTTATTGCATATTTAATTTTTTTCTAGAGCCCAGGCAAGTATCTTGTAAGGTTTATAGAGATCGGCATCTTGAATTAAAAAAGACACTCGGATAAACGTAGTATGTATTTGTATAAAAACTCCGAAAACCACACGCCTAAGTTAAAATATTTGATACCTATTCCAGAATTAAGGTTGTATCGTCATCAAGCTTTTTCATGCACTTGCGGGAATCGGCCTACCCATCAAGTACCTATGCTGTGTGTCTTAAATGTTTTTACAAGGGTACAAGGTACGTTTGACGTAGCAGTTAACATCGGATTCAAACTGTACTATTTGAGAGGGTATTTTAAAGTTTACTGATCATGTGAAGAGCGCATTATTTCAGCAATATTTGTCTCGACTTAGAATCCAATAGAAGACCTTTTCGTGCTAATAGTACACACCTACAACGACACGCTGAATATGGCTTTTTATTAAGTTAATTATATTTTACTTAATGCATAAAAAACTAGATGTGTTTGCTTGCCTTACGTGTCCTTACATCTCTATATCTCCTTAGAAAATGTAACTATCTACTCATATAGATATTTTTTTCGAAATCAATTGATAACTAAAATATTGTTTCATTCATTTTCGTTTCCTAGTGTTTATTTAATATAATTTTTTTAAAATTTAATATAAATTTAATAAGATATAGATGTTTTTTAAGTAATGTAAGAATTTTATACCAGGTCGGCATATTAAATACTATTTATTACTCTTCTAGCAATGGCATGTTTTATAGTTTCAATCAGAAATGGTTCTAATTCTCCATAATACTACAACAGGAATCATAAAAACGTCAAATCCCTGTTAACCCTACCGTTTAAATGGCATAATCCTTTTGCCCAAGTTTCGTTGGTATTTTAATTTCCTAGTCAGTCCGTTTTATGACCGCAAAAGCAATCTCGTCAGTGGTTTATCTGAAAGCCAAAATCGAACTAATACCACCAAACGGGCCTGATAACGAACCTAATAAGTCGAAAAGGCGCCTCTAAACTAATTCTTTACGTCCGTGTATATCTTGACGTTTTTTTACCTGAAGTTCTTAGGGTTGATACTTAAGTTGTAATAGAATACAGGGAAATGAAGACAGCCTTTAGACGGATTTCAATCGCCTGGGCTGAAAAGAAAATAGTATGATTGTATATTTATACGTTATAATGCTTAGCCTTAAATGTATGCAAAATAAGAAACGCCACTCCGACAGGGATTAGAAGGACTTAATAAAGCTTATTCTGTGGTTGCAAAAGCATTAAGTGTTTCACAACATGACGCAATCAAAAGTTTGCCTAGATCGTCAAATAGTACACAATTGAATTGTGAATGTCTTTGAAACATTAATAGATATTTAAGATGTGACTTAACAGATTTTAGTTTTTTGAAAACCAGTGATAAACAATGGTTTTTCAAAAAGGACCTTATTTTTCACTTTTCAAATACTTTTGAAATAATGGAGGTTGATTGAGAAGATTGAAGTAAGAGCTCGATTGCTTTTTCCATGGGTACTCCCATGGTTTAAAAATTGACAGTGTCCCATACTAGTCCAGTGCTTAGGATTTTGAAAAAAACTACATAAAGGCTGATTTTTTAAATAAAGGTCGAGTTTAATAGGCAGAATGGGAAAATGAAATTTCTTTCACCAAAATCATCCCGGAAATGTATAAGAAAAGGGTTGCAAATACCTCTTTTTTTGTTCAAAACCCGGAAATATAGAAAATTTTTTTGCCATTCAAAAAAGAATATTATTACGTCCAATAGATATCTTTTTCTAAAAATCGAGTTTTAAAATGTTTAGGTGGTTGGCTCAGAACGGGCGAAATTTTTAATTTTCATCCGAATTGTAGATGATACAAGTTAATTTGGCCTAAATAGAACGTAGAGTATTGCAAAAAAATTGCATTCTCAAGGTAATTGATTCAATTTTTAAGCAAAAAAAAAAGACTTGGAAGTGCATGCATGGATGCTTTACTTAACATCACAGACAATTATAAAATTTTCTCCGAATATTCGTTTACAAGGAGCAGTGTTGAAATTGAAAATTGGGCCATATGGGGCATGTTAAAAATTTGATTTATACGCCAGTTTTGAAAAAGAGCGGGAGCATTTAAACGACCTGAAATAAATTGAGAAGGACATATACATACTTGGTCTTGGAAAAAATACAACAGGAAAGTCCAGAAAGATCCTTGAAATATTTTTTAATTCATGGAAATATCGATCATTGGCTAAAATGACAAGTTTTTTCTTTAATCTCGGTTTTCTCTTGTAGATTTATTTGTACAGCGATCGCTACCGAAATTATATGAACATATTTCCAGTTGAGAATCCTCTCCATAACATTACACCTGTTAACTTGAGAAAAAATAATTTCGATGTACAAAGAACTTTAAAAGGCGAGATGCCTGATGCACACGGGTTCAACTAGTGTTTTCGGAACACGTGGTACAAACAGCTATAAATAATGAGGAATATTAGTGCTATTTGTGCATTATAGGGTTATGTCGTGAAAACCTGAATCCAAGACCCAATCCTTGAGCTATTCTCTAAGAACGAGAAAAGCCATTTATTCTTCTTCTCACCTTTTTTGGTTACCTCTTGTGTTAATTATCGTGGTGGAATTTGCATAGGTTTATTATGCATTTGAAATAGACCCTCTACCAAAAATCAGCCAGTTTCGGCAAATTCAGATGATTTTATTGAGAAAAAAATTGAGAAAATTTTGAAATTCCAATAAAAATTTTGATTTTTGTTAAAAACTACCCGTTTCTATTTGACTGAAAATCGGAATAACTTATAATAAACAATATTCTCGAAAAATTAATTCATACCCCCTTCTCCCCATTTTGTTGGTTATTGGGCTTGAGTGTCCCCTTATATTTTAGGACCCCCTAAAGCTATTAGACATAGAAAAAAACTTTAACTGTATATGTTGTAGAATTTTACAGTACATTTAAACAAACAAATGAAACAAATGAGTTTTACTTTGTCACTGTCACTTATTTTATTTTTGCACTAGGCGTGACTGCAGTTTCGTACTACTGGTACATTTTCAAGCGCAATGAAAATATTTACAATCAAGTATATATACAGACAAAAATTCTTAAGAGTATCTTTAGGGAAAACCATCTGAACATTTTTTATGGTCAAAAAGTAGTAGGATGGTATTCCAACATTGGGTTGAAATAAAAGGTTGGGGTGAATTTAAAAGGTTAAAATTTGTGTCTTTATGGTGACAGATTGTCTGCAGAAAACGTTGATTCGTGATTCATTGTCTGGATGTTAAGTTTCTGTAAGGAAAATTCAGATCCAGGAGGTATGCCTGCCAGCATCCTTGAAATCTCATTTTGCTATACTGTCCTCTAAATATCCTCATCCATACTGGCTCCAGCCTCTGCCAGAAGAGTTGCCGATGTTCGACTTGTCAGGATCGCTTAAACTCAGATATTTCATAATGATGAACGGGATTTTTCCAAATTTGTTTTGGGATTTTTCCAAATTTGTTTTTTCCAACTGGCAACCTTAGGTCTAAAGTCTTTTTTCTGAACAATCACATGGTCGTAAAGACATGTAGTTTCTTACCAGCGTCAAACTGTTCATTTCGTCTTCATTAATAATGGTAAAAACGCGCCTTTTATCTATTTTTTTCTAAAGTACGTTTACCACGAAAACTGATTTTCTATCTTCTACGTGAGTAACTAGCATATTAACAAGTTCTTGTCATCGACATCCACCAAATATTAATGCAACTTTGTTTATTAAAAACGTCTCAGTCAGTGCCTCATGAATAAATTTTAAAACATATTCTCTAGTACAGAACTTTTTTGGCACTTCTTATTTACCATTAAAGTCTTCTTTACAATTGAATATCTGGCTATATAAGGTACTCGGATAAAATGTTTGAGTGAGTTCGACGAATTATCCAAGCAGCACATTTTCATTAATATGTTCTACATAGGTAGGCGTCTCTCGACTTCTTCGGTAGCAATTTTTGTGTTGCCTTTTCCGCTTTTTTTTACAATTTCGCCAGGAATTTCAAATCATTCCTGCATCTTGACTTTTTAAGTTTGACAGCATTTCCCTAGCAACGATAGTGTCTACTATGACGAAAATGAAAATGTTAGGGGTCTGTAAGATCGTCGCCCTCAGGACATAAACATCTATTTAATACCCTTGGTACATAAATAACTATTTTTGTAATTTTTGTGCAAATTGCGCCCTGGGCTATACACGTTTTTAAAGAAATATAGAAAACAAGGAGTAGTCAATCAGCACATAAAGGTGGTAAACCCGAGTATATTAATCGGCAACCGGAATAACTCTACTTTTGAGCCATCGAAGCACCCGGCTTAACACCAACACCACCTATCCACCTCGGAAAGCGTAATTAACACCGTGAAGTTGACTTAGCGTATATGTATGCATATACGAACTCGCTGATTGGACCCGGCCGTTGCGCAAATTATGAAACCTTCGCGTAAATTACCCGCCGCCATGCCAAATTACCCTCTACTCAAAGGGCGAGCAATTATTTCTACGAGAGGCTTCTCGTCGAATATGCATCCCGCATGCTGCACACGGCTCGGTCGGTCGCTTTGTTTTATTCTCCCGCGTTCACGCTCAGAGACTCGCCCGTCCGAGCTCTCCTCTTCCAGCTACTTTAAATTTAAATTGCACATCGATTCGTTTCGGTTATGGTGAAGCATGGTGCCCTATACTTTGAATATATAACTCATTTTAATTGGGACCAACTACATAGAAAATAATGTGCACAATGGACTAAAGTTAAAAAAAAACATGTTTCCTCAATTCTGTCGATGTGTCTGTCTGTCAGTTTGCGGTATAGCTAAAAAACTACTAACCCGATCGACCTAAAAGGGACAGGAAAGTTCCGGGTAAAGGATATTTACGGATTTTTTAATGCAATTTTAATTTTCAGTTCATATTTCTAAAATGATGTTTCAACTATAGACTTAAGAAACAGTGCAAACATTTTAAAAATTCGAACATATTTGCTACTGTCCTTCGTTTTACTTAAAACTTAAATAAATCTGGACTCGGAGAAAGAAAAAGTGATTTTATTTATTCTTAAACAAAATTTTAAAGTTAATGGGGGGTCCAAGCGCACCACTGTCCTCAAATTTAGATTTCCGATGATTCACAACAATATACTATAGAAAAGAAAACATAGTAGAACTTGACATTTTGTTGACTGGTTCTTGAATCGTGTTCTTCTGTATATGTCAGTGTTGCTTAAGTAAACAGGAACATACGTTTCTGTGTGTTGCCGTTTTCTAAAAGAAGCTGTGAACATCAAGAGGAATCGACGGGGACCACAACAAAGGAAGCATAGTAGAACTTTTTGTTACATTAATTGTGGCAATTTGTTATTGAATCAGATCGTAACTGAGTGAAGAGTTAACAGTTTGTTCATACCACGATCAACAACTGTTGCGTATTGCTTGAAATAACAGAAGCAAAAGTGTCTGTAAGTTGGCCGTTTTCAAAAGAAGAAAATAAAGTGGAACTCTTTGTTACTAATTGTGATAATTTATTACGGGAAACATAATCAGATCGTAACTGAGTGAATAGTAAACAGTCCATACTACGATCAACTACTGTTGCTTATTGCTTAAAAGAAAAACAGGACAAAAATTTCTTGTAAGCTGTCGGTTTTCAAAAGAAGCTGAAACACTCCATGCACACCAAAGGAAACATTGAGGAACCATTTATTACTAAATGTGACAACTGGATGACAATGACTTACTGGAAACAGAATCAGATCGTTACTTAAACAGTTTGTACATTCCACAATAACTGTTGCGTATTGCTTGAAATAACATAAACAAAAGTTCCTGTGAATTAGCTGTTTTCAAAAGATGCGGTAAGGATCAAGGGAACTTAATTAAAGGAACTTATATACAGGAACTTTTTGTTACTATTTATTGCAGTTTGTTACTTGAACATAATCAGATCATGATTGAGCAGTAAACAATTGGATTAAGTAAACGGTAACAAAATTTTCTGTGCACAAATGCACTTTAATGGTATCTAGGAAGTTATTTCCGAGGTTATTTCCATCTTCAAAAAAAAAGGACCAATAATGCCAAATGATCCTACCGCACGCCAAACAATAAGTTTTGGTTATGGCGATTGTTTGTAATGATCTCTTGAGGATTTTCGTTTACCAATATCTAAAATTCTGTTTATTAACCATGCCGTTCAAATAAAAAATTGCCTCGTCACTCATTAAAAGATTGTGAATGTCTCCTCGATGTAAATTTAAAAATTCGTGGCAAAAAGTTAATCTGGCTTGTTTATCTTGATAAATAAGATGTTGCACCATTTGGTATTTATACGGATGAAATTTTAAGTCCTTGTGAAGAATTAGATGCTTGCTCCCTTTTGATATTCCTATAATAAGGGATTGCCTATTAGCAGACCTTGTGGGAATTCTCTTGAACGTGGTTCTGACTCGTTCAATAGTTTCAGGAGTACGAATTGTTCTCCGACGTCCAGATTTCTTCAAATTTTGCACAGAACTATTTTCACGCCAGTGGTGAAGTTTCTACGTAAAAACTCGTTGTTCAACTGAATAATCCATGAGGATTAAAAATAAATGTTAATTAATTATGTTTCAAAACCCAATGACAATTAACTAATTTATTAGAAAAAAGCGCCTACTCGATTAATAACATGTTAATTAAAATCCCAAAGGCCATAGAAGATAATCATATAAAGAAAAACATACTGACTTATCTCATAGAATTGAGTCATAGGCAGTAACGAGTGGCACTCCAAAGTTACATTTTTCTAAATAAAACACCATGTATATTATATATCCATCAAATAGCCTATAACCCAGTAGTGTGTCCTAGGTAGTTTTATTCATTTAAAATCTGACCAATTATAGTCCCATTGTACATAAGTGTAACATAATGTTGTAAAAAAATTGGTTAAAAATAATTTTGAGTATTACTTCTTTCCTTAAGTAATGAATTGTTTTTTCTTTCGTGTAGGTTTACAGATCAAACGGTGCCGTCCTGATCGGTGAGAAAATCGTTTGTAAAATCGTTTCGCGTCGTGTTATGCAGTTCGGAACATGATTACTTATTATGGCCAGACATATACGCTTACCGCATCTTCCATCCATCTTTATACGTAACTATGTGCACAGTAATTGCGTCAATGCGGTACTTAAAACGGCTAAGTCTAATTCTAGCCGTGTAGGCCCACATCCTTTCTCCGCGACCATCTCACTTCCTGTCACTTTTATAGCATCGTTCTAAACTCGGGAATAATTTTTTATCGGCTTGCCACACACACTCACATACACAATCGACTTTTAAGAGCGTCTATATCAGTTTTCCTCGATGGAAAAATGAAACGAGAATTTTTACGAGCCGTTTTTATGTCTAACACATGGATTTTTAAATATCTTTTGAGTGCGTAGTCTGATGTTATGAAGCAGAAATATAATTTTGGGTTTTCATTTTGTCTCTTGACATCTCGTCTGTTTTTTTTTTGTGTAATGAAAAGGGGAAAAACATTCTATCATCGAATTGTGGCAGTGGGGCGCTAGTATGAATAAAAAATTAGGAAAAATACAGGCATTGGATTTTTAAATTACAAGTTGTAACCTTTTCAAATGACGTTCGAGACGCTAATCTGGGGTTGTGCGATGGAAATAAGAAAATTGTATCTAATGAAGAAATGATAGAGGAATTGGGAATTGATATTGTTTTGGTCTAGAAATGATTGCGGAGTGTCTGATTAATTGGTAGGATAAAAAAATGCAAGCTAATGCAGAGATAGTGTGATTTGCACAAAATGATAGAAAATGAAACTAAGACTTCTTTCTGTATTATAACGTGTATTATATCAGCTATCAACCTGCAGAAGATTATAGAAAAGCGCTTTCGACAGACAAGCCATCCCCAGTGGTATACCTACAGATACGTACAGGGTGTCCGGAATTCGTTGTCATTATAGGGTATCTGGATTATTCGTAAAGATCGAGAGGGTTTTCGCGAAGTATTGCTAGTTTTTGATGAAACGAAAGTTGCCATTTACGGCTTTTTCGTTTTTAAAATATAGGGTTATTTTGAAAAATTTCAATTTTTAGGCACCTCTTGTATCTCGGTTAGATCAACCAACACATAGCAAAAAAGCAATGACTGATTCCTATAAATTTTTTGTCGTAAAATCCATTTACGTACTTAGGTTTTTTTACAGTCAACAAATTCTGAGATATAGACCAAACTTGTGTTTTTTTAATGGGTCACCCTCTATATTTTTAAGTCATTATATTCCCTTAGCTTAAAAAAGCAAATGTTTGGTCAATATCTGAAAATTGGTTAACTCTGAAAAAAAAAACTGAGTACCGCATTGGATTCAACGTAAAAAAAAAACTCATTACTTTTTTGCTATAGGTTCACCTAACCGAGATACAAGCCTGAAAAATGAAATTTTTGGGAATCACCCAACATTTGTTTTATTGAAAAGGAGCAACAAGCGAAAACCACAATTCTTTACGAATAACCGAGATTCTTTGTAATGATATGCTGTACATCGAATAATGAACCCTTTAATTTAAAGATCTAAGATACTTAATAGAAATAGTAATATAACTTCTCGGCTTATTTTCTATCATTTTAAGTGTAAAACCTGAATAATAATAACAATAATAATGGTAATTAGTTAAGAACCTAGAGAGCTTTTTGGACTAACTTTTTTACGGAACTTCCACCATTTATCTTAAAACTAAAACATTTAGAATATTTCTATAGAAACTGGTCAAGGAATTATTTCTTTGTCTTATTTAAAAGTCGTTGTCTACTATATATATGTTCTGCTTTTATTAAAAATCCAATAGCAATTTTGTTCTTAACATTAATTGATGCGTTTTTTTACAGGTGAGTAAGAATCCAGACTTTAATCTATTTATTGGCTTAATAGAATAGGTAAGGTAAGCACATACTTATTAAAACATTTTAAGTTTAGTTAATGGATATTAGGGCAACAAAAAAACTGCGTAGAACAAAATCAAAGCTTGAATGTTTGTATACCAGAAATTTTAAGTTCAACACTATATCGTGTTACAATATTCAATACTTTAAAATACTGCTAAATTCAAGCAAAAGCTATGTAACATAAATTGGTTTCATGCTTCAAAAAAAATTCAGAATCAGTAGAACAAACTGTTGCCAAAAATATGGGTTTTCATCGATATTTTCCTATACCCTGCTAATCTATTCAGTGATATTTTCTTAAAACCTGATATAGGCCACCTATACTACCTACCTATCTATATTTTCAAAAGAAAGATTTATACGGTTGGTTCAATGAACAAAAAATGAAAAGCACACCGCTTATGAAATCGAGAAAAAATCACTGTTAACTTGTTAAATTAAGCTTCTTTTACTCTCGAAACATACTCCTCAACAGGGAAATTGATTTCAAATTTGGTCCTAAAAATATTACCAAATCTGAAATTCTTTGGAGTATACTGTGCATAATGTGCACAAACATCCCAACTCTTTTTCCAAATATGTTTCTTAATAGTTAAATTGCGTATTGTGTAAAAATTGCAGAAATCAAAAATATGTTATTTGATATTACCTTATGGTATTGCTCCGCTCCATAGAAGGGAGCTAGAACGATTCAAACGCAAAGTATATTGTTGTCAGTTTTCACGAAAGCTTCAATAAAATTTTGCAAAACCAGCAAATGGAAAATATCGTTCTCATTTTGGAATTCTAACAAAAACGATGTTGTGTCAAAATCTTTTACCACTACTTTTTGGGACATACTACAGCTCAGGATATCAACTTTTAAAGAAGTTACTAAAACAAATCTTACTAAAGTTATATAGTAGTTTTAAAAAATTTGAAACAGGAACTTTGTCCAGGCAGGCGTATATTGGATATTGGTAGTTGTGGTCTACACACCCTCCTTGTGCCTTTAAATGTGGTATGAAACGTATAAGCTGGGAAGTAATGTAGAGTTTTTAAGAGCAATAACCTATTTAAAAACGTTTCTGCGAAAAGATCAGATTTTTTAAGGCTACAAGTTCTTACACGTTTCCTCTAAAATTTTGTGCTATTAGATGCTTACTTAAAAAATAGCCTCGGACATAGCTGAAAGGGCGATTTAAATGTTACACTTACATTGCTTTAAGAAAACAAGTTTTTAATTATGTTGTAAAAAAAGAAGATAGAGCCAACGTGTGAGTCGTTTAAACAGCTTGAGGTATTACCAAAATGGTATTACCAAAATGGTACTTTTTTACTTCCCTTGTAAAAGGGAGGTATTGTAATCGTAAAATATTACCCTCCCAGGTTTTTACAGATCTTACATTTCAGGGCCCCTATATGCCAAAAAATATGTATTCTCAATTCCGTCGGACTATCTGTCTGTATGTTCAAGACATAGCTAAAAAAACTACTTACCCGATTGACTTCAAAATTTGGTCAAAAGTTAAGGATCATACGGGAATGACCTGATAATATTTTGGTAAGAATCCAATATGGCGAAACAAAATGGCAGTCTAGTGAAATACTAAAAAAATATTATTAAAACCAGAAATTTGTACAAATTCCGCAGGAATCATAACATTTTGGTTCCAAGGTGACGAAACAAAATGGTGACTTAATAAAATATTTAAAAAATCAGCCTAAAAAGACTACTTATTTGATTGATTTCTAATTTTGTGTAAGAATTAAATATTATATAGAGATGAAGAGGTAAATTTTGAGAGGAATAATTTGTAATCGTGAAAAAATCACCCTCCAAGGTTTTAGATATTTACACGTTTTAGCGTTTCTAGATGCCAAACAACATGTTTTCTCAATTCCGTAGGTTGGTCTATCGACATGTTTGTCAGTTCGCTGTATAGCTAAAAACTTACTCGATTGACTTCAAATTTTGGTCAAAAGGGTCTTATGATAACATTTTAGTACATATCAAATAATGATGGCCTGGTGAAATGTTATTATAATAATTACTACTAAAGAAATAATAATCAAATTTACCTCAAATTTGGCACAAAAATCAAGTATTACATATAACTAAACTGGTAACATTTTAGTACGAATCCAAGATGGCGGCTTAATAAAATATTTTAAAAAATAGCCTGAAAAACTCCTTATTAGATTAATTTCAATTTATTTAAAATGATGTCCAAAAGTGTGGCATAAGTAGAAACTTGCAAAATTTTGGTAGTAATCCAATCTGATGGAAAAAAATTGCGTCCAATAAAAATGTTTGAAAACATAGTATATGTATAATGTTACTGAATGTCTTTGTGCGAAACTAAATTGGGTCATACATCACTATTCCGGATAAAAGGAAGAATTTATAACGAGGGAAGTTCCAGGTAAACGAAATTAACCGAATTTTTAAAGATGTGCTGTCGAAAATTGATCATTTTAAGAGATTTTTAGTCCAATTAAAAGGTCGTATCATTTCACTATGAGGAAATATTTAATTTAGCACAATATAAAGAATATTGTAAAATCAGAAGTTCTTGAAAGTAAAATGGTTTCTAGCATTGATTCAAATTTGAATGAAAATTGGTTGGTTTCAGCAATCCATCTCAGTTATAGTGTAAAAGAAATTTAATTTTAACCATGATCCTAAAAAATCGGAATTTTATTGTTAAGTTATAGATGAAGTACCACTTTAAGGTTGTCGCTATCGATACGTTAAAAGTTTATATAATGTCACTTTTGATGTGTTAATATGTATCTTCGTTCTTACATGAAGAAATGATCGCTTAAGAAAACCTGGTATATTTCGAATAAATTTTTACCTTATTATATTGCTACGATTCAGGCAAAACTTGTTCTGATCCGTCATACGTTTTTCAGGCTATTAATTTTATTAACAACCGTGGAGTATTCCAGAGTCGTTTAATCGCCTACATTTTCAAAACCAATTAATATCCGATAAACATGAGTATTTACGGCCGATCGACTATAATTTCCCGAAGACAAAAAATGGCATAATTCACGAAATTCCTGTAAATTTATGGACGGAATAAACATATTTAAATTCCTATCTTTATGGCATCTTCACAGTCTTTACGCTCGTTCACCTAATTGAACTAGACAGAAAAAGCACCAGCGAACACGCTAGATGCGTGTAACTTGTCACAATTTATTTAATTGCTTCTAACGGTAGCGAGCGATGATGATTTGCTATACATATATAATATCTTAATATACTACGGGATAATAAATGAGCTGAGAGGAGTTTCTTGTTTTTTTCCCTGTTCAGTACAGGTTGCGTTTGCGCTGAGACCAAAAATATGATAAACGAGCTATTATCGACTTGCTAATGAAGAATTATTCTCGCTACTATTTACGCCATGAGCTGAGCTAACAAGTTAATTAAAAATGGTATGCGTGTACAATTTTAATGCATCTGCAGTCAGGTCTATTCTCTGGGCAGCGTGGTTAAAGAAATTAAAAAATATAAATGAAGAGGGGCAAAGTTTTTCTTTTTAATAAAGTATGTTAAGAGTTGGACATTTTGGGGATGAGGGAAGAACGTATTACAATAGAATTATTTAGCTACCCAGTAGACCGAACAAGACACATCAACCTTCAGGCCCCCCTAAATGGATGCAGGCTTTGAACTAGAACATAAATTAACGTGCAATGTTGCCAAGTGTGTTGAGGAAGCCGGCAGACGAGAGTAGCGGCCGCAGATTTTGCCAAGAGTTTAGTTACTCGTTACAAAAATAACTATTGCTATTTATATTGATTCCCAGATTTTGTTGATTATGAAAAACCCGCGTGTCTTATTTACGAACTATTTAGCTTCTTTTTGATTACCTAATTTAAAAAAGTGACAATTAGTTTTTGACTTGCTTCAAAAATGTACAGGGTGAGTCATTATATTTGATACTACCTACAGGGTATATTAACGAAAACAGAAGAAAAAGTGTAAATATAATAGCTTTAGGGTTTCTTTTAAACCGCCATAATCCGTTATGAAAAAAACAAACGACTATCGCATGCCCGTCTATATGCCCTAAAAAATATAAGGAGTACGTTTTTTTTTTTAATGGAACAACCTGTATTTTTATACTTTTTATGAATGTTCTTTTTTTCTGATTTCAAAAATATATAGTTTGACTACTTTGGCGTCACCAGTTTTTCAATTATTCTGGTTTAACTATAAGAAGTTTTGAATTATTTTATAATATTACCTTTGACTTATATGGCAAGTAATCTTGCAGTTAAACTAAAATAATTAATAAACTCTGCGCCAATTTAATGAAATTATATATTTTTGTAATCAGTAGAGAATGCCCTTTCATAAAAATAAACAATATACAGGGTATTCCATTAAAAAAAACGTATTTCTTACCCTACACATTTTGTTTTGACACTTTGTTAATAAATAACCATGTAGATGGGTGTCAATATAATAACTCACCCCATACATACAAGTATCTCAAAAAGCAAAAAATGTTCCTCTTCCTGTATAAGTTATTAAGTTTAAAACTGCTTTTTCTTTAAAATAAAAGTTAGCGTTGTTTCTTTGATTTAGTTATTCAGGTTTTTGTAGGAATAAGTTTGATTTCTATTAAAGCGTATGCTTACTCCTAGAAAATTTATTTCAAGCTAACCTGTATCAAATTTCAACCCCAACGATTAACAGCCAAATTCAATATTCCTCTTTTAACTAAAAGATCACTTCTAATATTTAGTGATTGGAAACGTCGCGTCTCATTCCCGTTCGCCAGTCGAGGGTTACCGCACGAAATTATAGAGCGAGCATTGATGTCTCCGGACTGATTCAAGGCGTCCCATTTAAATGAGTTATCTATAGCGTAAGCTCTAATAGATCTTTGGTATAGTAACTAATCGCATGGTTCCATATTCGGTGGATAGTCGTCCTTTGAGAATAAAGGGAGGATGCTAAGTGATTGTTAATTGATGAAAACATGTTTCGAAAATATCTTACAAATTCAAAAAACTGTCGATTAAAAAAATTAACTAAACCAAATAACGACTGATTCCTGCGTCGATACGTCTTGACATAGTGTCAACTGATGTTTGGCAGTCTGATGTAAAACTGTTCCAACTTTTTTGGAGACGCATTCGTAATTCTGGAACTGTTGTTGCGGGATTTGATCGAAGCTTTTTCTTCATGATATGCCACAAAGTTTCAATCGGTGACAGATCTGGGCTACTAGACGTCCATTTTAAAAGTGAAATATTTTACTTCTTTAGCCGTATTACAAGCTGTACCATCTTGTTGGAAAATACATTCAATATTATTTAAACGCATTTGTTCAATTTGGAATGTTAAGTTATTTTGAAACACCGGCCGAGAGCACAGTGATGTACTGCTTTCATAATACCTTCCAAAAAGTGTAAGCTTCCCACTCCACTAGCTGACATGAATCCCCAAATCATAACAAAAGCCGGAAATTTAACTTTCTGTTGAAGACAGTCATTCTGAAACACCGGCCAAACCACGGCCGGTTGCAGAAAGCTCAATTAAAGTTTAGAATGTTTAACGGAATGTCAAATTTGACAACGAGTTCCTAGATTCCTATAAGCAGCTTGTCAAATCCGAAAGCTCGGTTAAATATTCTAAACATCAATTAAAATTTGTGCAACCGGCTGTCATTCTTTAGTTCTTATGACACGACTCCTACTATCACCAACGCATACTTCAAACCTGGCTTCATCACTCCAAATAATGGCGTTCCATTGGTTCGGAGACCATAATTTGTGTTCCTTTGCCCACGCTAGTCTATTTTTTTTCTGAATGTTTGTCAGTAAGAACTTCACTTATGCCTTCAAAATATTGCATAAAAAACGAACAAAACGATATTATATTGCATACCTAAGTGGAAAGTGTTTCATTCCTGTCGAGAGAAAAGGATGGTTTACGGAAGCGCGTCTCGTGACAGGAATGAAACCTTTTCACCGGGGTTTGAATACTATTTTATTTACAGCCATACTTTTCAAATGCAAATGACATTTTTGTGACAAATATAGTGAGAAATTAACTAAGTAAGACTCCTGTATAACCACGAGCTTTGCCACTATCAAAAAGTCAAATTGACATTTTGACAATGGCTATTATGGTACTAAACAAGCCAAGCATGAAAACTTAAATTAGTTCCATTTAGAAGAAATCATTTGTACTCCTCCTCAATTGATAGAAGCCGCGGAAAGTTTGGAAAAAATTAAATAATTCAATAAAATTGAAACATTTTCGTTATTCAATAAATACCGACATTTTCCTGAGTGGAAAGTGTCATTTACCCGGGTGGACAGTGATCACTTTCCATCCAGGTAAATGTCACTTTTCATCGAGATAAATGTCAATATATGTTTCTTTCAAACTTTTAAAATGGCAACATTACATAGGTGGTTGTAAATAAAAATAATTTAAGCTTACTGTGTAAGTTTTAAATCCCAGTTTTTTGGCAGATCTGTAACAAGTTGCTTTTGAAAATTTTTTTCCCGTTGCCTGATTCCATAATATTTTCAATTCGTTATAATTAGCACGCCGGTTTTGCGTGATAATTATTTTTAAGGCTGTTAAGTTGGTATTCAAATAATGCGGATGACTTCCAGTTTTTGGTTTTTGAGCTCCAGGTCTAGTGGTTTTGTACAGTTTATTAATAAGTACTTCGAACTGTATATTTCGATTTAACACTATCAGCGATTTGGGAGGCATTTTGGTCTTTTAAATACAAGTTAATGATCCTTTTTCTTATTTCATCAGAAACATCTTTACCACGCTCCATTTTTAGTTGTTAACAACAACAGCAATCTACGAAAGTTAATTGAAACGTCAAATGTTATCAGTTGTTTTACAAAGTCTACCATAATTTTACTGAAGCGGATAAACCGACCATTCAACTTAAGTTGTCTCTATCATGTATTTTCCCAAACACAAATCATTTTGCAAAGAAGATAATTTCCAAATAAAAATTCTTAAAAAATAGCCACTCGCGTCAGTCTTGTTGTCTTTCCATAAACATTTAAAGAAACCAAAAATATTATATTTCAAATAAAATTTTAATTTGCACTAAAGTAAATTAACAAATATCATGTTTTGGGGAGTTGGGCCAACTTCACTGAAACAGGGCTCGTATATGGTATTTAAGGATAAAGGTATCAAACCTAGTATAATTATCATTAGCAAGAGAACACCCTCTTGCACATAGAGGATGTTTCGTGTATGTTGGGTCTGCGACATAATAAACTCAACTATTTTTTGTTGTTAACAATTTTTTTTGTGTCTTAAAATTAAATTAAATATTGTTTGTGGCCTGAGTAATGACACGTATACAGACACCTTTAGGCTTTTTCTTTTCAGAATGTAAGAAAATGTATAACTATCCTCCAATGCGATTGGGAAATTACAACGTAGGAATCTCGTTAATAATTTTCCCGCTGCCAGATTTGCATTCTAACATGGCACCGCAAATAAATAGTGTTAGTTAAATCCTTGGACTTAACAGCACATCAGTTCTGCACTTTGATTATTCAAAAGTACAGTAAATGATATCGTTTGTATGTGCGAGGCGCTGCGAACAAGCCAGTGCAGTTATGGAATTGCCTCGTTTATTATGCGATTTTCAAATTGGACTTGGGCAGTGTAAAGTGATGAAATTGCCACTAGACACCACAGTTGGCCAAGAGAGATGAACTCTATATGTGCCGGTGGACATTTTGAATTTCAAATAGGAAACTTGAAAAACCGCTTGGCGCAGTATGTTGTGGAGGTGATTCGAAGAGATTACGAGCAATATGTTTGCAAAAAGAATAGTTATGTATATAAGAAGACTAAAACATATTTCGCATACGAGTTGTGAGCGAAATTGGGCAATATGAACCACGTCTTCGAAATTTTATCTCATTCGGTTATATGCAACATTGTTTTTACTTCTGATCATAATAAAATTAAAATATAAGCCATGCAAGGTCTAAAATTGAGATCGATTGACACAATCGCGGGTTGTGGTTGCCAAGAAAAAGTTGTTTCACAGTAGTTGTTAAAAAATATGGCATATTATATATTTAGCGTTATTTATGGAAGTACAAACAAAAGTAAATTAGAATTTCAGGATACTCTTCCAGACGTATTGAATAGTACCAGTGATGTAATATAAAATCTTCCACCAGCAAAATCTAAAAATCAAAATGCGCTCAATTTTTAACATGTCGGAAGAACTTCAGGGTCTTCCTCCAGACGTAAGATAGGAATATAACACAGTTTATATATACATTTAATTATTTGGTACTACTTTTATAAAAATCCGATAAACTGTAATTTATGTATATTTTTTTAGTTTTTAATTTATTATTATTATTATTTACTTTTCATGAGTTGGTTTATAGAGTCCATTAAGAATAAATTATATACTTTATTATTTTACTCCAGAAAAAAAGTTTTATTTCGGGAAACGGAGTTTTACCGAGTATTTAAACATTTTATTAGGCCGCCATTTTGTTCCGCCATATTGGATTTTTGCCATTCCATCTCCATATGATCTTTGAATTTTGGCGAAAATTTGACGTTAATTGGGTAAGTAGTTTTTGAGATATGCCGCGTACAGACAGAACGATAGACCGACAGACTGAAGAAAATTGGAGAAGATGTTTTTCGGGGTCGCGGAATCCTAAAACGCAAAGATATTCAAAAATCTCGAAAAGTAATTTTTTGACGATTATAATAAAAACGTACACTCGTTTTATCACATGGCGCACACAGAGGAATTGGATTGTATCAATGACGTAGTAAAAAACTGACAATACCTTCTATCAGCAAAATTTAAAGATAAAATTAAATGAAGTACGCTCAAAATGCTTTTGGAGGAACAGTGAGATTTTCAAAGGGTCCTCCTAGGAGCGTTGGATTCCACAATGAAATTGAAATCTATCTTAAATATTAAGGAAAGCTCTGATATTGGCAAGTACCTCAAACTAATACCATTAAAACAAATTCACCAATAATGCTCCGAATAAAACAGACTTATTAAAGAAAGGTTTTGTTATTTCTTCGAATCTCAAAGTTTACCTGCGGGATGTACGAAATAAAAATGACCGCAGCTGATGTCAGAGATGAGGATCAAGGGGTAACCACTGCTGTCTTTTGTCTTTGGAATTCTTTGTGGTAATCTTTGGAAGTCTCTACCCACTTATAGGCATAGTGGTTTACCCCTCCAGGAGGATTCTGTTTTGTATCTGAAGAAATTACATTTACAATTATTGTTAATTCCGATTATATTGAAATAATTGGGAGGTTTGTAAGCGTTAAACCCACCCATGTTGTCACTAATCATCTATACTTGACAAATACAGATAAAAAATACTGAGCATAAATGCGAAGTAGGTATCTTAAACTGCAGAATTTTTCACCGATCATTATTTTAGAAGAATCTCCGAAAAACTTTCAGGCAGTTAAAAAATATTGTTTATTATTGGCATTTGACCTTTGTCAATGAGGAATTACTTTCAGGCGTTTCGCCTTCAATTGCACGAAGAATCTTCAGAGGTCCTAACCAGATCAAAAGATCGAATTAAGCAGTCAGTGCTTGCCATAACCCTGTACAATATTTTTTTGATGTATAGTCAAGGTGGTTTGACAAAAAATCTGTTACTAGTTACTGTCGTTAAAAACCTATAAAAGTAGAATGAGCTCCAAACATGGCTGTGACTAAATAAGAAGGAAGCAAGTGCTTTTTTCATTTATTTAGATGCCGCTCTTAACGTTTCTATTTTTTATCCTCCGTTTTGTTGTAGCATATCTAGTGGATTAAGGCCGTACAGGTGTTTATTTGGGAATGCGGAGATACCTATTCTGAAATCCAATTTTGACGCCAAGGGCTCGGACCCCGATTCTGCCTACCTGTTTGCTCCGTCTGTCATGTTTGCTTTATGATTTTTTAAATTCATAGTAATGCCCCTTGAATCTTAGAAGGTCTGGTGAAAGTTAGACAGGATCGGAATATCGAAAAATGTACACGTTACAAATATGGTTTAAACATTTTATTGTGTCATTAGCAACATTAATGAAATGGAGAGCATAATAAAAAATATATATAATATGTTTAGAGTTTCGAACATATAATCGTGTAAATTTGTCCTAGTTGGGTGCAAATGGAAAAATATCGAGTTATTTTCATGGTTAAGTCCAAATCGAGACCAAAATGCTCTTGATATATCTCCTAAATCAAAATGGACAGTAAACCCAGAGTAATGGTTAATTTTTTCATAACACAAAAAAGCTGAGAAATACAAAGCAAATCATATCCTTTAGACTAATCCCACTTTAACACAATTCGGATTCCATATTTCATTTTTCCATATCATTTAATCTTCAGTTCCTGCATAACATTCGAGTGAATATTCCTTTCAACCAAGAATCTCTTATTCTAATTGGCATCTTGGCACCAATAGGTTTGGTTTAAATATATTTCGTATATTTCCTGTATATTTTCAAACATTGGTAACAGAATTTTGTATTTATAATAATACAGTTGAAAGATCTTGCCGCTATCGTAAAATGCTCGTGACGTCATAACAGAGTTAACTATGGGTCTCTCGCCCAGCTTTTTATTGTTTCTTGCTGGTAGCCTAGTAGATTTGGTGGTACCCTTTTTGTGTAAAATCTGCTCAATTGAGGTTCAACTTATTGAAGTCAAATTCTATACACATCACTTGGAGATGACGTAAGTTTCAGTTGTAATAGTTATTTGAAGGGGTAATCGTTGCATGCAAATTTTAGTTTTTGTATCACATTACATAACATGTATTGAGTTTCTGGTTTTTATCACCTTTTTCTGTAAGGAATACCACAAACGCTTCAAACAGTTTTTTCTAATTCTAAAAACTAAACGTTTTGCAATGTCAATGGGAATTAGAAAATTTCAAAAAGAGTTCGAAGAATGAGTAAAAACTTAATTGGATTTGCAAGTTATTCTATTTAAATTATTCACAACGTTTCGATCAGCGATGCATCTTTGATCGTTATCAAGTGTGAACGATCGGGGAATTATTGCTGATCAAAATTAAATTAAAAATAATGTGAAAACTAAAATTCAACAAGTGAATCATACTGAGAATATTCCATTATGTCCAACCTTCAGACAGAGGTATAAATAATATTTTATTTCAATTAAACAGAAGTAAGCAGAGCATATTACCGTTACCATAGAAAACATATTTTATAATTCTCTTTACTTTCCCATTTTTAGCTAATTCTGTTAGGTCGGTAACACAATTTCCCAATCTCAGTATCTTTATTCCACGCATCTTTGCCAATCACCTATTGAGGTGGGTAATGGACCACGTTAATTGGATCATTCGACTCCTTAGTCGGATGGTCAATCGTATTGTTGGCTGTCGAATCTCCAGTGGCCACTGCGTTTTTCCGTTTTCCCCTTGAAAAGAAGCAAATATTTATTTGCGCTACCGTATCTTGAGAAAATATCGGCGGAAATTTGAGAAAATTTAATTTTTCCTTTATTAGTTTTCTTTTGTATTTTATAATTCTTATTAATTGTGGATAGGTGATATTTTGTTTCATTTATGCAATTAGGTTTGGCAATATTCGATGATGTTAATGTCTAAAATCTATTCAAATTCAAGATAGATTTCATGTATTATCCGACGCACGGATCTTGGGCTGCGACGTCTGAAGGGACCTGGCGATAAAACGTATAAAAACAGAAACACATTGCTTTGTGTGTTGTTGCACTCGATATATTTTGCCGGTTATTCGACTCGTCGGGACCTTTTATTTATATTTGCAATGAAAATTTGTTGCCCGCATAGTTTATCTAGCCCGCGACTTGTGCGTCAAACATTAAACAAGAGTTATTGTACATGCAGTATGCGTTTAAATAAAGTTGGCCGATTATGATATAAGTTTTTAACAAACTTTTAAAAGCGTATTACACGCCCAGTAATTTTGTTTATATGTGCTCTAGCTTGAATTTGAATTAACTTTAGTTAATGGGAATATTTATTAAACTAATTTCGTTGTATACAGAAGGTAATCCAAACCTTTTTTGAGGATAACTTTTTATCATTATTTCCTTAATTTACAACTGCATTTAACAAATACTATTTTTTTTTAGGGCAGCATCCCATTCAAAAATTATTAAGTGTACGCCATCTTGCAGTCGTTTTTTGTAGACACTGTCTGTCTATCAGTAGAAAACCGCAACCGAAATATGATGTGGGATACTAATTTAAAATTTAGGTTAAAACCACAATGATGCAGACCTGGACCGAACAAAAAAATAAAATGGAGCGGCGGAGCCATGTCTTATATATGTTTTCTTGGTATCACCTTGATTTTAGAACCTTTATTATAAAAAAATTTGAGAAATTGCCTTACAAGCCAACCTATTAAACTAAAATATGTTCACCTAAGAACTAGAGTTTGGTTTCTTTAATTTGATGAAAAAAACTAATTAAAAACCGCTTTTTAAACTGGTTTGGTTCGAAAAAGTGTAATGTTTACTGATATGTTTAAAAACTTTTTTTGTATAAATTGGTCATAATGTACTAGACTTTTAGATTCATATCGTCATTCATTATCATACTTAAAATGTAAAATAGATTAGTCTTCACAGACATTATATCATTTCAAAAATGTGATAGAATGAAATGTACACTTACACGATTGCAAATCTCATTTTGCAACCTTTTTTAATAAACGGAACGTATTAAAAATTATTATTTTATTGTTATTTCGCTTTATTGTGCGAAAATAATATTTTGCATCGTGCTTTATTTTTGCAACTTATAAAAAAATACGGAACGTTTTTTAATATGAAATGTTTTTTTTTTTTGGTTCCGATTCTTTTTGCAAAATTCCAAATGTTCTGCAGTCTTAGAATACGCATTTAAGAACGGTTTGTAACAGTCGAGAAAATTTGCAATCTCCTAGGTTCCACGGAAGATACATGTTTATGACTTAATGCTTAAAAATGTCATTATGACATGACTGAGCATATGACGTAATAACAAAAGTTTTCAATTTGCCCACGTTAAAAAAAAAATCGAGCAGATAATTTGGTTGATCGACTAATGACATATAATTAATATGAATTTAGAGGCCCATTAGTGAGATGAAATGACATTTACAAGAAAAAAAATTATAAACGAATATGTTTCGTGAAACTCAGAAGGTTGCACATTTTTTGTTAAACAAATTGTAGGTAAAAAACATAGACTTTTTATCAAAAAATAGTTCCGAACTTCTTTAATTGGTGCAAATGTAATGTAAACTATAAAGTTATATAGTTTCGAACTACATCACAAGTTTGGAAAACTTTTAGAATTACACAAAATTAATAATCAATCGTTCTTTTGTAATTTTAACAATGTTCTGTTTGTTGTAATAGGTTGCAAATTTGTATAGTTAGCATTCATACACTTAGTAACATAATTTATAAGTTTGAGCAATTTGGGAAGTTTATTGTCTATAATGAGTGTTCTAATAACCTTTGCGAACAGTTTGGACAGGAAATATTTTAGTTAGCTCTGACAACGATTGACACTACTACTGTCAAATAAAGCCAACCTCATTAGAAGTTGATTATTGAGAGTTATGATGAGATCGATGATGAGTTATGGACATTTTTTTAGACTCTGAAAACATAATTTGTTACCTTATTTGTGTCATTTGTTTAATTTTATGTATTCTATCAACACATTTATTTTTAAAATTTTTTCGTTTATTTATTTGAGAATCTTCTGCAAAATGGCTTGTTCCGTGTCCTTGATATGTAACTTTTGATATATATCCTCAGTAGTTTTAGTGATTTCGATCTTTTGATATAAAGGTCAATAAACTTTCATACACTTGGTCGGAAAATACTACAAATTGCGGAAAAGTAATTATTTATTAACACATTCGAGGTGTAAACCACTATGCCTGGGCCAGGGTGTACAGAGACTTCCAAAGATTACCAAAGGCCTCCTGGATTTCCACAGATTTCCTTGAGATTACCAAATATTTCCTTTTAAGTGTATAGAGACATTCAAAGACTTCTTGCCGTCGTTTATTCCTCGAACATATTAGGACCCAACAATATAGATTAACAGCGGACAATCGATTTGTTTGTTTGTAATTTTTAGGGAGTTTAGGGTTGAAACATCTAAAGAAAAATCAGTATTAACGATTTTTTTTTTCTAAAAAGCTGGTTTATCCGCGGATATGTTTCATAAGTCATAAACTTTCTATTAAATTAAACCAAAGGACAGTTTAAATTCGATGTCTTATCACCAGTACCACGAATTGACAGTTTTTAAACCAAGAAAAAAAAGCGAACTTCGATATAAGTTTCACTTTTAATCCGATCAATGCTAACGATCCTTTTCTCTCAATAACCGTTTAATTACCATTCTAATTAATGATGCTCCAGAAGATGCACTTCCCACAGACAAAAAGCCATCTCTACCAGTTCTTTTGCCAGCGACGTTCATTAATTACGATTTCAATTAGCTGAAGAAAATTAACGAAAAAACTTAATAACTAGTTTAATCGCCCTACGCTGAGTCATGTCCGTGTCATTTATTAAAGTCGTGTGGTTATTCTCTCTTTCTCTCATTCGTTCTTCACCGGAATAATTTCAACAACAACAATAAGAACTTCTGTGTTTGTAAAACGCTTCTTTGTGCGTTCGAAATGATGTTTTCGGATTCCGTCCGGGCCGTTTTTCTAAAATTCTACCTGGTGAACAAACATTCTCCTTCCCGGCCTCTTGACTTCTTAAAAATTTGTTAATATTTCATAAGGCGGGTCAGGGTTGGAACGGGAACGTTTTGAAACTTTTATTTAACTTCACGTGTATGTTAGTTATTGTATGGGTCAATCTTCCAAGTAACGTTTCAAGCAGTTCCCGTTTTCAGAATTGACTGAGATTTCGTATATGTACATAAACCCGATGACAATAAAATATTATGGTGTCCAATCGTTTATGTCTTATACGGGGTGCGTAAAAAATATTGGTAAAAAGTACAAGCAGTTCCCGTTATGAGAATTGAGTATACGTACATAATACGTTATGAGATTTGGTATACATACATAAACCCGATAAAATAAATGTAAAAAATATAGAAAAGCTTTAAATTATAAACCATTGAACTGAAAAGTAAAAAATATTTAACATATTTGAATATTTTCTTAAACGCTTGAAATAAATAGAAATAGAAGTTTTTAAAAAAATATTTTTTTACATTTATTTTGTTAAATATTTATTATAAAACGAGTTCGTCTGTTTGATATTAAAATTCTGCATATTCAAGATGGTGTTTAGCGGGTTAGGGACATAAATCAAACCTCAGTTTTTTAAAAATTGGCCGACGTTTCGACGATTTAATTGTCGTCTTCTTCAAGGCTAATTCCTTAGAATTAGATTAGCCTTGAAGAAGACGACAAATAAATCGTCGAAACGTCGGCCAATTTTTAAAAAACTGAGGTTTGATTTATGTCCCTAACCCGCTAAACACCATCTTGAATTTAAATTGAGGGACGCTACTTTCACACGCCATTCTGCATATTGTAAACTGTTGAAGCTGTAAAGAAATTAGACTACATACAGGGTCCCTCGTACGTATGGAAAAAATCTACCAAAGTGAAGAAAAACGAATTGCATAGCAAAAAGTCCTAACAAAACAAAGTAGAATTTTTTTAAATGGAACCCCCTGAGTATTAAATATTCATTACATGGGACTCGTTTCGCTGATTATAGATATACTAAGTTTGATACCTTTATCTTTAAAAATATAATGCTATAAGAAACCATATATCCCCACTGATCCCACTAGGTAATAGAGCGTTTTCTTTGTCTCTCTAGCCTAATAAGAGTTTTGTAAAAAAGCCCTCGCAGGTTTTTTCATATCTTCACGTTTTAGCGTTCCTAGATGCCAAAAATATGTTTTCTCGATTCCGTCTGGCTGTTAGTTCACAGTGCAGCTAGAAAACTAATTACCCCATTAACTTTTTTTTTAAATGAGGGTCATACGGAGATGAGCCTGTAATATTTTGGTAAAAATACAATGTGGCTAAAAAAAATGGCCTGGTGAAACGTCAAACAAATATTACTAAAAAAGTAATTATACAATTTACCTCTAATTTTGCACAAAAATCATGTATTACATAGGACTGAGCTGGTAAGATTTTGATATGAATCTAAGGTAGCAAAACAAAATGGTGGCTTATTAAAATGTTTAAAAAATCACCCTGAAAAACTACTTATTAGATTAATTTCAAAATTTCAGCAAGCATTAAGTATGATGTATGGTAAAATTGTGGTACGAAGTCAAGTTAGCGAAACAAAACAGCGGCCAAATAAGATCTTTAAAAAATATTCTTATTCAGCTGACCTCAAATTTTCCAGAAAAATTAAATTATTGGAAAAAAACACAAAACACACACTTCTGAATACCCCAAAGCATCTTATCAAATGTCATGTTTGACACCAATAATCTATTTATTATTTTTATTATAAGTACGTTCATTTGGTAAACAAAATTCTGCATGAAATATATGAATATTTTGTATATAGAACTTTTGCCAGATTTGGGCAAGATCCGTGAAATTTATTCTACGTTTTGATCTACACACATTTTTGCCCCCCTCCCCCCGCTAAAGCATTTGAGAATATTTGCAAATATCTGGACCCGAGTCTGGACCCATGTCACTTGTCTTGTAAAAACATGGAGCTTTTGATGTTTCCGTTGATGAGGTACCGGTACTGGCTCATAAAGAAGCAAAAAAAAATTCGTGCTCACCACATTTCAGAAATTGCTCAAAAATCAGCTTTAACACCGATGGGGCTGAATTTTGTACCAGTCTCTAGAGGGAACATTCGGTATTGAAAGTTAAAAGTGGGAGGTGAGGTTTAAAATGTTTGTTTTTAGCATATGGAAACCAGTGTATTAGCTGAAATTAAAGGTGAATGAGCTCTTGTATTGTGAAGGCGAGCGTGGAAAAGTTCCTCAGTTTGGAGCTTTTGTACTGCGTTAGCTGATGCGTAAACAAACACGTCCGAGAACACATCATTGTATCTGGCCTTATCGAGAATATTCAGGAAGATTATCGAAAATTTGTGAATTTTTATTCACACTGATTTTAACGAATTTCTTATCCTAGGACAAAACAAATGTAAATTAATGTTTTGTAGCATAAATATGAAGTTTTTGACCTGTCCAATCATTTTTGTCCTAGGAAGTGCCGACGCCGCCTGACGGTAGGCTCACAATCAAGCAAACAAAATCGTGCTCGCTTATATTTCAAAAAATTCTCAAAACTCACCATTAACACCATCGGTCTACATTTTATCCCAGTCTCGAAAAGAAACATAGACATTTATTCGGTGTATTTACTTCTTTCACCCAAGATCAACTGTTTAAATAATACAGGCTAATATTTGGGTCATCCTACGTACTGTATTAGCATATGCAGCTATATATTTTTTCGTCGTCTAGTGGGCTCTTCAATTTGATACCTATCACAATGAATTTTAAAAATATTTATTTTTTATGTTGAGAAAATGTCGTAGTACTTCCGCCATTTTTGATTTTTTAAGGAAAACCTTTCTAAGAATACTCGCGGAATACAGACGACGAATCTTTTGATGTCTCACTCATGAAAAGTGTAGGTGATAAGAAATAATGGATATACCTCGGGAATCGGAATACAATTACATACATGACTGTTAAACACGTTAGCCGCCATTGCCTGCGCATCCGATAAAAAGCAAAGTTGATAAAAAAATTTAACAAATAATACAGTATCACTCACAATAATCAAGCATTATGTTTTTTTTAAGCAGTAGCTAAATCCGCGCATTTCGTTTCACGTACAAATCTAAGTGGAGAAATGAGGACTGAACAGTAATTAAATAAATAAAAATCCCTGGAAGTGGAGATTATTTAAGTTATGTTTCTTTTCATACTACATTCTTAGTTTGCCATTTTGATGCAAAAACCGAGGCTATAAATTATCTGTTTTGACAATTCTAGACCAGGCAACAACCTCAGGACAAATTATTGGTGCGTTCACCATATTGTCCAGAATAATTTTTTACGGAATATATACTCGTACGAGGATTAGAAATTAGATAATTTTATATTTTCTTTTCGCTACATTCTGGTACCACTGCCTAGATATATGCTAAATTTCAACTTTATAGCTCCTCTAGAAATAGGTTTTCATTTCCTTGTCGACATATCCATCTTTATATATATATATATATATATATATATATATATATATATATATATATATATATATATATATATATATATATATATAGATTATGCATTTGAAACGTCCGCTATGGACCTGATTGATGACGTACGGGAAGCAGAAACGCCGTTCGGCCTCTGTCGGTGGTCGTTCTGTTAGTTTAGAGTTATTCTATTACATTGGCGCACGGTGCGAATCCTTTTACGCAGTTTTAATCGAATAGTAATGCAAATTCATAAAAAGCCGTAGGTCGGTAATGATCGGTTGCGTTGTATATAAATTAAAAATTAAATGCTCGATGATTTCCTGACGGCAAATTGTCGGATGTTGAAGGAACGCGATAATTGTGGCGAGAGATTATATAAAATTAATTGATAAATCGCATGGAAATAAATCAGTTCTTAAATAATTATTGCACAGTGTAATGTAATTCTAAATGTAAAGGAATGTACACCGTGTTCCACATAAAGGTAACCACTATATTATCTTGTTATAGTTTGAAATTATTTTAAAATATAGTGTTTCCATGTGTACAGGATGTCCCAATTTCGCTGGAACGACGTCAACTAGGAAACTGTAAATGGGACACACACATTTTTGTCTATTATTTGATTCCTTATCAAAAATAAACATAAGTTACTGATTTAAACTATAGTCCATTTCTGCGTAGTTTCTGGGATAATGAAGGTTATATGTGATTTTTTGAAAACTGGAGCTATTTTTCAAATCGCTAAGAAATAGCAAAAATCGAGCATTTGGGTGGTAATTTCCAGTTTATAAAGCATCAATGCATATACGAAATACAACATTTTTGTCCACACCTATACAGGGTGAACATACTAAGAAATTAATCTTTCACCTTTTTAAAGTGAAAAAAGTCGGTTTTTTAAAATAAACCCACTATGTTTTTTATTTATGCAAATGATCAAAACAAAAACCTATTTTTTTCATATACATATATGTTATATACCTAAATTCAATGGTTACAGAGAAAATCGCACTTTAACAGAAAATCTCATTTATTTCTTGAATATTATGATGCTGCATACTCAAAAAAAAAATTATAGAAGGCCATGGAATGGATAATATAACTGTTTGTTTTAAATTTCAAAGTTTTTCATTTTATTTGTGTTTTTAGTGGTTGCTGTTTTATTGAAATCATTTAAATTTTATATAGTAAAGTAAAAACGTTTCCTTGTATCGGTGTTTACTTGTTCTATTTTAAAAAATGGCTCAATATTTAAGCCAAGAACGACTAAATTTGTATAACTTTTGCACTAAAAATAATAAAGGACCAGCACTTGCATTAAGAGAGTATCGCCGAATATTTCCCATGGCAAGGATACGAAATAAGAAAATTTTTGACAAAATTTGTAGTGATTTATCAACTCATGGAGTTTTGACATATAGAAAAATGGAAAAAGCCCCTTCAGTCGTCTCTGAAGATTTTCGAATGGAGGTTTTATTTTATTTCATTGAAAATCTTGAAAAGAAAACAAAATATCTCCATATAAGTTTCTTCCAGTTCAGTTTTTAAGTGCAGCTGATTATCAGACCAGAGTAGATTTTTGTATGCAAATGAAGGTCCTGCATTTTGAGAAAGGGATTTTGCAGAGGGATTTTAAATAAAATCCTTTAGACACATGAGGCGATATTTTCCAATGCGGGAATGCATAACAAAAAATACTTACGACTATTCTGAGACAAATAAACATTTGGTAAAGCAAATTAAAAGGCAAGAAAATCAAAGTGTTAAAGTGTGGTGTGGTATTATAAACGACCGTATAATAAATAGGACCTGTGTTTTTTGACCACTATTTGAATAAACAAACATTTCTAAACCTTTTAAGAAATTAAATTATGGAAAAATTCAATGATCTTCCGGAATATATTCGTGTGGACTTGGTATATTAATAAGATAATACTCCATACCACTGTGGAGAAGTTGAAGAGCATTTTTAAACGAGCAATTTAATTTAAGTGTATATAGTAATGGTGAGATTCCATAGCCGCCGAGAAGTCCCGATTTGACACCCTCAGATTATATATGGAACACACTTAAAGAATGAGTGTATAAAAATCGAAACAATTATTCTGTAAATGAATTATAACAAAAAATTCGTGAAAAAATTATTAATCTTAATAATAATAATGATGCCGTCCGAAACGTTGTGGCAAACATTCAAGTGCAATATAAACTGTGTATAACAGAAAACGAACAGTATGTGGAAAATCAATTAAATAGTCATTTGTTTTAAATTTTTCCTGATTTTCTATTTCCATGTAATCTGTTGTTATGTTATCTGTTGTGTTTTATGTTGATAGCTATGTTACTCAAGAAGTTCGTTTCTAATATTAATTTTCAATAATGATTTTAAATTTAAAATTTAGCAATAAATAACCAAAATAAAATTAAGATCGTAGTTACGCAAATAGAAATATTATCCATTCCAGGCCTCCTATAGTTTATAGTTTTTCTGTTAAATTGCGATTTTCTCTGTAGCCATTGAATTTAGGTATAGAACATTTATATATAAAAAAGTAGATGTTTTTATGAGCATTTGCATAAACAGAAAACATAGTGGGTATTCTATTTAAAAAATCGACTTTTTTCTTTTTAAAAAGGTGCAAGATTGATTTCGTAGTATGTCCACCCTGTATCAGTGTGGACAAAAACGTATATGCCGAGGTATATGCATTTTTTTATTTTTTTATAGTGATTTGAAAAATAGCTCCAATTTTCAAAAAATCACATATAACCTTAATTATCTCGGAAACTACGCTGAAATCGACTATAGTTTAAATTGGTAACTTAGGTTTATTTTTGACAAAGAATCAAATAATACACCAAAATACAGGTTGTCCTATTTCAAATTTAATAGTTGATGTCGTCCCAGCAAAATTGGGACACCCTGTATACATGGGATCATTATATTTTAAAAGAACTTCGTATTTAAAGAAACTTTTGTATGAAACTTTTTTTCGTATCTATTACGGATTTCCCTCGGGATTTCCAGGGATTGCGGAATCTCTCGTAGGATTTTTTCGTGATGTGTTTGACGTAACGTTTACTTAGGGGTGTGCATTTTGTAATCAATAAACAAACTTTATTTTTATTGAATATCATGGAGTAGTTCAAAATATTACAGTAGAGTTTGATCTGTTTGAGGTAACGTTTACTTAGGGGTGTGAATTTTGTAAACAGTAAACAAACTTAATTTTTATTGAATATCATGGAAAAATTGAAATGATTCATAAGAAGGAATTTATAGATATTTTATTATAGGCATAGTGTCTAATTTAAATGAGACTATTCCAATTTTTTAATTATTATTATCTCGATATTATCTTATATATTTTGAATTTAACAACAATAATAGTCAAAATCTCAAGTCAATAGACCCTACTTGTAAAAATAATTATCTATGTTGACTGGCGTTAATCTCACAGTTGCTATAAAATATAAATTTATTAAATATTGTACTTCTTCATGGAATTTCAAGCAGTAATAAATAAACTATTCAACGAAGCTTCTAATTCATATTTATATAATAATTATAGGATGAACAATTAACTTTTTGTCTCGCTTTTGTTTTGTTGTACCTACTTTACTATTCCTGCTTGCTTGTAATTAAAAATATATCTTTCGTTCTTGTATTTTAAAAAGATGATCAATGACCACTCTGAAATTTACCATTAATTTACCTATATATTTTTTAATCTAATTCGTCTCCAAAACTTTGTGAGGTGATTTATCTCCCAGAAATAAGGAAAAACAATTTTATAAATAGGCAGTGCGTAAAATATTTTTGGTTTCAATACACCTCGTACATATCTAATCACCCTCCGAGATTTTTTCTGTCTGTCTGCCTAGACGTCTGTCTGCCTGCCTGTCTGTTCCCGGCATAGCTAAAAAACTTCAAATTTTGTTCAAAAATTAAGGGTCATATGGGGATGACCTGGTAACATTTTGGTAAAAATCCAGTGTTGGGCAAGGAAATGGCGGTCTAGTTAAATGTTAAAAGAATTATTATAAAACTACTTCTCCAATTTATATCAAATGTTGCACAAAAATCTAGTATAATGTTGACATCTACATGTAAAATTTTGGTATTCATCCAAGATGGCGGAACAAAATGGCGGCTTAGTAAAATATTTAAAAATTCAGCCTGAAAAAACTGCTTAATGCTTTGATTTCTAATTGTGTGCCATAACTAATTGTGGTATAGGGACCATTTAGTGAAATTGTGTGATGGCGGCCAAATAAAATGTTTGTAATCCTGAAAAAATCACCCTCTCAGGTTTTACATATCTTTTAACGTCCTTAGATGCCACAAAATATGTTTTATTAATTCTGTCGGTCTGACGGAGAAACAATGTCCCAAGTAAATGTTATTTTTTTGTAAAGACTGTGGGTCATTCAGGTGGTGACCTACATGGACATGTCACACTATATTTGTGGAATCAGAAATTATCATTATACAAGTTCCTGGTCCCCGAAACTGGAATGACTAATGGACACAGAATATATCTTCCGTATTAGCTTACATTTCATATAATATAGCGAGAAATTAGAAAATATATTAAACTAAATTTAGATATTCAAATCAGATTGATCGGATTTGCCAAATTACAGTAATTAAATCGATCCAGCGTTAAAGAAACCTGAGAAGAACTATCAACGTAAACCCGTTTGTCAATAATTAATTAAGAAAGTAATTTTCCTTGAAATCTGTAAATGAAAATTTATTCATTATTTTTTTTTCTTTCCCTTCGTTGCGTAATTAGAACTGGTGTTTTTTCAGCCAATAACCTTTCCCACGTCAAAAGTTACTATCGTATACAAGAATATTATTCATCGGCCTTTTTGCGTAGATTTCCGCAAAACCGACAAAGTTGACACGCCAACCATAAATAAAGATTAAAACACGACGCCGAAATTATATAAATCCAACCTTTCGACGCTAATTCGCCCTTTATCTATTCAAGATCGGAATCGGTGTAAAAAATCCCTCCGGTCAAGCGTGCCTCTTATGCCCCTTTAAAGGCGACGTTGACACGAAATCGTAAAACGGGATTTAGTTGATCAGATCGGTCGTAAAATCTTGGTTGGTTTTGCTAATATTGTGTACAGTTATTTATACTGATACTACATCAAACTAAATAAAGAATAGACACTCCCACCCACTCATAATAAACAACATGAAACCAGAGACCAAGTCTATCGCCTGGCGAGAATTTATTAATGGAATACGAAGCGGTTTGAATAGTTTTTTTTGCACACCATACCATAATTCTCTATAAAAAATTCAATTAATTATAGCACATAGAGAATCACTTGGAATGCACTAAAGAAGCACTTGCAATTACTGTAATAATTAATGTTTCGCGAGATCACCAGACTAATCTCGGTGTCGGTCCCGAAACGAGATTCTTAAAATGGTACAAGAGACCGAGACTACGCCTTGACACCCTCGGTCTCGAAAAAAAAAACAAAATAATCCTAATTTTCAATCTTTCATTAGAAATTTGTATATCAAAATAATATTTTTGTAATTTTCCTAATTTTTAAACAAATTGGGCCAAGTCAAGTACAGGGTTATTGATTAGAATTTGACCATCCCATTAGTTTTCTTATTTTTAGTTTTTGATAATCTGTTTAATGACAGATACTAATTTCCTTTAACCTAAACTGATATATTTTAAGCTTTCGGTGAAACTGAATGTAAAAATGTTCGGCTTAGTCCCATTTTGGAGTCATTAGAGAGATTATCAAAAACAAAATGTATTGCTCCAGTTTAAACCGTTTTGATATTACAGCTAGCTAAAAAGTGGAAACAGGAAAATTGCGGTATTTGTATAGCTTTTGTTGGCGACAGTAAAGTCACACATCATTAAACCCTCGCCATACCAATATAACATGTTACATTAAATGTGTCTAGAAAGTTAATCAATTATGTAATAGTATATCTATTTCAAAAAAATTGGTAAATTTCCCTTAGCCGGAACTTCCCTCGTTATGAATCTTTGGTTTTATTAGAAATAGTGAAGAGGGACCCAATTTAGTTCAGTACATAGTCATTTAGTCACACATGTATATTGTCTTTTCAAACATTTTTATTGGACGCCATTTTATTTCAACATTGGATTCTTACCAGTTTCTACCTATGCCTCACTTGATTTTCGGGCATAATTTAAGAGAAATTCAATATGTATGTTTTTACATTGACGCACACCGCCATTTTGTACCGTCATCTTCAATGCGTACCACTACCGCACCAACACACAAAATTTGAAATTAATCTAATTAAATATTTTATTAGGTCGCCATTTTGTTTTGCTATCTTATATTCATAACAAAAGGTTACCAGTTCATTCCTATGTAACATTGATTTTTGTGCAAAATTTGAGGTAAATTGGATATGTAATAAGTTTGTTTTAGTAATAATCTTTAACTTTTCACTAAACCGCCATCTTTTTCCGGCATACTGGATTTTTACCAAAATATTACCAGCTTGTCCCCAAATGACCCTTAAAAAATTTGAAATCAGTCTGGAAAGTAGTTTTTAAGCTATGCCGCTAACTGACAGACAGACGGACAAACCGACAGATGGACCGACAGAATATATTAAACATAATTTTTGGCGTCTAGAGACGCTAAAACGTGAATATATGTAAAACCTGAGAGGGCAATCGGTTTCACGATTACAAACATTCTATTACTATTTTGTTCCGTCATCTTGAATTAGTACCACACTGTTAGTAGTTTATTTCTATACCACAATTTGAAATCAGTCCATTAAGTAGTTTTTTCGGGCTGAACTTTTAAATATTTTATTAAGCCGCTGGCCGATGGCAAAACAAAATGTTGTTTCGCCTGTTTGGATTGGTACCAAAATGTTACCAGTTAATTCCTACATAATACTTGATGTTTGTGAGATAAGTAGTCTTTTAGTAATCATTTTTTCAACATTTCTCTAGGCCGCCATTTTGTTTTGCCATATTGTATTGTTACCAAAATGTTAGCAGGTCATCCCCATATAATCTGATAACATCAAAATTTTCAAGTCAATCGGGTAAGTAATTTTTTAGCTGTGCCGCAAACAGAATTGAGAAACTTGACGACCAAGAAAATTTCAACTTTTTTCAAGTAAAAAGTTTTAGAGGTAGAGGGAAAGGAGACATAAAAATTAGCTAAAGGGACAATAACCAACGAACCCCAGGCGTCATTTTTAAATAAAAAAAAATTAAAGAACAGTTCACATTATTTTCATAGCTTATATTTGCCACAGTACAAATTTAGTTGGCCACACTTTTTTGTCTAATGTTTTTTCTTTACTTATAAAACGTACATTTTTCCTACAGTTGGGTAAAGAAATGATCATCCTAGCTTCAAAACAACAAAAAAAAGTTTGATTTTATGATATATTGGTATCTAGTGGAAGCAAATAGTAAATTGGAAAGATGTAGAAAATATATTAAAATTTTTAAATCCGCTTTGGTGGTTAGCTCAATTTTAAAAAATTGTAACTATCGGGTGAAAATTAAAAATTTTTGGCGAGGCATTGATGTGTTTTAGAAACCTTGCACTTTTAAGCGAGCGACAGCAAAAAAAAACAGGAAAAAATCAAAAAAACTGAATATTTTTTAAAGAAGAGACGATAAATGTACTTTGCTCACACTTTCAAAAAAAAGCCCTATAACAATTTTTTCTCTTATCTATGCTCTTGCAGAATCTTTTTTGTTTTTGTCGAAAACTTAAACGGTTTGGCCACCAGAGTGCGTTCAATGAACCCTTGACTCTCGTCAAGTCGAGAGTTTATAACAATACTCGATATTAGTCCCAAGGCAAATATCAATAAGAGCTTTGGCCTCGGCTTTGGCGATACACTATGAATAATTTGATCATATTACTCAAACTCCTCCATCTTGTCGTGCAGTATTTCACCAATTATGTTTGTTGGATTTCTTCTGTACGTATTCGTGAAGCGGGTCATTTTTTGTCGGCGGACTTTTATACACAACTTTTCGAACTACTCTGATCAAATCCTTAAAATCCGGCGATACATTTTTCTGTCATTGATTGTTCTGTATTTCCGTTTTAGTATATATGACGTCTAAGATTCCAAACTGCAAGCAACGAGCATGATGGAGTTGGTCAAATGGCGAAATCAATTTCGTACTTTAACCATGACTGACGCACTGCCTCTAGTAACTGCAACGATGTCTGTATCTAGATTAAGCTAATATTATTTCCACACAAAGGCTAGCCGGCATACTTTCGTATATCCGAGTTAATCTCAGATTCCAAAACATTGGACTACCATTTGCATAAGTGTTAATATCAAGTTTCATATACCTTTCTGTTGCTAGAAAAAGTCCGTTCTTCAAAAGTAAGCAAGCGATCGTGCTCGAAGGATAAATCTAGGACGCTCTTCAATCCCGCAAATCTCTCAGGATCTTCCGCAGGTAATCCTCCAGTAATTTGGATCAGAAAATAGTGTGGGTTTCGAGATCTCAAAATACCAAGATTGGGTAGAGAACTAACATGGCTTTGATGTAGAGTTGTAAAATTATACTGTTCTGGATTTTCGGGATAAAGTTCGAAATATAGTTGTGGCTGCCCTATTACGCCTCATTGAAAATGATCATAAGATGGCTGCGAGCAATCTCTGACTTTCTTTATTCCAACAAAAGAAATGTATAACAAAAAATAATTAAGAGATTCCTGATTGAATAAAAATATGGCAAGACGGTAACCGAAACAACAACTTCCTCTAGACCACACATTATAGTAGCGCTGATAGCCCAATTAGGAACATCTTGACACCCCAAATGACGGACGCAATTTCCTTTTCCACGGTCGGCACGAGCGTAGCTCAACATCAAAGCGGGCCGCTCCAATATGCATTCGCTGCCCACCGTTTACGTGTAAGATCAAGTAGGTGCCGAACGAAAGACTGTCGACTTTTATGAATACGCCTCGTCTTTGTCAGACGCCCTTGTAAGGCGAGCCCACGGACTGTAGTCCATCCTTGTCGGTCAGTTCTTTATCTAAACATACTTTCGACCAAATAATTATAAATATAAAATTTAACGTGTTAGTTTTTCTGTAATAGTACAGTAATCATTATAATTTTAATAGGGTTTGTTTATAATTATATAAATATATGAAGATGTGTTTCTAAGATGTTTCTATTAAGTAGAAAGTCGGTTTTTTTTTTAATTCTTGTAATATCTTGTTAAAAATTAATGTATCCTAACATGGTTTAAATTTATATCAATCAATAGCTTGCCTAGAATTATTTTAACTGTTTTCGTAAGAACACATGGTGCGGAACTGAGTTTACTCAGTTTTATAACTTTTTTTAACTCTTTTAATGTGTATTTATGTTTAATGACTTAAGGTATCAATGCTATTAATCATGTTGAATGGTTTTCCAAAACATTTGTTTTTTTTCTTGATTCCAACTTTTAAGTCTATTTCTATTTCTAAGATTTTTTTGTTATTTGAACCAAATTTTAATGATTTTTTTTGAAATAACTTATTTTCGAACATATTTCTTTTCAATAATTTTTTTTTACTTTTGATCTTTTGTCATAAATTATATTTAGATATAAATCAAATGTATCTAATTTTTTAATTATTAAAAAATACCCCTAGATAAAATACCTAATTAAATAAATCATTATTCTACTAAAAGACCACAATATAGCATCATTGAAATCGTAGAATGGGGGAGCAGAGAACCTTTTTCAGTTTAATGCCACTAAGACACCATCCAAAACGCTATATTTCAGCAAGACAATGACAGACCGTATAATGCCAGAGAAACGTTAGCGTTCATTGATCAACATCACATCAACCGTTTACCTTCGCCCTCAAGATCTCCCGATCTGTCTCCTATTGAACATCATTTGGGACATGACTGGCAGGCTTTTGAGTTTAGCAGCCCGTACTCAACTTCATCAAAACCGAGCCTAGGCGTATCAATGTGTGCATAAGAAATCGCGGGACTTCAACACACTATTGTACCACTTTTTTTTTATTAAAATCGCATGAGCACATATCGTTGTTTACCTTTTTTTGTCTCTCAGTATTTTTTACTAAATTCAATAACACAAATTTTGATATCCCGTTAATTCCCAACAAATCAATCAAAGTGGAAATAAAACCAACACCTTCTTGTATATATAATTTTATGTTAATAAATGTTAAAATGTTTTATCTTTACATTGCAAACATGGTATCAGCAGCCCGTAAAATAAAGAGAGAACTGAATATTGCCTATGTATATTATATACTTGCTATCATTAACTAAATTAAAAAAAAAAATAAGTTAATTCTGTGCAGAACCTGTATACTCTTAATGAATGGAAATAAAACCAGCGACATCTTGTATCTATAATTTAGTATCATTAAATGTAGAAATCTTCCAACTTCAAATTTACCCGAATGATTGAATTAAGAGAGAACAAGGCTTCACTTATCAAAGAGTCAATTATTTAGTACAAGTTTTTGTCGCCACCGGTAATTGCCAGTAATCCTGAGTCTGGTCGGTCTATATTTCCATTTGTCGATTTTTTTGCCACAAATTAAAATTCCATGACAAATTTTTACGTCTTGACGCGGTCAGACGCTTCCAATTCAGTGTCACAACTTCGGTATAACTTTCTCCTAACTTCCATAAATTCTTAAATAAGGTACATGATCATCTTACGAGTGCCACAGGCACGTAGCCAGATCATTCAGTTTGAAAGAGGGATCTTCAAAATTCAAACATGGAATTGGCATCAAATTAATTCAGCTGGTAATAAATTAATCTCCTAAAAGACCCCGATATCTTAGAAACCAATGTAGATGTCAAGTTTAGTTGAAATAACAAAAAAGTTTTAAAAACAGACGTAGTGAAAGACCATGTATATCTCAGTAACCGCTATAGCAATCAAGTCATTCACAAAAATGTCTTGGAAATTGACGTATAATTTTAAAGAATCCAAAATAAAACCAGCTTATTCTTTATCCACAATTTCATTATGAAATGTAGCTAATTTAAATCTTCAAATTCCAAACATGCAGTCGGCAGTATCAACATTGCTCGGCTGATATGAATGAATTACAGACCGAACTAAAGATAAAACTACAATTTCCTCTGTATATTTTGCATTTACTCCTGTTATCCCTAACTAAATTGTAATTTTATAGTTTTCAGTTTCAGTTAATGGCATGTAGACCTTGTATACTCTTAAGGAATGGAAATAAAACCAGCGCCATCTTGTATCCATATTCACATTATTAAATGTAAAAATCATCAAACACCAAACATGGAATCAAATTTACTGGGCTGGTAAGGAATGAATTAAGGCCCGACCACAGCCCATAAACTAAAGAGAGAACTCCAATATATCCTATGTATATTATGCATTTGGTATCCCTAACTAAATTAAAATGTTATACTTTTAAATTGTCAGTTAGTTCCATGTCGAACTTGTAATTAATGGAAATAAAAACCAGCGCCATCTTGTATCTATAATTTCACATCATTAAATGTAGAAATCTAGTCTTCAAACTCCAAACATGGAATCGGCAGCATCAAATTTACTCGGTTGGTAATGAATGAATTACAGACCGACCACAACCCGTAAACTAAAGAGAGAACAAGGCTTCACTTACCCGACAGTCAATTATTTGGTGCAAGTTTTTGCCGCCACTGGTAATTGCCAGTAATGCTAAATCTCGTCGGTCTATATTTCCATTTGTCGAGTGGCTGTTGATTTTTTCGCCACAAATTAAAAGTCGATGACAAATTTTTACGTGTCGGCACGGCGGAACGCTTCCGATTCAGCGGAATTATTACAGAAGGATTTATACGTCGTTAACAAACTATTTATTAATTGGCATAGTTTGTTCGAGAAAAACGAAATAGCTCGATGGGAGGTACGTTTTTTTGCGCCAGTTACAGTGCGCGAACCTTGTCATAGATCTCGTTTTCGGAATGCGACTTTATATCATTTTATTACAATTTATTAAATATATTATCCTTGCAATGAATGGTCACGGCCTTACCGGGAAATTGGACGCGGCCCAGGTAACTAACTGATCGTTGGACTAATGGGGATAAAAACAGAAAAATATTCAATTAAAGTTTTTCAATAGGATCAAGGAATTTAGTATTTTACAACCAGGAATCATCTCATTAAAAGAGAAAAAAGCTTACAAAACGTTATTTATATTGAAACAAAAGATATTTTTTTTAAATTCTGTGCATATAATGTGAGTGTCTTTTGCTCCGTATTTTTGTAGTGCTTTGATAGTTCCTTTTGTAGCTTTACCAAATCAATTCTCGTAGAACTCGATGGTACCCATATCCTCTCCTTATTTAAAGGATGTCTCTCCTTGAAATAGGTGACCACATTCCTCTTCTTTGACAGACCCTACTACCTCTATCACATACATATCTCATGAAAATGCTGTAGAAAATGGCCAAACGTCGGACAGTGATTAATTTCATTCATTTTAACATAGACCGTGAATCATGATTTCTTAATTGACTATACATCCAAGAAGCTTTCGTTCGATGCTGTAGAAACATTGCCCCCAGATTTATTAAAAAGATTCACTGGTACCAACTATTTACAACAAACCGATTGACAAAGAAATTAGTCTTTTACCAACCAATTGAGCAAGCAGACTTCAAGCAAGGATTCATTCGGTACCATTTTCAAGCTATACGCATTCTCATCGAGAAGTGCACAGAGTATAATACCCTCCTCCATCTTGGATTTGTCAGCTTTCAAAAGGCATCTTTCTCGAAATATGGACGATGCTAGGTTTGACTCGAGGTATTTCGATTTTATCAGGTACATCTGCAAGAATGCTACACTCCAAGTCAAGATCGACGATGACACCATTATCGATAAGATTCCAGCACAGTTGAAGTGGTAATGGGCAGGACATGTGGCAAGACAGGACAAGACTCTTCAAAATGGACGAAAAAGTTACTCCAGTGTCGTCCTAGGCAGGCAAAAAAATCATTGAAAGACGTAAGAAAAACATCTGGAAGAAACTCGATGCGAATAGCCTAGGATAAAAAGGCATAGAAAATTTTGAAAGACGCGTACATTCAGAGTGGATGGAAAATGACTGAAGAAGTTTTTTTTTATATTGGGTTCTTTTAAATTTAATTTTAATGAACCCTGAGATTTTAGTATCAGATAATGGCGAGGTAGCTCGCCGAAATTCATTGTACGTGTTAATAAATAGAATTTGAAAGGATTTGCTTTTAATTTTTTCTTCTTTACAACTTTTTTGCTTCGCTGCCTATACTGATTTCAAGCAACGTGCAATTTTGTTTGCCTGTTTTGCCATTTTCCTGTAAAGTCTGTGTTACTATCGAGGTATCAACTCTGGTGGAGTACACCAAATTATTTACTTCATCCGCAAGTAACGAGGTGATAAGGTGGGTTATTTCTGAGAGTCTTTGCCTTGCTGTAAAAAGCACACGACTATCGAAATATGTTCGATCTTTTTGTATTTTTAACAAACTTCATTTGCTTTGGGAGTTACATCCTTAAGTGATGCATTTTTACTCCGAGCATCTATTAGTCGCTTAATCGGCCATTTTAAGGGTTACGATACTTGGCCTCTTAGGTGTCGATATCTCGTTGAGTTGAGTTGAAAGAAACAATTTTTAGAATTTTTATTTTACTAGTTGCTGAATTTAGTGAAGAAAACTTAAAATCGGTTTGATTTTTCTGAAGTGTATTCTTAAATAAATATTATTACAATATACTTACGAAAAAAAAAACAAGTCGTCCACCATTTCAGATCCTTCAATTTGTCAAGTCCGGAACCGTCACAATTCCAATAATCGTTTATCTTCTCATCTTCGAAAGATTCGAACAATCCTCGGAACAATCACAACCATTACCGTGTGTCATAAAAGACGATCGTAAAATTACGAAAAGATTGATCGGCCACGCCAAATAAAAAGCGGCCTTAATTAACGAAGGATAATCAACGCGATTTTTTTTTATTCGACAACTCGTATCGGGGGGTTAATAGGTTTCGTGTAACTGCAATCTTTCTGCGGTTTTTAACATTGTAATTTCGAATCACCGTCACGATGCGATGGGCTGGTTACAATGTGTGTCATTAATCAATCTATGCAAAACAGGTGCGCATAAAAACTTACCATACGATGGAATGGTCAAAAATGTTTAAAATATATGTAGATGATATTATAGCTGGAGTACTTGACTATGCTATTGCCATCGTACTAGTGCTACTTTGATGCCTCAGTATTGCGAGTGTTCTTTAACTCATCTAATTTAAATCTAGTTGGATGGATGGGAGACATTCCATATACAGGGCTGCCCAAAAGTCCGGAATTAAATTAATATAGCCCCAAGCAATAACTTTTTTTGAAAAAACGCTCAGACCCGTTAAATTGGAAAGCTCTTATCTCATACAGTATGCTCCTAAATTTTGGCGCGATTTTGTCAAGCTATTTCAAAATGGTGACCGTTCAAAATTTAATAAAAAAAGTACAGAATAAAATTAATATAGCCTCAACCAATAACTTTTTGAAAAAACGCTCAGACCCATTAAATTAGTTTTTTAATTGCTCACTTTTTGACGTAATTCATTTGTTTTTGTATTGTCATTTGTCAATGTATGACGTCATCGAAGAAAAAGAATGGAAGGATTTAAAAACAATTCAACTTTCTGTCTTCGCGCTACAAATTAATGTAATCGGAGGTATCGTTTGTTCCTTCAAATGTTGCGATGGGCTTGGTTGATTGTGCCGTCCCCTTCGATTCTTCTTCTTTTTCTTCTTACCCTGTGTAGACTGATAATTTTGTTTGTTGTGGCTCTCAAGCAGCTATAGTTTTGGCAGAAATTTTTATATAGCATGTTTATATAGTAGATTCGGAGGCTTTGCGAACACACGATGCAGCGAGCTTTTTCTTTTCCATTTATTCTACCGTCTTCCCATACAAGGGCTATGCCACCCAGTGTTTTGAGGCACTTCCCTAGAGCGTAAGGAGAATACTAGACAGAAGCTTCTCTTTTAAGCGACATGCCCTCAGTGTTGAGGACATAAATAACTCTTTGGATCACAATTGCTGCATTTATAAACCTAAGATTAGTGAGAAAGGTTTAGCAGAGAATATACAGAATTCTTCGTGGTACTGGATACGCTTTGCTAATATCATTGTAATTTAGCTGGGTGGGGAGTATCTACAGGTATGAGGGGTGTTCTCTTTCTGATGTCTAGTATTGTGATAGTTCTTAAATATACGTGAAGATGTGTAAAATAGATAATTTTAAAATAATCATTTCGCCAAGGAAACGCTGAGTTGAATAATAAGCATTATCGAGTTATAATATTTTACAAATTCAAGCGTAGCTTTAGCCGTAAAGTGACAAGTCGTGTTCCTTAGCTGCTGTAAAGTACAATCAATTTAACCTTGTCGACTTTTCCTAAATGACAACTTTCGAGCTATTAAACAGAAAACTGCAGTTGCCGAATGAAGTATTGGCCTTATACGAAACATGATAAACGACGTCCAGCATATTACTGTCAGAACTATTCACGCAACTTTTAAAAGTGGTGTGAAAGCAATTAACATCATTTTACACAAGCATCTGATGGTACATAATATGGATTCCCCACAATCTGATTTCCGGTTTAAAAAGAAATCCGTGTGGCGTGGTGCAGATCTACTTTGGATCGCTTTAACAATGGAACTTCTTATTTGGTATACAACATCCTTACAGGGAGGTGTACCACTACGATCCAGAAAGAAAGCAGCACTTTGAATTTTTGAGAAAGAATCAGCTCCAACAAAAGTTGTTCGTGAAAAAAGTCTTCTTGACAAACACAATTATAAATAATTATGTTTGTCAAGAAGTGATGCATTACGTCACTAGACTCGGCGGAAAGGTAACAGCCCTCGTATCATAGCAGACGATCTAGTTATCACAGTAAAAACAAAGACTGAAGAAAAACTGGAGAAAGACCAAAGGTTGCGCTTAAGACATCACATGTACAGAATTGGGGTTGAACAAGTACTCGAGTGTTGTCTGTGTTCTCTATATTTGGTAGGCGGCGACTCGGGGAGCCAGAAGAGCTGAAAGAAACCTCTTAAATGTAATGATGACTTATAGAAGAAATGGCTGTGCTTGGGGAAGTATAATGTAAGTGGGAGCTGCAATAAGATCCACTCTTTTTTAATTTAACCTAACCTGGTCTTTATTGGTCCTGCCATCTCCAAACTCAAATTAATTCTACCATCATGGAGGTAGCATTGTTTTTATCAGGTAACTGACTTTCCTATCGTTTTGGGTCCATGAGCAAATAAATGTGTGTGAATTTAAATTTATTTGTATAGTGATGCTACGCCTTGTATCAGTAAATTCCATCACAGATAATACTAAAAAAAATGGTCCTTTTAAGAAGATTTTAACTTGCTTCTGTTAGTCGTGCCAATTATTCGCGTAAAGTCAATGAACAAAATATTATGTACTTGAAATTTCATACTATTTTAGTAAACCACCATGCAAAGTTACGTTTCGAAGAAGATAGTACAGTAACAAAACTCCATTACTTTATTCGCCTTTCTCGCATAACGACAAGGAACGAAAACATTTCTTCGTTTCTAGTTCCCCGGTAATTTAATCGAAATACCTTTCTACGCGTTACACGCTTATACAAAATAAATAAGAAGGGAATAAGCAACCGAATTGAATTCCGTTTTTAGATAAAGTAGAATCTTCTTTCACCCGACATAAAGGAAACATTTTCGATAAGCTTTGCGCCGTTCGTTGATTTTATTTACTTTTCGGGGAAATTTCTTCTCGAGATCGATTTTACATTGTGGGAGTTTTGACGGCCGTGGATGATTGCCAGTTTCTTTTATGAGTAAATAGATCGAAGAATTGGATCACTCAAACGTGGCTGTATAATTTTGTTTTATGCTGTTTGTAACATTATTGGGTAAATTCGATAACAAAATACTGCAAATAACGATTTGGCGGAGCTATTTTCGTTTTCTAAAATGGGTGGAAACTGATAAAAATTAATATACAAATTTGTAAAGATAATAATATAAATATATTATTCAACGAGCAGGTAATGATTGAGTTACAACACTCGCTTTGCTCATTTTGCTTTTTCTACTGCTAAAAAACTAAACATTTTAATTTTCACACCATTATTAAAGGCTTTTAGCATTGAACAAGGTGTCCGTAATTAAGATGCTTTATACTTATCTGCTAATTCTCCAGAATAAACGAGAAGTACATTTTCTAAAAAATAACTAATACTTCATGAATTTCTCCACAGTAATATACGGCGGCTTGTCAGTCAACTCTCCATCATCACCTTAATTACTGCTTAAACTCATTTTTGCAGAAAAAAATTTTAAATAGAAAAATAAATCAGTTCTAAACTTTGACATATACGTCATCCGCTTATTGCAAAAACTGAAAAAGTCAAAAATAATAGTTTTTTTTATATTAAATTTTTATATTAAATGTATAATATAATGAAAATTTACACTGATTTACACTATAAAAATATGACTTATATAGTATAAATCTGTACCAGACATGACATTATGAAAAAATAGTATTATTTGAACATAACTTAAGAACTATCTTTTCTATAGACCATTAGAACATTTTATTGTTGCTGATTATCACTACTTGAAGAAGATGGGTTTGTTTTTGTTCTAACCTTTATATTAATCCTTGACACTTTTTATTTCCGGGATCATATTTAGCCTTTAGTCCAGAAAATCCTGAAAGCGTACTTCCTCAACATGGTAGGGGCTACTTCTTGCATTTCTTATACTTTGGAACGTGCTATTTTAAAAATGTTTAATATATCGTTCATGGTCTCTATAGCACTGTGCTTATAGAGTCACTTCCATATAGGAGTGTTCCTTCTCTAAAAAAATGTGTTCTAACATCTGGATATTAGTGTACTGAACGACGTACAGAGTCATTTGTTGTGTTGATTTGTTTTATACCTTCTGAAATGTTTTGAATCCACTTTAGCAATGCTGATCCCATTTTCTATACAACCTCTCTGGTCATTAATCTCCGTACATGCATAATAAAATACGTTATTGGGAGGTGCTGCTTTATAAATAGTAAAGTTATATGCCCATATTTTGTCCAATAGATTTTATTCAACATCTTTTTCTTGAAATAGACTCTTCACTAAAAAACAAACCATACAAGAATGTTTTCGTATTATTATTTTTGTATTTTTCTTGTGTGAACAATGAAATAAAAATGAAGTACAAAGAATAATCGTAAAAAAAGTAGTTAATTTTTAAAATTAGCATAGGTTTTACAAAACATATCTCATATTTCTAAATAAAGTTTTAATAAACCTAATATTACTCACTTTCTGCAGCTATATGCCTCTGTTTATTCTTTTTACATAGCGACACTCACATGCCCACCATTTTGGGCTTTAAATTTATTCTTGTTTAGAAAAAGTTGTCAAATCCAAATGTCAAAAAGAAGCATGTGTTTGACTCCCTACATAATCAACTGCATACTTATAAGGTTATAGTAGTAAGCAAAGTCGAGTTAAGCATTTTTGCAAAGAACAGCAATTTGTATTCTCACTGACTTGAAATGAAAAATCTTTTAACTTAAGTAGTCGTTGTGGTTAGGTTTAGTTCAAGAGTTTTTGAACTTATATATGACTTGCTTTTTTTTTTTGTAACTTATATCACTTTTAACGTACTACGAAAGCTTTCACGGTTGGTGTCAATTAAGCCTTGTGATCCCTGAAGATGATTCGTGCAATCACAGGCGAAACGTCGGAAAGTAATTCCAACACGGTCTAAACCCAAAAATCACGATTTCTTAGTAGATCACTTTTGCTAGCAACGTGATCATATAAACTCCAAACTGACAGATTGTAACTTCGTCGATTTTTGCAGTAAGCCCACAATGATTGCGTCGCTTTCAAATCATGGCACATTCAATAATTTTCGTTAATTTAAAGTCGGGGCCCGATTCTAGAAACAAGTCAAATAAAACTCTTATTTATTATTGATGAAAGTATTCATATTGTGAATATCATCCTTTATATCCCACGAAAATCCAGTTGCTACTTTAAAGAAACCGACGTTTTTGATTGGTCAAAACTAATGTGAGTATTGAATTATGGAAAACGTGATTGGTTGTAGCCGTTACTCACTGGTAGGAGTAATAGGTTCTTGACTATTAACATATTGATAATGTAGGCATTGTTTTATAATCGTTGAGAAAAATATAAAACCAACGAAGGGATGTTAACATAGAATATTACATTATTTTCGTAGATATCATGCTCATTGAAAAAGGAGTTGTTGTAAATCCATCATCAGAGAGTTTTTATATTTGTATTGATCAAATAATATAATGTGACTGTTTATAAAATGTTTTTAAATTTCTTAAAAAACTCTTTCGTTACTCTGAAGTCACTGGAAACACAACTCGTTTAATTTTCAATTTTAAAATGCAAAAATTTAAATGATTAATATACATTTTAAAAAATAATGAAAATAGAAGATTTTTTGAAGGAGTTCCATTTAGGTTTCTGAATTGTAAACTGATAATGGAGTTTAGCCGTTTGGTCATTTTGTTCCACAAGCCGTATTTCTCTTGCTTTCTTAACACAGCTCACATTTTCTTCACCTCTATTTTGCTAATTTCCATTATACTTATTTCTGTTTTCTTTTTAATGATTTACAAATATATCGCTTTTATTTTCTTCATTTCTGCTCACTTTGAATATTCCTAATGCTGTTCTGTTGCACTCTTTCTTTACCTCAATTTTCCTAATGTGCCAAATTCTTTTCATTTTGATTTTTAAACATCTTTTAATACCATCGTTTTATTTATTTTTTTACATTGTTTATTTCCTTGGTAGAGTTTTTGTTTTAAATTTTAACTGTAAATTAGTATGTCATATATTTTTTTCCGTTCCTTCATACTCGACTAAAGAACACTAATTTTTGTTTCAACATTTAAATAAATCAGCAACAACACTTGAATGAAGGGTTTTTATCATTTCCCATGTATTTTTAAACAATATGTACAATAAATGTTGAATGTCCAATTTATAAAACTCTTTTATCTAAAATTTAAATTTGCCAAATTCTTTTTTGTTGACGGAAAACAATTTTTACGTTTTATTTATTTATATGGATTTAATTGAAAACGTGATTTCGTTTGAATATAGCAATTAATCGAATATTGTGTTTTAGCAAACATATATTCAAGGAACTTTTTAATAAAAATACACTCTGAAAAATATTTTAGCAATATAGCATCTATTACCTCGGACCATTTTTTTTCTTCGATATTTACGTGAATTAAAATCCATTTGTGTGGAAAAAATGATATTACTGGCTAGTGGCTGCAAATAAATATTAATGAAGTAACATGTATGTTCTCTGTCCCCAGTAAAAATTTACATTAGTGTATTTATTCAATTTGTTCTATCTGTCATGCTTGTTCGAATACACAGTACCACGGCCCAAATAAAAAACATACACAAGTTAGTCAAACATGGCTACCCAGACCCAGAATAGGTAGTTAAAATTTGAAATTCGGTCCTTCTCGGAATTTTACGCCTAAGAATCAACGGGAGAGTGCTTGAGTGTCAATCAGTACGAGGTCTGGAGAATAATGCGGGACCAGCCGAGTTTTGCCTTCATTACCAAAACCAATCTGTTTATTGGAATTTTGAAAATTACCATTATCAAACAACAGTTTAAAATAATTTTATACTATTTTCCCCTGCCCTTTTGAAGAGGACTGACACTGTAATAAAAAGTTAAAATATTTATTTATTAAATATATTTATCAACTGGCAATGCCCAGTACAAATATAGCATTATCTTTTGTAAATCAAATTTCATTTGATTTTTTTTGCTGACGAATCCAGAATATAGTTTGAGATGTGTCGTATAATTAACCCAGAAAAATTCCACTGTTATTATTCACTGATGTGGATTAATTATCAAATAATCTTGCATTTTGGTATTAACTGTTTGAGTCAACATTGTATGGAATATTTTAGACACAGGCTAATTAACAGATACACAAATACTATTTTTGTCGGAATCGAATTGTCAATTTTAACAATTAGTTTTTGTTTAATTCCGGTATCCTGAAAATATTCGATATATATTCTGGGGGTCATCTGGACAGTATTTGTTAGCAAAAGAAAATTTGACAGGGCTTTCAATTATCTTTAAAAATGGAGCATTATATTGTGGTGTAAATTCACGAACTTTGATACTATGTAAATAAATCAAAATGTCATTTGATGTTCTTATATATATATATATATATATATATATATATATATATATATATATATATGTATATATATATATATATATATATATATATATATATATATATATATATATATATATATGTATATATATATATATATATATATATATATATATGTATATATATATATATATATATATATATATATATATATATATATATATATATATATATATATATATATATATATATATATATATATATATATATATATATATATATATATATATATATATATATATATATATATATATATATATATATATATGTATATATATATATATATATATATATATATATATATATATATATATATATATATATATATATATATATATATATATATATATATATATATATATATATATATATATATATATATATATATATATATATATATATATATATATATATATATATATATATATATATATATATATATATATATATATATATATATATATATATATATATATATATATATATATATATATATATATATATATATATATATATATATATATATATATATATATATATATATATATATATATATATATATATATATATATATATATATATATATATATATATATATATATATATATATATATATATATATATATATATATATATATATATATATATATATATATATATATATATATATATATATATATATATATATATATATATATATATATATATATATATATATATATATATATATATATATATATATATATATATATATATATATATATATATATATATATATATATATATATATATATATATATATATATATATATATATATATATATATATATATATATATATATATATATATATATATATATATATATATATATATATATATATATATATATATATATATATATATATATATATATATATATATATATATATATATATATATATATATATATATATATATATATATATATATATATATATATATATATATATATATATATATATATATATATATATATATATATATATATATATATATATTTATATATATAAATATATATATATATATATATATATATATATATATATATATATATATATATATATATATATACTGTCATTCCACAAAGAACAATTTGCTGACGTTTCAAATCACCTTGTTTTTCAATTTCTGTGAGTTCTCGGATTATTGTGGTCTTATAATGTTCTATATTGGCTCTCTACAACCATCGAAATTTATTTTATGGCCTGACTCGTGATGATGTATATATATATATATATAATAAATGTATATATATATATATATATATATATATATATATATATATATATATGTTGATTCTTAGTCCTTCACGATGAAAAAATACAATGTGTTTCATTCCGGGTGTACCTACATCCGTTCACTACTACTGTCGTTCCACAAAGAACATTTTGCTGACGTTTCAAATCACCTTGTTTTTCAATTTCTGTGACTTCTCGGATTATTGTGGTCTTATAATGTTCTATATTGGCTCTCTACAACCATCGAAATTTATTTTGTGGCCTGACTCGTGATGATGTAGGAATAGAGCTGAGATTGTTTGTTTGTTTATGATGCTGAGTTTATGCTCTTCCACTCTTACTGATATTCTGCTGTTTGCCCCACGTACATCTTTTCACAGTCCTGCCACGGAATACTGTATACTCCCTGATTTTCCAGTTTGATTTTATCTTTTGGGTTTCCAAGTAGGTTACCTGTAGTTGTTTGTGGCTTGTGTATTGTTTGTATGCTGTGTTTCCTAAGAATTCTTCCGATTCTGTCTGTTGTGCCTTTTAAATATGGTAAGACTACTTGTTGCTTTCCCGGTTCATAATTTTTGTTGTTCGTTGTTCGGGAACCCTCTGCATTAATAACTTTCTCTATGGTGCGATTGAAGCCATCTTTCTTTGAAGCCCTGGATATTATATTAAGTTGGTTTTGTCTCGTCTGTGTTTCAGTTAATCGCACGGATCTGGATATTAGGGTATTGGACACAGCTTGAATTTGTGATGGTGATGATGTGATCTTGCCTTTAAATATCTGTCTGTATATGTTGGTTTTCTATAAACGGTGTATTCGAAATTTCCGTTATGCAATTTTGTGACCAGAACAAGTTTGTTGTTTTCCTTCAACTCTAGAAGAAATTGTATTCTGGGGTGGATTGAATTTACGTGAGTCAGAAATTGTTCGAGCTCTGTATGACCATGTTGCCATATAATAAATATGTCATCTACATAACGAATCCATAATTTGGGCTTTAAACTTGCTTCCTCAGGAGCATCTTTTTCAAGAACTCTGTCTCATATAATTCAAGTAAAATGTCTCATATAATTCGAGTTTTTTACAAATGAATCAGCTTTTTTGACAGCTGGTTGCATAATTTTAGCGAGATATTTTGGAGTTTAGGACATCTGCCCGACTGTTTCCATGGTATGAGCTTTTGTTGAACGTGGAACAGACTTATAACAATTGTCTTGTAGGAATCCTACGTTCAATGGGTCCTTAAAATATAAACAATTTAATTTAGCTAAAAATATTAATAATACCTGTATCTAGATTTACATATAATAAAAACGAAAGACTGGTAGTAATTTTGAGAAAACTGCTTGTTTAAATAAGATATTTCTACATAAAATGTTGTCAAACGTCAAATAACAATAAATAATTTGTTTTTTCTTTGTTACTGAAGTATGACAAAAAATTGAAACTTTCAAATTTAAAGCTTAAGAGAATGTTCATATTTGAAAAATTAAGTCATAGGAAGGATATTGTTTAAATTTTAGGTAAAATTAGGAAGAGTACGTACAAGAATGCAAACTTTAGAGTCATTCATATAATTAAGTATAATTGTTATTGTTACTATTATTATCATTATTGGAAAATTTTGTTTGATCTAAAAGTATAATATAATAACTAAAATTTTCGATACCGGTTTTTTTATTCATTTCCAAAAAAAAAATGAAAATTTAAGCTCAATTTACTCTTATATTTTATGAGTTTTTCGTTTCCCGCTTCATTTTCGAAAAAAAAAGCCGATGGACTTATTAACAAAAAAATTAAAATACATTAAATTTTCTAAGTTTTATACTAGAATATATATATGCAATATGTTAAACTGAATAGAAAAGTTCAAATACACTTTTATAAGCTGTAATGAAAAACTCAGTTTTTAAAAAAATTAACACCCAGTATCTCAAAAGCGAAGAATTTACGGACATGCCTTTATAGGAATTTTTCTTCTTTTTACCGTCAGCAACACGCACCTAAATTTTTTACATCTATTTAAAAAACACCCTGTATACCCAGGAACGTTCTACATTGGGGCTACGAATACATTGCATTGTCACTATCTATATATGCCAAAATATACCGTGTAAACCAAAAATTTTCTGTAAAATTTTGCCCGTTTAAGAATTGCAGAGTTTTAAATTTTTAATTTTGGTTTTTATTGTTCCCGATAATTGTCCCATATAACAAACCATGTATCTCTTACCGTTTCCGATATCTCAATGATAGGGCTCGAATCTGAAATACTCTATGCAAGATTACAACACCTTTACCAAATGTTAAGCGGGAGAATAAAAAACCTGTAAAAAACATAATTTATTAAATTTGGTAACACTGTCGGGCGCTGAGTAGTAATCTGAGCAAAAGCAAAATATACAAATAGGAGGCTACGTAGTCGGTATATATATATATATATATATATATATATATATATATATATATATAGATGTGCTGTATAATTAATTAAAAAAGAATTTTTCACTTATGTGGATTAACTAGTAAATAACTCCTTGGGCCAACAGAGTGAGGAAGCTAATTAATAGATACACAAATTCACTATTTTTGACAGAATCGAATGGTTACTTTTTACAATTAATTTTTAATTTAAATTCGATATAGTCAAATTGAAGATTCAAAAGATGGAGGCGAATGATATATATTCTAAGGAGTGTTATAAAAAAGTGATCTTTAAGAAGTTTTAAAGTCATTCTGCATAAAAAAGTATGTTTGTGACGCATTGGCATAGAAAATTAAACGTTATATATATATTGCTATGGCTCCCATCCTACTATTGTGTTTTAGTCCCATAGAGCAATTGAAATCAAAGATTAGAGATGGAGAGTTAAAGGGGTCGAAAACAGGAAAAATAACCGAAGATTTTATAAAAACGGATTTAATCACTTTATTGACGTTAGTCATAGTATAATCTGTACCAAACTTGATATAAGTATCATTTTTAATGTGTAAAAGAAACTATTTTAACATTTTATCTTGAAAACGAAGCATGAATCATTTACGGACCCCTAACATGAATTAATGTACATCTTGTATAGTAAAAATAGAGATAATGGGAATTCTTAGGAATACCTTGATTAATTCTTAAGAAGTTTGAGATGGGGGGTCTGATGACTGATTTAATAGTTTATTTCATTATTCAAAGAAAGTACATAAAAATAAATTGGCACAGCCATTTAGCCTCCCAGTATTAATGATCTTTCTAGTTATTATTTTTTCAGTGAACATACACTACATTATTTACATATTACCGTAATTTTTATCTATCTCGAAATATACGAAAATATTTACCCTAATAATTTTATTGTGTGCATGCATGCCTAATTTATGCTGTCACGTTTTAAGAAATACCCGCTAATCAGATTTCTCACAATTCGAAACTAAAATATAATCCGAAAGCTAAATCTACGAAAATGTTTTCTAATTTCGGTTTATCATCTGCATTATTACCGTCTAATCCTAGATAACGAAATCTAAACAGATAAAAAAAAAAGATACCTTATCAGCCCGTCCGTTATATTAACTCCGAATATTGCAATATTGTGTGGATGATGGTTAGTGCCGAGTAGAGGATTAGGGAACATGCAGGCTGTTTTATTAGATTTGATGATAGAATTTGGGAGACTTTATTTATGTATATATATATATATATATATATGTATATATATATATATATATATATATATATATATATATATATATATATATATTAAGGGTAAGTTATATCTCGCCTTCCTGCACGACCAACCTGCGCCAATTCACTTTGAAGGGTTTACAAATACAAGCACCAGGCTGTTTTTGGCTTCTGAAGGCATTCCTATAGATTATAGAACCCTACACAAGATATATTTCGATTTTCATGCTGCTTACGGATTTAACGCAGCAGAAGTGGAAGCGGATCTTGCAGCCTATGGATCCTACATATCTTCGGAGAGATCGATTCATCTTCAGAGGACCAGAGAATGCCATAAAAATTATTTTACCAGCAATTCTCCCAAAAAAAATTTTTAGAAAACACGACGTGTCCTGAGGAACTAGATTCCTCAAAACTTCCTGTTGTTACTAGTCTTAATATGGTTCTAATTAATATTGCTTCTCTAAGAAATAAAACTGACGAGTTGTACCTATTTCTGGAAGAATTGGAGTTCCCCCAACTTGTTGCAATTACTGAGCACTGGCTGAATCTAAACGAACCCTTTTATATTGAGAGGTATACCACAGTAGCTAGATATGACAGAAAAAACTCAGCTCATGGGGGAACACTGATTCTATCCCTAAATGGAGATTTCATGTCGGTATCTAAATATGATCATTTGTTAGCGGATAGCTCTTTTGAATTCTCTATAGTATATAATCAAAACCTTGATCTTTATGTAATTTGTATTTATAGATCACCAAACTCTGATGTACAATCATTTTTAAATAGCCTGGTAAGTTTGCTAGACAGCCTACCGATTAAAGGTAAAAAAATTCTATGCGGAGACTTTAATATTGACTATGCTACTGTTTGTGCCATCCAGAAATATCTAATTTCTATATTCGACTCTTTCGGTCTTTCAATGCATGTATCCTCGCCAACTAGAATTTCAAAAAACTCTTCTTCTATCATCGATTACATGGCGTCTGATTTTTCTCCATCAGAGGTGCAATCACAGGTCTATAACTCAGGTCTTTCCGATCACGAGGCGGTAATTTCCAGGTTTAGTTTACCTATTAGGCCCTTACCAAGATCTCGCCATCGGGGCAGAATTTTCTCGGCCGCAAATTTCTCAGTATTTCATAATATTTGCTTTAACACCAATTGGAATTTTGAATCTGATAATGTCAACACAAACTTCAGAACTTTTTTAAATAAAACTTTAAGTGCTTTTAACAAGGCCTTCCCGCTTAAGAATATCAAACCTAAGCGGCATAAACCGTGGACCACGAAAGGAATACGAATTTCTGCTAAAAATATGCGCTCGCTCTCATATATAAAAAAATTCACCGACTCCTTTCTTATTCTCGACTATATCTCTAATTATAGGAGGATCTACACTACTCTTATTAAGTCAGCAAAAAAATTACACTACCGAAAACGTCTAACAAACTCTAATAACGTTTCAAAAGAAACCTGGTCCATCATCAATAACCTCAGAAACAAATCAAACCCTGTGACTCAGAACTTGCCAGGGGCTAATGATCTAAATGATTATTTTATTAATGTAAGCAAAAATGTTACCTCTAGTATCTCGCCAAGTTTGGACCCTCTTTCGTTTCTCCCTCCTTCAAAAAATTTAGCTGATAGCTTTTTCTTAAGTCCCGTTAGCAACACTGAACTATTGAAGGTAATACATAATATTAAAAGTAAATCTTCGTGTAGCACTGATGGCCTATCAATTAGAATATTCCTGAACTTGCCACTCCCAGTCATAGAGGCCCTTACAACATTAATAAATGAGTCCTTTATAAAAGGTGTATTCCCTGATTGCCTTAAAACAGCTATAATTATTCCACTTCATAAAGGCGGCGAAAAAACTAACTCTTGCAATTATCGCCCAATTGCACTACTACCAGTGCTATCAAAAATCATCGAAAGGCTACTGAAGAACCGTCTTATGCCATTTCTCCTGAAACATCAGATAATATCCCCGGAGCAGTTCGGATTTCTACCCAACAAGTGCACCAGTGACGCCATGTTCACGTTGCTTAGAGGCGTCTACTCATCTCTCAATAACAACCACCCAACTGCCTCAGTTTTTTGTGACTATGCGAAAGCCTTTGATTGTGTTAGTCATGAAATTCTGATAAACAAACTACATTTTTATGGAATTCGTGGTACTTCTTTAAATTGGTTCAAATCTTATCTTGGGAAAAGGCAACAACTTGTAAGGGCTAATGGTTCCGATTCTGATTGTAAGTTGATTACAAGTGGAGTTCCTCAAGGTTCAGTCTTGGGACCTATTCTTTTTTTGTTATACATTAATGATATCACGAACCTTAAAATTAATGGAAGAATCTCCCTTTTTGCTGATGACACAAGCATAACATGGAGTGATTTTGATACAACGTCTTTACACTCTAGTATCTCCAAAGACTTGGTTATAATTAAGGCTTGGTCCGATTCCAATATGCTTTGTTTTAACGTCGATAAAACGGTGGCGTTATCTTATAAGGGAACTTTACAACCACTTCAGGTACATAACAGCAATATTGAATACGTAGAGTCGGTTAAATTCCTGGGTTTAAATATAAATAGCAACCTAAAATGGTCTAATCATATTGACACCTTAACTAAAAAACTTTCTACCGCCTGCTTCGCCATTCGATCAGTTTCAAAAGAACTAGACGTTCCTTCTGCCAGACTTACTTATTTCTCTTTATTTGAATCCCACCTCCGCTATGGCCTTCCCTTTTGGGGCTGCTGTACCACCGAGCAATTTCGTAGTATTTTTATGCTTCAAAAGAGAGCCATTCGTTATTTGTTTGGTCTAAATAATAGAGCTCACTGCCAATACTATTTCAAAAAACATGAAATATTAACACTTCCTGCATTATTTATTTTGGAAACGGTATGTTTGCTGAGAAAACATATAAACACCCTCCCAGAAAGGCCACAACATGTATACCCTACCAGAAACTCTAGGCATGATATTTATCTTCCCATTCCTTCCACAGAATTAATAAAAAAATCAATTATTTACAACGCCATAAAACTTTACAACAATCTGCCAGTACATTTAAAATCTATCCCTATGCTTGCACAATTTCGAAAAAACACCAAAGCATACCTCATTGAGAGACCACTTTACAGCGTTAATGATTTTTTTTTCAGTGAGTAAGTCTCTTTAAATTGTCACTAAACTCGCTTGTTTACTTAAATCTTTTGTGAGTCATGTCCTAACTCATAGCATAGAATTTTGTAAATCATTATATAGGGAAATGAACTGTCGAACATTCACTTAAAACTTAATTATTTTTGTTAGGTATTGGATTAAAAACAATTTAATTCTTTTTGTATACTACATTCTGCACTAGTTCAATATACCTTCTGTTTAACATCACAATTATTTGTATAACTATAATAACATAGAGTTTAAGGTCGCATAGTTGCAATTTTGATTTCAATGTCATCGAAATTATTCACCTCGTACATGTGTGTTTGTTTACTTTTATAAGGTTATCATGATTCATTTACTGTTTGCAATGTTATGCTATATTCTAACGTGTGTTTTACGATTTGGTAAATTGATAATTTACATTTTAAAAAAAAAAAAATTTCACTGACTTGTCGATTATTTTCGATTAATGTTTTGATATGTCTTATTTTTAGGTATATTTTGCTTTGTCCATAAAATTGTAGAATTTTTCTGCGGCAATAAAGCATACTTTTGTTTGTTGTTTGTTGTATATATATATATATATATATATATTTATATGTATATATATATATATATATATATATATATATATATATATATATATATATATATATATATATATATATATATATATATATGTATATATATATATATATATATATATATATATATATATATATACGTACTTTTTTATTTTCTTTTTAGTTAGTAGCTTAGGGTTCTTCTAAACGAAAATTAACACATTTCTTTTGAAAGTCACATGTTACAAAATATTAACGTTTCGATCAACCACGTGATCTTCATCAGAATACATAAAATGGACTTCTTCTGTAAAGAAATTTTAAGAATTAAAAGTTGGTACACTTAGAAAACAGTAGTAACTTTTACCTCTTAAAACTCAAATTCCAAGATTATATTACAATACAACAGCACATTTTTAAAATTATACATATAGTTTGAATGTAAATAAGACTTTCACAAACAACATGAGAACGAATACTAAAATATATATTTTTCTATGGTGTCAGGAGAGATGAAATTTTTACTTATTAAGGGGTCTAACGCAGTTTTTTCTTTGTTAGTCTTGTTTTAGAGTTTTGTATCCGTTTTTGCGTTGATGGAGTTTTTATTTTTTTGTATTGCTATAATTTCATAGAATTCTCTCTTTTTTGATGATTTTCAGCTTTACCGAAATCGAATGAATGTTTTTTCAGTAATATGTCTTGTTAACGCAGTCGTGTTCTTTTTGTCGTATTTGTGTCCTTGTATTCTGTTTAAGTACTGACTGATCTGTCCAATGTATACACCATTACAATCCCTACAGGGAATTTCATATACTATATATATATGTTCTTTTTTCTTTTGTAGTTTTTGATTTGAGTTTGCTAAAGTTGCTCCCTAGAAGGTTATGGTCCTTGTGACAAACTGTAATGTTGTGTTTTTTGAATATATTTTGCAAACGTTCCGATATTTTAGGGATATATAGTAGGGACATGTAGTTGGTGTTTTTTTATTAGGGTTTATATTTTCTTTAGATGGGTAGTTTTCATTGTATAATTTATAAATCCTTTTTTTGAACATGTTGTTAATAATTTTTTCAGGGTAGTTGTTCATCTGTAAAGCTTGTTTTGCTTATCTAATAGATTTTTCTCTACATTCAGGATCCGATAATTTTATAGCCCTGTCTGCAAGACCTATGACAACTGATTTTTTTTGGGATAGAAGGTGTTGAGAGTCGAAATGTAAATATCTAGATGAACAAGTGTCTTTAGTACACCACTCAATTTTTATAGTATTTTTTATGTGATGTAAAGTGAGATCTAAGAAATTAATTTTGTTTTCTGTTTCTTTTTCTATAGTAAATTGAAGTTTTGGGTGGTAACTATTAGAGCTGTTTAAAATGTCATGACATTTGTTTTTTGGGACTGTGGCTAAACAATGTCATCGTCTCTAAAAAATGGATGTCAGAAGCTGTTTCTTTCAATATTGTTTCTTTCAAGTCTTCCGTAACTAACTAAGCAATCACACTGAAAATTGATATTTTAGTTTTAAGAGGTAAGACTTACTATTGTTTTCTAAGTCTATGTAAAGTTCTTTATAGAAGAACTCCGTTTTATGTATTCTGATGAAGATCACGTGGTTGATCGAAACGTTAACATTTTTTAACATGTGACTTTCAAAAGAAATGTGTTAATTTTCGTTTAGAAGGACCCTATCCCAAGAAATATATATATATATATATATATATATATATATATATATATATATTTATATATATATATATATATATATATATATATATATATAAGAAAGTTAAATGCATACAAACAAAAACATTCATTCACTTACCATATCTGCTTAAATAAAACCACTGTTTAGATACTCCAGTATACTATTTTTTAATTTTGTTTTTATTTGTTATTATGTGGTTCATTTTTATTTTAATAATTATTTTTTTTTATTATTTTTTATTTACATAATTTATAAAAAATTAAATATGAAATTTATTATTTATAGAAATGTTTTTTAAAGATTTAAATATGCTGCTGTTTTGTTTTCTCATATATGATTGACCAAATTTTACTAGTGTATCATGTTTTACACTTGATTGTTGTCCAAAATTTCTGCTCAACTGGATAAGTAGGTTTTCAATACTGATATTTTAAACATCCCATTAAACTGCCATTTTCTTCCAACATAATGACTCATCACCAAAATTTTATCAGTTTATCCTTATATCATCACACTTATTTTTTGTGTAAAATATAAAATTAATTGAATAAGTAGTTTTTCAGACTGATTTTATAAACATTTAATTAGACCGCCATTTTCTTACGCCATCTTGGATTCGTACCAGAACGCTTACCATAGTTTATTACTATATAACACTTGTTGATTATTTTAAAAAGAATTAATCAAGTAGTTTTTTACACTGTTGTTTTTGTACGTTTTATAAGGCCGCCATTTTCTTCCACCATCTTGGATTTGTACCAAAATTTTACCAGTTCCCCATCATATCACAACCGAGATCACAACTAATTTTTCTGCAAAAGTTTGGGTAAATTGTATAGGCAGTTTTTACCAATATTTTTTTTAACATTTTCAAGGTCGTCATTTTGTTCCACCATATCGGATTTTTGCCAAAATATTACCGTCTCATCCCCATATGACCCTTAAATTTTAACCAAAATTTGAAGTCAATTGAATAAGTAGTTTTTCAGCTATGCCGCGAACAGACAGACATATAAACCGACGGAATTGAGAAAACATGTTTTTTGGCATCTAGGAACTCTAAACGTGAATTTCTAAAAATCTGTAATTTTGAATTCTCTTCTTTTAAAAAATTTTTCATCTCGCTTGTTCTGCTAGACCTAACATCAACTGTTTTTGAGATAGTTTTCCTCGTTTTTATTGTGTTAATCCTGCTATTTTTTTTCTTGAATGTGGGCACCATAAAAAATTATTCTTTATTATAACAATTTTTTCTGGAAAATAATAATACATAATAATAATTTTTCAGTTACAAATCAAAATAACACAATATATTAATTTAATTAAAAATTCTTAAGTATTATAAATATTTGTTTTTTGCGTTTTTGTGGCATGACAAATATTAATTAATGACGTTAATTAAGTCAAACCGTTTACATTTTACAAGCTCTCGAAGTTTGAAATTGTCAGTTTCCAAATGTCAGTATATAGAAAACAGTTAAGTTAGGTATATGAATATGCTGGATTTAATATATTTAAAATATTAAAGATAATCTAAATTTAAAAAATAAATGGGTTGTTTTATAAAAAAAAAAACATTCTTTTCAGACTTGCGATGTAGAATTATTTTTTCATACGCCTTTTTCTATAATGAATTCAGTATATGAGGTGTCAAACCATAAGAAATGTATCCTGCATAATATAAAAAAATGTGTTCTTGTACTTTTGTTGGTAAAATAAGGGCACTAGGAGAGAAGTTTCGGGTATAGGCCATTAAGCCACTCTTGTTCAAAAAGGAGTTTTAAAATCCCTTGGGATAAAGGTAAGAACAATAACAGAAACAAGTTACTGAAAATGTTTTAATTTTATTTATTTAATTGCTATAATTCCGACTGGAAAGTTAACGTATCCTTACCTAAAATGGCCCATTCACGATCAACAAGCGTACAACATTGTGTACGAGCAACAACGATAAAAAGGCAAAGACTAATTGATTCAAAAAATAACATGTGATTATATTTAAAAAGGCAAAAGAGCCGTCATAAAGATAAAGAATTATCGTCGAGAAACTAGTAATTACGGTAGTTAAATGGTTCGAAGCTATACTTTATGCTACTCCGGAGACGTAAACAACCGTGTCAAATCACTGCGAAGAACCCATTTAAGAGATCTGTTTCGCCGGTTAAAAATTTACTCTCGACCCTACATGGAGTGCCACAAATCGGTTTTAAGACTCCCTAAATGGCACTAATAGATTAGAATGATCTGCGCTTAAAAATTAAGCCTAATGTCCAGATTTGTTTGCGTTGCGCGCAATTTGAATTACTGTAATTGGAGATGGTAATTGGCCATGTCTATTGGTGTTTTCAGGTGATCCAAATGATGCTGTCACATGGCTGAGATTTATATCCAAGTATTTTAGTAGGGATGTTCACTTAGGAGAAAAACCGATTTTGTATTAACTGGCTAATAAAATAATAAACTCATCCTAAATAATTTCATCCTGTTAACATGGCGAGAAATAATTAATCAGTTGACCGACGGTTATCTTAATAACCGATCAACGTGATTATGTTAACCGGAATTGATTGTTAAGAGCATCATACTTTATTTGTTAAATAAATATGTTTTTCATATAGTTTGATACGTTATTAATAATGATATTGATTTACCTATCCTGTTTTTCATCAAACATAATTTATAGTCTCCGAAAAATAAGTAATTTAGAGAACGTTTGATAATTTGTTTTTATACCGTGGTACCTATATGTAAATGTTAACAAAAACTTAAGTGTTATATCATTTAATGTACAACTACGTTACATGAGAAAAAAAGTATATTACATTTTCCAATAGGAATCCTCTAATGGAGTTAAGGAAACGTATAAACTGTATCAAAAACTGTTTTAATAGATTTTGTGGAATTTTAATTTTGAATATTTAATGTTTTTTTTTTCGAATGACGATGGTTGGCAACATCAAAGACAAAAACAAGAAATAAAAAAATAGCAATTGACAGATACAATTTTAGAGTGAACTGAAAAAGATGTGTTCTTTCGAGATTTTCAATTCTGTATTTAATCGATATCATATAAAAATTACTAAAAAGCTGTCCGGCATAAAATTGTAAATTTTAATGACGGATGTTTCGTGATCATCGCCCCAAAATCTACGAAAGTACCAAACATCGTTAAAATACGCTCATCTGCATATTAACCGATTTTTTCTATCTCCAAGAATTAGACTGCGAATTGTTCGTTCGAGGTGAAATTAATCATAAACAGCGACATCTCTCGTTGAGAAATAACCGGGTCTCGTTTATTGCCTCTTGCAAGTAATTAACTGATTAAAAATTGTTTAAATGTATCGGTTAAAATCGCTAATTACAAAGTTAATAAATCGGTTATTCAAACTACCGGTTATTTTTGCCCAACCCTAGTTCGAAGCTATACATTGTGCTACTCGGGGGACGTAAACAACCGTGTCACATCACTGCGAAGAACCCATTTAAGTGATCTGTTTCGCCGGTTAAAAATTTACTCTGGACCCTCCATGGAGTGCCACAAATCGGTTTTAAGAGTCCCTAAATGGCACTAATAGATTAGAATGATCTGCGCTTAAAAATTAATTAAGCCTAATGTCCAGATTTGTTTGCGTTGCGCGCAGTTTGAATTACTGTAATTGGCTGAGTGTATTGTACATTCAGGTGATCCAAATGGTGCTGTCATATTGCTGAGATTTATATCCAAGTATTTTAGGAGGGATGTTCACTTAGAAAAAAAAACCCTTTATATGTTAACTGGCTAATAAAATAATAATGATTATATAATAATAATCTGATTAACCACATTAATTGAAATTAATCGTAAACAGCGACGTCTGTCTCGTTGAGAATTAACCATGTCTCAGTTCTTGCCTCTTGCAACGAATTAACCGATTAAAAATTGTTTGAATACCGGTTAAAATTGGTCATTACAATATGAATAAACCGGTTATTCAAACAGCCGGTTATTTTTGCGCAACTCTAGTTCAAAGCTATACTTTATGCTACTCCGGAGACGTAAACAACCGTGTCAAATCACTACGAAGAACCCATTTAAGAAATCGGTTTCGCCGGTTAAAAATTTACTCTCGACCCTACATGGTTACACAAATCGGTTTTAAGACTCCCTAAATAACACTAATAGATTAGAATGATCTGCGCCTTAAAAATTAAGCCTAATGTCCAGATTTGTTTGCGTTGCCCGCAATTTGAATTATTGTAATTGGAAATGGTAATTGGTCGTGTGTTTAGGTGATCCAAATGGTCACTCGATTTTAAAATTATTATTCGAGTATTTTATTATCAACTAATTTCTTGTAAGAGCACGTAGAATGTGGGGGGAGGTAAATAGCAATTTATGGAGATTATTGGAATAGTTGGGCTAAAAAGTGTTGCAGGCACCTTGTCATCTTTTTCGTTTACCTTTGATATACGTTAAAGATATGTTAAAGACAATAAATATTCATGTCCTTTTGAGAGTAGTAGTAGTAAAATTCGTATTTAGTAAAATAGCAATAAACATTATATGTGTTTAAAAAACGTACTTTAGTAGGATTTTTTAAACAACTTGGAAATTTGTCATCACACGCGGGATATTCTTTCACATAGGAGACAACTCTGCAATAGCATTCTGCTAGCAGCTCACCAGTAGACTCTTTGTTTTTCTGTATGAAAATTATAATAAAAATATATAAAAATTTAAAAAATCCTGATAACAAATTGTTAATTTAAATAGAAAATTATACAAATTTGTCAAGTGACAGTGGCGAATCCAGCGAAAAAAAAATCGCTTTGTGTTTCAAATATTGTCAATTAACTCCCACGGCGGGTTACAGAAGGCTTAATTAAAGTTTAGAATATGTAACGGAATGTCAAATTTGACAGCGAGTTCCTAGATGTCTGTAAGCAACTTGTCAAATCCGAAAGCTTGGTTAAATACAAGACCCATTAACTCTATAGGTTGCCTCGAGGGATCTTGACCTATCCCAACGTATAAGCAATCTACGTCACTCGGCGACCGTTTTTTGCTTTAGCACGGCATTGTCCGTATCTCTTCTGTGTGCGTTTAATTACATATATTAATCTTTTTTTGTTCAAAATTGAAACTTTTTTGTTACAATAAAATGCAGCCTTCAAGATATAAGTTAATATAATGTTAAACTTATGGTTAGGGATGTTGGTTCAAATTTGAACCCAGTTTTTTTGCAGAGTGCAATTCAAAAAGTTCCCATCGTATTTGAAAAAATATGATGTATTTTTAAAGTCTCTAAAAAATATTCTTGTAAAAAGTTTTAGCATGACAAATAGTTGAATAACTTTAGGAAATGTATTTAGAACATAATATAAACTAATTAATATTGAACTTTGGAAACCTGGTGTCAGTAAGCTTTTTGCCAATTATAAATAACACTGCGTTTTCCAATTAACTCAGACTTGACCTAAGTGTCAATTAACCTCCTCTAAATATTTGCGGTATTAGCTCTGGGTGTGAAGCCAACTCAGATATCTACTAATCTATCCTTATATGTCCTAACCTAGAACTTGTACACTAAAGTAAATACTCAAATCGTAGTTATTATTCTCATAAACCAGCAGTAAGTTATTATTTATCTAAAGAACACAGCGAATATGATGCATGTACTAATCCTTCGGTAATTTGTAGGACAATATAAATCATACTTATGTTTTCTAAAGCCGAGTGTTTTTCTGCATCCCTACGTGACAATATTTTTGAAACTTCATTCTTATCTATAAACTCTGCTATTTTTCTATGTCTACTAGAAAATCCACACCTTCTTCTCCCTTGAAGGCCCCAAATACTTCCAATTTAGTTCTTTCCTTTAATTTTGTTTTCTAGTATTGAGGTTATGGATTCCATTACTAGTAAATGTTTTCCTTTATCTCTATCTTCACTTGTTAGCACTAATATGTATTTTTTATTTAATAAAACTATTTTACACAATACAGCAGGTAGCGATATCTACAGGCCAATCAACTAACCACAATCTGCAGATAGACGTGTAGTTATAAATTAAAAAAGGAATATGTTTTGGGAAACAATACTTTCCCATATATGTATTTGGCGTTTTATACCCTTAAAAAAATGTAAAATATTAATTATGTTTTTAGAGAATAGATTCGCTCTCTTGGATTAACCCTATGTAAAGGAAAAAATTGCTTTTGTATGCACAAATAATTAGTCTTGTTTTACAGTGTTGTAAAAAAGCTAAGAATTATGGAAATAAAAAATATTTGCATTTTTAGAGAATTGTTGTATTCCGTATCGCTATCCTTTAAACTGAAAAAAAAACATACAAAGAGATAAAAGAAATTTGACATGTTTCCCAGTTTTCGTTTTTTTAAGTAACCACTTTAAAACAAACAATTATTATCGCTTTTTAAGGATGGCGTTATATCTACGATTTGGTTTGACAAATCTCAAGTTTTTTCCTAAAAATGTGTTTTTGGTAATCTAGGACTCTAAAAGGTCTAAAAAAAATTTTTGTGATTTCAGTACTTTCCCTATATACTCTATATTATTAATAAATAATACAATATAATGGCTGTCGTATGGAGAAGTAAAAACTTATTACAATATTAATTTAATAAATAATTTCGCTAATAAATATCGTTACTTTATTTATTGAGAATATTAAAATGTAACACGCATCTTGTATCTTATGTCAGGTATCATAGTATCATGTCAATCCTGACAGAAAGCGTCATAAATAACGGGGTATATTACGGTTTCGCGACCACTAGGTGAAGAAATAGAACAACATATATGGGTTATTTAATAACAACGCACGCAAGAGCATTCATTAGAGCCATGGGAACGGAGGAACAGGTGCGAACACTTTAAGGCTTAAGGCGCTCGCGGCCGAAGAGCCGACACGAGAAGAGCCGACCGACCCGCTACTTCTCTCTTCTTTTTAATCTTTCCCGTTTTTATGCACGCTCTTCTTTTTTATTCTCGTTTTGGCATCTCCTTCGCACTTTTCATAAATCATCGCGCGTAATGACTGATGCGACGCAAAAACGACCGGGACTAACCGAGGCTCCGCGCCACGATTTAACCAGCGCCTCGCTTTACGACGACCAGTTTTTGTGACTGGTTCTTTCACTATCGGCATTTATTAATATCGGAATCTGATAGATCCGATCTGATCGTTAAGGAGAAGATGTGGCGACCCTGATAAGGGATTTTTTCACATGCACTCAAGAAAGCCCTTGTCTTAGAGTATAAATGAGTACGCTGTTACGATTTTCTTACGAGCCAAGATTACTTCTCATTATAAACGCGTTGTTTCTAGAGTTGGCAGATCTGTCTTATATCGGGTGTTAATATAGCAAACAATAGTGAAAATAAAATAGATATAACTAAAAAAAATATTGTATCAAAATATAGATTAACCACCAGATGCGAAAATATTAATATTCTCCGTATACACAAAACTAGCGGTCTCTTTCGCAGCGAACGAGGCGGTAACAGCCACGCGCAACGCCGGGTTAATCTGTAATAAAGTATGGTATATATTTCGTCTATAGTAATATTTAATTTCTCAAAAAACTAAAATAGAAAAACAATAAACTAATTACCCACTTAGTTGAAACTCGTCACAGAGAATTTATTCAAGCAAAATGCAACAAAGCTGTCAAGACCTGTTAAGAAGAATTTAAACAAAATAGTAAGAGGTCGTAGTAGCATTTATTTGGCATTCGTAGTTGTGAGTTATTAGTCACTTCTGTTTTAGGGCGTTCCAAGTGATACGTTTATTGTGTTATAATTAATAAGAATTGTATTTTTTTAATATCATTATGGTCCTTTAGTGTGTGATGTGCAAAAAGCTTGAATATAATTTTCCTAGCCTTGGATTCTATGGGTCAGCGCAAACAAAACCACGTTGGAACCAACTCTTAGAACCTGTTCATATTTCATTGATAAATTCTCGCCACGTGTTCTCTCGTTTTCCAAGCTTATGTTTGGTTTTCTTTCAAGTATAATTACAATTATTTCCTATTGGCAGGAACTTCAGTGAGTTGCCTATAGATGCTAAGTCAGCTGATCTGAATGCAATTATTAACAAATAAATATCAAAATCACTCCACAAGATTACAAAACTGAATGGGTTCAAATTCCTGATACCAGCTAGCACAAAAACCATCTGTTATTAACCCATTGGTATTCAGATCCCTTTGAATTTCTGATTAGTATTCTTTATCAATATGAAATTATAGGCGTATAAAAAAAGATAATAATAATGAGTTGTTGATAGGAAGTGTAGTTTTTCCATACATACATGGTACCACAGAAATTGGACAATTCTGTAAGGATTGTAGTAAGTAATTTCTTTTCATACATAAACTTTTTTATGACACTGCTTATTGTTATGATCAAGAGAACCAGCAAAGACTGGTACTTTCAGTATCGGCATCGGCATTTATTAATATCGGTATTTGATTCGATCTGATCATCAAGAAGATGTGACGACCTAATAAGGGATTTTCATTTGCTCTCAAGAATGTTTCTGAGATATGGCCTGCAGGCGGGTGTTGGTAGACGGAAGAACGCTAGACCTAGGGCACAGAGCTCAGTTTAATACAATACCGATGTGGAACCAACCTTATGGTTGGTGTACTTCAAGTTTTAATTACATTTCTTTCCAATTGACCAAGAAGTTGAATAATTAATTGCGTATAGATGCTAAGTCAGCTGATCGGAATTTAGTTTTTGACAAATAAATTTCATAATCCTTCCATACGATTACAATCGTGAAAGGGTTCAAATTTCTGATACTCATTAGTATTCAGACTCCTTTCAATTTATGATAACATTCTTTATTTTCAGAAACCAAAGGCACTGGCTGAGGTTTAGGTGGAAATTAATATTGCATTTAAGATTATGGGCACATAATAAAGATAATATTAATAAATCGCTAGTGAGTGTAGTTTTTCCTTTCATACCTGGTACCAAGATTGCCCGATTACTTTAGCCAGCATACATTCAATCTTCAACACACATAAAATGAACAATGCATAAATATAAACAAATATAAAGAGCTTATAATATTTTTGTATTCAACTGGATTTAGGATAAACTACGTAGGATCTATTAGATTTGATGAATATGAACGTTGTATTAATGTAAAACTAATTTTCTAGTAAGATGTATTACCAGACACCAGCATTCCATTGTATATATCATAGATGTAGATACCAAGGTTATGCCATCGGTGATATCGGACTGAGGATTTTATGAACGAAAAAAAAAACTAAAAGGTTCATCGCAATTTAACCTTACTTTTTTTGCTCAAAATTCACAAAAAAACTTGAAAATTAACCTTTAACTTCCTATATTTGCAGGGTTAACGCTGCAAGTGTTTAGTCATTTATTAAATTAAATTATTTTGCATCATACGTATGAATGCGTACAGATTGTACACTTTTGTGTGTTTCGTCGAAGCCAACGTGGTAAGCTGTAGGAGTTATTTCTGGGATCACACACAGAGGTGGCGCCAGATTCTACATCTGGTAGACCTAAAAAGGAAATTTTTCTTCTAGTTCTACCTAGCGTTGTAGGTGGGTTCCAAGCCTGTCTGATGAGGACAACAGCACAGACATCGATTGATGGATTGTATTTTTTACAGTCCGTTAGCGACTGTAAGGTGTTTTTCAGGCAGTTACCCTTCCAAGTACTAGCCTTACGTAATCTTGATAATAATGTTAAATTTTCTGCGTTTGCAGTAGAGGTGGCAAAAGCGAGTCTTTTTATTGAGTCGAGTCATCAGCATTAAATGAATCAAGTCACTGACTCGAGTCATCGAATCATTTATCGGAGGGGAGTTCAGAGCATACCTGTGATTTCTTGCTTGCCGCGAGCGACGGCGTACTGCTTACGATTCGCTTGATGCTCAGTCAATCACTCACAGGTTTCAGCTTGGTTTACATGCGGACGGATAACATTATTTTTGCTCCTAACTAGCAGTTAATGCATAAACATTTCTGGAATTTTATGCATTTTTGGTTAATGATTATTAGGTTATTAAGGCTAATAAATCCCCGGATTCTGAATGCTGCGTAGAACTGTTTAGTTGATATGATATTTTAATCATTGGTATTATTCGCAATTATTAACAGTGTGCCCTTGGATAATATTTTGAAAGTTAAAATTTAAATAGCAATGTGAAGATTAAAAAAACAAAAGAGTGTAGTGTTTGAATACTTTACTCGTATAACTTAAGTTATAGGTTTTGTTCGGTTTTGTAAATTATAAATAAATATATTTTGTAATGTTCTAATCGTCATTATATTTTATTTATAATATAATAACAATAATTTATTCTATTATTATCTGAAAGTCTGGAGTGCAAGTATGAATAACACTCATTTATAATCAATTTATTGATTAGCATCGAAATAAAGAAATTATGATTTTTGTAGTATTAAGAATAAAAAATAAGCTAATGAAAAACCTCTTCCGTCTATCAGTTATGTAATAATATTGACAGTTTAATAATATTTAATTCATCCGGGATCGACTGCCAGGCATGAAACAAAGAACTGTTCACAGATTGTTCCGCTGTACAAGAGTAACGAGAGCTGAAACAGGAGTCAGAGAGTGTACGTAGTAAGTGAACTTCGCAGTCGTTTGAGGTTCGAGACTCGAGTGATTTTAAGATGAGTGACTCGGGTCATTTATTAAAATCAAAGATCGGATCACACTAACCGAATCACTCACTCACTAGCCATCTCTACGTTGCAGCTTAATTTGTCCTGACGCTTTAGATTCTAAGTAAATAAAAATTGGTGTAAATTTCACATTACTAGCATTTACGAAATCCGGAAAAAATTGTGGTAATTTCAATTTCTCGATTTGGTGCTAATGGAAAATCCGTAGTTGGCAACACTGGTTTACCCATTTAAAACGAATGATTAAACGTTAAATGAACGCAACTAGTAATTATCGCAGGTATATCACACTTAATCGTCTTCCTTGAAATCCGAACATCTTCACAGACCGAACAACTGTCGTCGGATGGCTGGCAATTCGCACCTCGTCGACCAAAAGTGGCCGATAATTGATTTAATAGGGAGTTTTTCCTCTCATCACGGAGATTTAACGTATACAGTACGTTGCGTGAAACGGATGGGCGGAGCGCCTTAATGCGCTAATTACTTTTACCGCACCTCGACGGTGCACGCAATGGCCCTATTACTTTAGTTATTACTATTATGAAACCGGGAGAAAGAGAGACACCCAGTGCGGTCTGCCAGACGTAAATGGCAAATAAACTTCGGTATATCTGCATAATTATGACTGGTTGCCCAGGGAACTACTTTTATCGGTTTAATTTATTTTACTGCCGATTTTAATGTTGCTTGCGTCGAGTGACAAGATTTACCGGATGACTTATAGGAACGCACATTGATTAGTTCTCTCACGGGCATCTTACTTAACGCAATTATGCAGTTTTGCAAGAAGCAAAACGAATTATTTAATGGCAAAATCGATGCTTATATTTCTTTTCTTTTCCTTTGAACGTTGAATACTAATTACACTTTAAATTTTTTATAAGTATTCAAATTTTTCATTCATGCTTGTACAAGCGTACAAAAGACTAAAAAAATTACATAAGAGACCGTTAATTAAAATATTTATGCAATAAATTGGCTCTTAAAGATGAATTCTTTAAAATAATAGAATGCATTTTTAATTAAAATATGTTTAACCCTATCTTTAAAATGTTTAAAAAAAATTCTCTGATACTAGACAGTTATAAATTCACACCTTTAAAAATTTAGCTGAGTGTAGTTCTTCACTGATAACTGAAATGTTTTCTTAGCAAAATTGCCCTATTAGTTTTGGTTTCAGCTAGAAACCACTCCTTAGTCACCCATTATGCCCCCAAGTATCTTGTAGCATCTTTCATGTAACTAAACCAGAGAGAAATCGTACCATGGGCAAACAGATTTAACTTCGCATTTGCATAACAATTATTATGTGCAAGAGAATAGGACCTAAAAACTGATCCTTGGAGAACGTTTGTTCCTTTTGGTGTACTGGCAATACCACTAAGATTGAGTTTAATTGTATCATTGGCAAAGTTCTAATATTTTATTTTAAAAGATCATGAGACACACTATCAAAAGCTCTGCTGAGATCATAGAACAACACTGTATTATTTCATGGATTGAAATGATTCGTCTGTTTAAATAACTCTGTTGAGTATACCTAGTACTCTGTTCCTTTCTTCGTGGAACACAAACTGACAATTCAGGCAGGTTTTGTTAAAAAAATTTAACATTTTTATAGCTTAGTATCTTTCTTTTAATATTATAGGTTCATAATTTGCTATATTACCTTTCCCCATTGTTTAATAATAGGTACAACCATGGTTTTTCCTTAATAACCAGTTTAGTTAATTTTGAAAAATAAAACGACTTGGTTTATTTTCCAAGTATTCCTCATTTCAATCAAATTATTAAGTTGAAAAAGTAATCATTAAATTCGTCAGAAGATATGTTGGAAGTTAAATTATCACAGCTAATAGATTCTTGTTTCTTATTTATAATACATTGCTTTAGTTGGGTTTCGCGAGAATTTTAATATTCTAGCGTTGTACGAAAGCTTTCACTGCAGGAGTCAGTTAAGAACTGGAAGGTCTTAAGGAACATGAAAGATGTATAAGTAAAAAACAAATTGTTCAATCCGCTGTTGCTGAACATCAGCTTCCAACAGAAAACATGATTAATGTAAAAGAGACCAAGGTTGTTGCATCAGTATCGAGAAATTATAAAAAAAAATAGAGAATTTATTAAAATCAACAAGCACCTGAAAATTTTACTAGACACGAGGGTTACGTGCTACATGATGCGTGGAAACAAATAATTACAGTGTGTAACGCGTCGGTTGGGACAGGTCGGGTATAAATACCTGAACTCTGCTCATCGAAACACATTCACTGTGTTGATTTCATGCAGTGAAGATCCTTGAAGACGTTTCGTTTTTTTAACAGCAGGTACAGAGATATGAGTTAATAGTTAAATGAAATTTGCTTTGGAAATCAAGAAATGGTAAGATCAACAATGCATGAACTTTAAATATCTCAGATTTCAAATCTTAGCTTCGAGATAAGAAGGTTATGATTGATGTTATCAAAAGCTTTTAGAAAATCTAATTATACTACAATGCTCTTAAGATCTGTTCACGAGCCGGTTTTTTGTTTTAAATACCTTTTGTATATAATATATAGGAGAGTGTATAGCAAGAGTTCGACGGATATTTGTAACATTTTTAAAATGTTTTGAATATAGATAATAGAACCCTTTCAACAGACATAATAATAATTATTATCGTTATTAGAGACTCGTCTTTTCGAATGATATAATCTATCAAAATTGCACAAACATATCAAAATGTTATTAAAATATTTTTCCAACAACCCTTAGAGAACTATTAAGTGACAAATTCTTCAAAGAATTAGAATGTGTTTATAATTAAAATATATGTTTAAATAAATCTTTGAAATTCTTTTTGGTGGAGAGTTATAAAAACTTATAACCCATTATCCGCTGATAATATGGGAGGCAGCTTTGGTTAATTACACATATAATACTGTTTCCTACATCAGAAGTATAGAAGTGTTTTATCAGTTTATTTTTAAACTATGAAATATATTTTTAGAAATATTTAAAATCAACAGCAAAAGTTATGGTACGAGCGTGGATCGAACCCGCACCTCTGGATCACTAGTCCATCGCTCTAACCAATTGAGCTATTGTGCCACTGATAAGCAATTCGTTGGAACTTGTACATATTCAAACCCACCAGTATCATAACCATTGTTGATCTTGCCAAATATTCTAACCTTATGGACGTTAAATCTGACATCAGTATTAGGTACCGTCCATAAGTTTTGCTGTTGATTTTCAATATTTCTAAAAATATATTTCGCAGTTTAAAAATAAACTAATAAAATACTTCTATACAAAATTTGGCTTATACGGGCATAACGTAAAATTATAAATTTACTAATATGGGCGGTACCTAATAGCGATGTCAGATTTGACGTCAAGATCAACAATGGTTATGATACTGGTGGGTTTGAATATGTACAAGTTCTAACGAATTGCTTATCAGTGGTACGATAGCGCAATTGGTTAGAGCGATGGACTAGTGCTCCAGAGGTGCGGGTTCGGTCCCCGCTCGTACCATAACTTTTGCTATTGATTTTAAATATTTCTAAAAACCTCAGACGTAGTTTACATGATAAAGTAGGCAGCAAATTAGCTGATATGCATAGTAGAACTCTGAATGGCAGACCCTTATCTGAATCAACGAATTTGGGGTTCTTTGCATGTGTGTATTTGTATCAGATCAACCAGTGTGTGCTTCAAATTGTTTGATTATTAAATTTAAAAGAAGGTAAATTTAATCCTTTGGATTTGGATAGCAATAACTGAAATATTGGTCAAAACTGTTAAAAAAACTGTGTTTGTTGTTACTTGCTTCTTGGAGTATGAGTAGCACTCAGGGTTTAGATGCCGTGCAATAAATCTGTTACAAATACCTGCCTCCACTACACAGTTGGAAAAAATAGCATAAGAAATGTGATCAAGAAAGGTCGAAAAAAAACTTCTTTCTAGAAACTACAGGATGTACCATTCTTATACTGTCTAGAAAGAATTACTGGATTCAGGCCCATCAGCCGATTTTTTTGCTTACAACCAACCTTAAAATATAATTCGACTTTGACTATTTACTTGCTTTTTCTATATGAAAGTAATTAAACGCAGAATGTGTAGAAAACTTCCTATATAATATATATGTTTTCTACTTGTAGAAAACTACTTAATACATCTTGTATTCTACTGATCGAGGCCTTATTGCAGGACTAACTAATATTTGTCCCTGATATCGTAGATTTTAGCGCCCAGTTAATTCATGTGGGAGTTACTCTTTGTTTGAAGGAAAGGTCTAAGACAAAACTGGCAGAGTGAAGATTTCGAGGGCTGTGAAGGTCCGCCTGCAATCCTGTTTCCTCTGTATACCAACTTACAACTCCAGTGGCTCTTCCTTGAATGCGGGTAGCCTGCGGAAGTGGTCATATACTAGCAGAGCATAGCTGAGAATGAATTGTGGTGTTCTGAAGATAAGGCTCAGGTACACACTACATAGTTTGTAGTTCTTTTTCGGGTTAAAACATGTTTTGGTAACGACTAGAAGGATAATAATTATTAACTAAATACAGTTTCCTTTGAAACCCATAATATTTTAACCTCTAGATTCGAAGGTTGTTATTGATGTTATCAAATGCTTTAGGAAGCTCTAATAATACTAAGAAATACGTTTTTTTCGCGAACACGAAAGTATTAATTACATTTGTTTTAAGCACATTTTATTTAGTCCGTAGGAGAGTTAACCGATATGCGGACGGCTATTTGTAACATATTTTTAATATATCTATATATATATATATATATATATATATATATATATATATATATATATATATATCTAAATAAATAATAGTACCTTTCGTAGTAAGGTAAATAATAAATTAATATTATCGGTATACTTGTGTTTTCGAAATCTTAACGTGAACTCCCACAAACCACCCAAAAGAGGAGTACAAGATCCGCACACACTCCATTTGCGAAACGGGCCGAAGTGTGGGTTTAGATAATTATAGATCTGAACGGAAGCGACGATTGCCTTGAAGAAAACAAACGCGTTTGGGGCGCCTCGGGCGGCGCTTCCGAGAACCAACACAGAGTTTCTTTGTGTGTGTATGTCGTTTGTTTAATAAATTACGACCGCAGAGTCTGCGGGTACGAAAAATCCGCTCCGAACACAACCACACACGAAACGGACCACTTGCATAGGTGACGGTTTGTTTCTATAACTAGATAATTGAGGTAACACTTCTGGGTGTTTCTGGGAAATACGAGCTAAACTTCGAGCTGTTGTTAGATTCAAAGCTGAAGAATAAATTTATTTATAAAGAAGGAATCACGTCGGCCCACCCATTCACTGAGTTTATCTGGAATATATACATATAGTTAAATTAGATTATTTGACAGGTGCCATTATTAAAGAAAATTATTTTTGAAGCTTCTGTTATAAACATATTTTAAATGGAATATAAGGCATCTTATAAGACTTTTTGTACTATCTGGAATTTTTTGTATTATGACATTTAGGACTCCTAATTAATAATCTTTTTTTTTGTTTTTTACTCATTGAAAATAACTGAATATGTGTTTAGCCTTTCTTTAAAACAAAAAACATTTATGATGTAAATAACACTAGTACAATATTGCTGTTTCCATTGTATAAGTATTATATTTAAATTACATTTTAATAGTAATGATAATATTTTGTATATAATACAATACATTTGTAAAGGATGACCTGTCAGGCAAAAAGCCATGTTATCATTAACGTCGGAACCTGAATTGGCGAATCACCGAACCTATACAGAAGCTATAAAGGATAAGTCTAAACCTGTCATACTGATCTATCCTAAAAATAACAGTCAGCCGGCAGCCCTTACTAAGGCAGATATTTTGCGTAACGCAAATCCATCAGTAGGAAGTATCCAGCTACAGAACAGTAAAGGATGGCGGAATCTTAATCGGCTGTAAGAGCGAAGCTGAAAATAACAAGCTTATGTTAATTGTGCAAGAAAAGATGTCCGACTCCTACGACATAAAGGAAGTGGGGGCTATTCTACCAAAAATACGACTCGTTGGCATTTCCCACATTTCTCTTGAAGATCTTCGGAGTCAACTTCTCGCTGGCAATGGAAGCATATTTTCAGATGACTCAGAGTGTAGAGAAAAATACTACCTACTAGAAAAAAATCCCAATATATATCAAGCAATTGTAAAGGTGTATTTTGTTTGCGGCGTATCGCTGCTTTAAGGGTAACGAATTTGGCCATTCCTCCCAAAAATGTAATAATTCTATGTCTTGTCCTGTATGCGGTGAGAATCATGAAGTTTCACAATGTAAATCTATCATGCGTATCAACCGATCATGCGGTGCTTAACTTAAACCTAATACTGTAAAGTAGCAACAACAGAATACTATTTCTGCGTCCCCGGTAAACGAAACTACGTTGCGCTCGGAATTTGGGGATTCCTTATCAATTCTGTACCAAAACACACTAGGTCTCAGGTCAAAAACAAATGACTTTTTTAATTCCGTAGCACAAACCAGTCTTGAAATTATTGCTTTTACGGAAACATGGCTTAACTCGTCGATTAAAGACTGTGAACTGTTTATTTCTACGTTTAATGTTTACAGGGCGGATAGGAATTGCCTGTTGAGGGATGTCACTAGAAGCGGTGGTGTATTGATTGGTGTTCATCAAAAATTTAACTCAACTCTGGTTAATTTAGGTACTTATGCTTTTCAACAACTCCAATACGCTGACTTTATTGTAGTTAAAATTATGCTCCATATATCATGTATATATTTAATTAACCTTTATCTTCTTCCTAGCATGCCTTTTGAGGAGTTTCGGGGTTTTTTTGAAGCTTTGGAGTCACTAAAATTTTTGTTTAATTCTAAAATTATTATATTATGCGACTTTAATGTCTCTGAATATGCTTGTAACACTCAGACAGCAAAAATGTCTGTTCTTGATAATTTTAGGGACTTTTTTGACTTAACTCAGAATAATTTTGTTTTTAAAGTTTCTAAAGCCTATAAACAGTACGTTAGAAATTTTGAATCACAAATATCGGCCAGTTCCAACAAAGTTTGGGCGTATGTTAATAGTGAACGTTCATCTTCTAAAGTCTCCAATGTTATGACATATTGCAATACTGAGTTGAATAATCCCTCTGATATACTGAGTAGCTTCGCAGATTATTGTGGTGGATCATACGTCGGATCAAGCGGAAATACTTATGATATGGAAAAATGCCAGTCGTCCCGCCTGAATATCGCCACTTTTGACGAGTCTGATGTATTAAGTGTCCTTAAGAGAATTAAGCCGAAAATGACAACTGGGCAGGATAATATACCTGCATTTATTTTGAGAGACTGTTCATGCGTTCTGGCTCGACCGCTGACCACCTTGATAAATCTTTGTTTAAAATCAGGAACATTCCATTAATATAGAAATCATCAAAGGTATGTCCTATTTTTAAAAGCGGAAATCGATCCGATATAAAATGTTATAGACCTATCTCAATCATCTGCAATTTCTGTAAGGTCTTTGAAGTACTGCTGGAACAAAGAATATACAGTCATGTTAACAATTCTATAACGCTGAGACAGCATGGTTTTTTAAAGGGTCGCTCGACAGTATCCAATATCTGTGTAATCACTCAGGATATCGCGGAGAACATTGACAACAAAACCCAAACAGATGTCATCATCATCACGGTATTTTACTACAAAAAATATCGGCCTTTGGCATATCTGACCAGTTAATTATGTTGTTTCAGTTGTACTTCACTGATCGAACACAATATGTACAATTAAATGGATTTAAATCTGTGGAATATTTAGCTACATCAGGTGTCCCTCAAGGTTCAAACTTAGGTCCTTTGCTATTTAATCTGTTCATTAATGATATTGTCGATGTCATAGATGTAAAATTTCTCTTATATGCGGACGATTTAAAATTTTATTCTGCTGTGGAGGATCTTGCTGACTGTGAGAGGCTTTCAGCGAACCTTGCACGCATGGTAGAGTGGTGTCTAAAGAACTTGTAAGTCAAGACTTTTAAAACTCTTTACAGTGCATATGTCAAGTCCAAACTATAGTACGCCTCAGCTGTCTGGAGTCCTTTTTATGGGATACATATTGATACGTTGAAGTCTGTGTAGAGACGTTTTTTGAAACTCCTAACTTACAGAATTGATAAGGTATACCCACCTATTGGAATTTCTAATGATACTTTGCTGTCTAGGCACAAATTTTCTAGTCTCGATGTGGGTAGGATATGCTTCTCGATTGTCACACTCCGCAAGATTATATCGAATGATATAGTGTCCAGATTTGTTGCACAGTATAAATTTTAATGTACCGCATTTAGCATCCAGATGCACTGACTCGTTCTACCTTAGTACTCTCCGTACAAACATTTTAAAACACTCACCTTTATATACTATGTGCAATGAATGTAATAATATTAGTCAAAATGTGGATATCATTCAGTGCAATGTAAGGGACATTAAAAGATATTTTTTTAGGAATGTGACCTGACTTTGTCATTTTTTACTTTATCATATAATTTGCCATTTTTTACTTAATCATATAATTAAGTTACTTAGATAATTAGATGCTTTTTTTCCTGTTCTGTAATTGGGTGTTTTGTTCCTGTAGAACAGTGTATATTAATAAATAAATAAAATAAATAAATCAGGTATTGCATTTGTCTAAAAAAATAGTAATAATATCGTTTCAGTTGAGATGATTTTCTTCATATAGTTGCAAAGGCTGATAGGTTTATAATTTACTGCATTTTGGTATTGGTACTCTTTCTTCTTTCCCAATTTACTTCTTGGGTATTATATTTATTCATAACAATTTTGATAACTTTTGATTATTCGATATTCATTTGTAAAGGTTAAGCTGTCAGGCAAAAAACCATGTTATCATTATAAGGCATTGTCTTTGCCTCTAGATTCAGTTGATATGATTTTCTCCATGCACTTGCAAAGGCTGCTAGTAGGGCTAATAGGGTTATAATTGACTTCATTTTGTAAATGTTTTTTTTTGTGTAGATAGAAATATCTATTTCAATCTAGCTTACCCTTTTGAAAAAGCTTGTTCATCACAGATAGAGGCTAAATAGTGAAGATGAACATTTTGATAGATTATTGTCGGAATTCAATCTCTCCTAGGACATGAAAAGGTTTTTAGTGACCCTATTTGCCTTCTAATGTTTTTCAGGGTACAAAAACCGTTGCATCTAGAGATCCAGCACTGAAGCTGTTCGGATCAAAAGTAAAAATATATTGTATGCTTTCTTTAGTAAATACACAGTATATATAAAGTTTTCCGAGGCAATTTTCTTGGTAGAGTTGTCCATTAAGGAGTACCGAACTAGGTGTAAATTTATTATGCGGCTAATAGAATTGTAGAAGTATTTCTCGCTATTGTTATGAAGTATATTACTCTCATAATCACTTCTTGAACATGCTATTATTTATTAAAGATTATTATTCTTAGTTCTGTAAATAAGATAGATTACTTTCATAGCAATGTTTAAAAATTCATTTCGGTTGTAATCAGTTGTCGTAAAATGGCCTTTGACGCTTTGTATAGATTGGTTTAGATCTTAACTGAAATTGGGACTTGGCTGTAAAAGAAATACAACAAAAAACGTATCCTCATTCACCATAAGCAGATCGAACAAAGATATTTCGTCACTTCTAATTCTGGTGGGAAATTGGATTTTTAATGATTTATTTGTTTCTCTAAAATCTACACAATATTGAGTGTAAGGTTATGGGTATCTGCAACCAGGGTGGTCTTTGACTTATTGGGGGCCCTGGGCACTTTAGGATATTGGGGCCCCTATCGCTATAATATAGGACTATTAATCAATGCAAGCAAAAGCTGTAGCACCAGCTACAGTAACATTAAATCAATAGGTATTTATTATATAACAGAACAGAAAGTCTATTCATATTTACTTAAAACTATATGGTGGCGCAGACTATAAGTAATATAATTTAAAAGTTTAAACTGGTTGAAGCGGAACGTTTCTAACTTTAAGATGAGCAAAATCATTAATCACTTTTTCAAAGTCTAGGTCTTTCAGCACATCTGATTCTATGGACATCAACGACGAACTGGTCAATCTTTCTTGAAGCACTGTACTTATTAATTCATTTTTAATTCTTTTTAACTTGGAGAAGGACCGTTCCCCATTGCAATTAGTAATCATCATGCTCAAAAAGATTCTGAATACAATTTCTACATTTGGAAATGTTTTTTCAATTTTATTTTCTTTCAAAAGAAGATGTATTGCTACTACACTTTTAAGTATTCTTTTAAATGTAAACATTCTATTTCTAGCTCTCTGGCAGAAATTAGGAAGCTTCGGGGGCCCCATCAATCGCGGGCCTCGAGCAGTTGCCCAGAGTGGGAACGATGGGCCTGCCTGCAAAGTTTCTTAGTTTATTTCTATGTAGTTGAAGACTCCAAATACATATGTAGGCGTTGCTTATTCTCGAACGTGTTTTACTTATGTAGCCTATATCTACGAAAAGTAACAATGGCTATGTATAAACAAAATGCTATAAGCGTTTTTTTTTTTGTGTTAAATATCCACCAGAATTATATGGTAAAAAGCCATACAAAACCCAAGCAAAAATGCATATGAAAAATTTAAATAAAATACCAAAATACAGCCACTGTATAAGATAAATCTATCCAGTGAATTCTAGCATATTTTTCATTCAAATAGTCAACAACCCCATACAGATCCAAAAAACCCCTCAGAATCCATATTAATTCCGGCGGCATTTTGAAAATACAAATGTGACGCCTTTAAATATTTTACTGAGGGTGGTTCTTCATTGTTAAATGGAGTGTTCATCTCTCTTAATAATAATATAGTTTCTTATATTTGATTTCATTTAGAAGCATCAAACCACTCCCCAGTACCTCGTAGCTTCTTCCAGATATCTAACCGAGAGAGACAAATAGTATCATCAGCAAAGAGAACAAATTTCGCATTTGTATCTCTACAAATTAAATCATTGCCATATATGAGAAAGATAATGGGGCCGAAACTGATCTTTAGGGAACATTTATTGTTCCTACGCTATGATTCATTGAATTTAATCAGTTGCAAAGTTGTATTATTTTGATTTGTTTAAGAGATGATGAAAATTACAATCAAAGTCTTTACTGAGATCACAGAACACTGCATTGTCTATCATGAATAGAAATGATTCCAGTATATTAATAACCATGTTGGGTATACCTAGCATTGTATTTCTTAATGACGAGAGTCAATTGGAGAATTATAAAATTTTTTATTGTTTTTGTGAAATTTACGCTTTTGAAAAATAAAACGACTTGAAAAGTAATGATCAGATTCATCAGGGGATATATTGGGAGTTAAATTATCTCATTTAGTATATTCTTTTGCTTTACTTATAATATTCCACATTGCCTTAGGTGGGTTCGATATTTATAATTCTATGGTAGCACCAAACCTTCCATTCTGGAGTCAATTAAGAAATGAATGATATAGGTCAATTAGACTTATGGCACATAAAAGATGTATAAGTAAAAAACAATTTCTTTAATTCGCTTTCGCTGAACACCAGCACCCAATAGGACATATGATTAATTTAAAACACAACAAGGTGTTTGTATTAGTCTCGGCAATCGGCATATTATAAAAAGATTAGAGAACCTATACTGAAATCATCAAGCATCCTGAAAACTTCAATAAAGATGCGGACTACGTGCTACATTATGCGTGGAAACTAATAATTACAGTGAGTTATGCAGTGTTTTGATCTCTTGCAGTGCAAATGCCTCATGTAATCACAGACGATATTCCTTGACAATATCTGATAGATCTAATATAGAGCCATTCCAAAAATTTTCGTCGTTTACTTAGTCAGATTTTAGCGGCCATTAACTATAACATGATACGGCAATGTAAATTCGATCAGGACAAAACGACCGTCGACGACTCCCACTGACACCCATTGTGCAACACAACCAGATGGCACACACAGATAATGCCGTATTAATATCCCGTATTTAATCAAGTAGTATCTGGAAGGCCGCTCGTGACATTTGCACGGCTACGAGCAGGTCGTTGTCATCTGCCGTATATACAGTCGCTGCGCCGTACTGTTTATCTTATCTCCCGGCATCGGAAAGGGACACCCCTTCGTTCCCAGGACAGCGGGGACAATGGCCCATCTCGATGTTTAAAAAGCGTAATTAGGGATAATCCCCGTGTACAAAGGGCTTGACATATGCGACATGAGGGGCGATAGTTTTTCCGAGAAGATCGTTGAATTTTTTTGTCGGACACGGCTAGTATATGAAATTGTATTGACTGCTCAAACAATCGCTACATGTCAGGGAGTCTTTTAATGAATCCACAAATTTGAACGGAAACAAATTCTCGATATCTTTCTAGTAAATTAATGGGAAAATTTACTTTTGGCTTTGCTTCTGCCTTATCATGGCCTCATGCGATTTCAAGTAAACAAAGCAAAAATAGCTATGTTTTTAGTTTCTAATAATATATTAATGGTATGTTATAACAGTTTTATATAAAGTTTTAAAGTTTGTATAAATGTAATTCTTTCAATAATTCTATAAAGATTCTTCCTTCTGTCAGAGCTATAATACCGTAGGTAATGATAGAAATAGATAATGAAATGTGTAATTAAACTACACAAAAAATTTAATAAGAAAACTATTTTTGGGTTTTTCGCCACAATTACAATACAAAATTAAAATATGAAAGAAAAAAACTCTTATCTATTTACCTTAGAATTTTAATATGCAGTCTGAGTCCACTATGAAGGTACCCGAGGAGCGACACTGAAAAAGTCTATTTTCTGGACGTTTCGTTTCAGCAAAATTAAAAATAAAAAACTAAAAGCAGAATATTTTTGTTTTGTATGAGAAATATAACCGGAGTGGCTAATCTTTGACAGAATGTCGATGAATGTCCATTTAAGGATGCTATTTTTAATTGTTAAAATAAGTTGAAAAATTTGTGTACCTATAGTATGTTCATTTTAATTTATTATATTTTGAGGTGTCCTTTTTTACTTCAGTATTTAGCAAATTTAAGCATATGTTATTAAAATTAACGGAACAATACGCTACACTATTATTTATATTAAGGTCTTTTATTTTACGTTTTTTGGAACATGGTTTTTTTGCCAAGATACTAGAAGCATTCTAATTAATTTGATGATTGGTATCAAGTGCACGTTGGCAAATGTTTTTTGCAATTCCTTATTTCTTATGAATGTTCGGTGTTCTTTAATTCTTTTGGCTAATGGCCTAGATATTTCATCTACGTAAAATTTATTGCATTTGGATTTCAAAGCAAAAAAAGCACTGATGATGCTATTTTATCTTTTTTAGAAAGTTTTTATATGAATTTGAACGACAGAGGATCAGCTGCGACTGTCTCTCGTGATCTTTCTAAGGCGCTCGATTGTGTAAATCACTGTATTGTATTAGAAAAACTAGAGACCTATGGTTTCAGAGGGGTGTCGTTGGACTGGTTTAGATTTTATCTAACAGGAAGAACACAAAAGGTTTGTTTTAGTAACCGGACATCGGAAGGTCTTAGACTTGAGTATGGGGTACTTCAGGGCTCAGTTTTGGATCCCATACTTTTTCGGTTATATATCAATGACTTGTCGTCGGTAAAAATAGCGGGTACATTTACACTATTTTCTGATGAGGCCACTGTCCTCTGGCGTATTAATAGTGCGACTGTTTTGAATGCTTTGGTAAATAGAGACTTGCTTACAATAAAGAGGAGGTGTGACGCAAACCATCTTACATAAATACAAACAAAACTTGTGTAATGTCGTTTAAATGTTACTTAAATGAAGTCTTTGATAACTCTATGTGAAATTCTCTGACAGAGAACAAATTTTTGGGTGCTTATATCGACAAAAAGTTAAAGTTTGAGTCACATCGCCAAGTTGAGCACAAAATTGTCTTCCAACTGCTATGCATTGAGAGTAATTAGTAACAAACTGAATTACGCCATATCTAGAAATTCCTACTTTGCTTAATCGAACCCCTCCTAGGGATAATTTGTTTTTGGGGAGCTTGTTTAAAGCAACACTTCAAAGCAATTTTTATTCTTCAGAAAAGAGCGGTTCGATTCATGTGTAAATTAAAGTGAGGGACTCTTGTCGACCATTATTTATTTCTAATGGAATTTTTACGTTGACTTGTATTTTTATTTTGTGATCTGCTTGTATGATGCACAAGAATTTAAAGTTTTAATTAACAGCAACCTCCATCCACAATACGCGCTCTTCACATATATTTTTCTTCCTGTTTCTTTGTCTGTACAAGCTCTAAATTCAATCACTAGTAGGGACTAGATTTAATTTTATCAGTTTTGTAATATATATGTAATGTAATATTAATAATATTTAATTATATTTGTGTGTATGATGTTGGGCTAATTTCAACACATTTGTTTTTTTTCAGCTTTGTCAACGAGAATCTTTCTTTAAACAATAAAGCTCGATTTAAATTTGACAGGAAATTTTATAAATAACATTTTTTGTATTGTTAGGTTTTGTTTTCGTAAAAAAACGTCCAAAAAATAGATATTTTTCGGTGTCGTTTCTTGGATACCTTCATAGTGGACCCAGAACTAAACACTGCATATTAAACTTCTAAGATAAATAGCTAGAGTTTTTCTTTCATATTTTAATTTTGTATTATAATTGTGGCGAAAAACCCAAAAATAGTTTTCTTTTTAAATCATGAATCTGCGACTACGATTTCGTAATTATGTAGAAACAATCTTGCAGAAAGGAAAACTACCTCGAAAACTACACAATATTATGGTAAAGCTTTTGGCTGCAAATTCCTTACATGAAAATAATCAAACGTAAACTGATATTTAACGTTCTAATAAATTCATAAGGGCATGTATATACTTTTGTTTGTTGACATAAATCTTACATTTAAAAACAGCCCTGAAGAAGACTAAATATATAGTCAAAACGTCATTTTTTAAAAGAAGTAGGGGATTTTTATTCCTGTCTTAAACCCGCTACACATCTATTCTTAATAATCAGTTAATATAAGTTATTAATAAGTTTGTAGGCTGATTACTTTTTGAGAAACAGGTTATCCATATTTTGAAAAATATACACTTTTTCATACATATTTGTAAAACCAACCTACCGGTTTTATTGAAACTTATGAATAGATGAAAACACATTTTTAAAGAAATATGAAACTTAGCCTACATGTTTTATTTATGATTGTATATAAAATCAGTTGTAGAATGCTATTTTAAATTTTGGTAAATTATCAAGCACCTTTAGTTTTTATGAGCCATGGGCCATTGTTAAAGTAAAACCTTTTTTCTCGTTTTTATCTTTAAATTGGATAGGTAGAAGCTTAGTTAAAAAATATGCAAGAGAGATAATAGTAGCTTTATCTAATACTACAAATGCATTGTAAGAATTGAAAAATAGAAAATCGCTAGAAATGTTCCCAGGATCGTCACTAGCGGAAATATATCAAACTGAAATATGGCCAAAAATATGTTTTCATTAGTCATAATAAATTCCATAAAATCGGTAGAATATAAAAAAAACTGATATATTTTTAATATTCGAGCACCCCGTAAAAAGCAAGCATTTCGGAGGCATCTGTTTATAGAAAATCATTTCCTTATTTTCATATTAGGAATCTAAAAGTTTGACTTATTTTTTTTAAACATAGAACACTGAAGATTGAAGTGTATTTTTTCAGTCCGGTTAACGTAGTAAAGAATTTTGCAATAATTACATTAAATTTATTATATTTGACGTTTCATTTTGGGACAGGTGCTTACAATAATAGTAATTTAAACTTTTTGTTACAAACTTTAATAACGACATTTTTTTCTGTCCGAAATAATAGTTTATAACATCCCCCAAGAATCATTATTATATAGGACTTAATATCGTTTGTGCGCAAAATAGTGCACCTAGTTGTGACTTATTATTCCACATAGCTACCAACCTTACCCACGAGGCAACACTATGACATTTTCATCATCTTCGTCCGTTCTATGAATCATGTAATGAAACAGCCCTCTTACTTGTAATAACTCGGGCCCATAAAGCAAACACAAACGAACCATTTCTCAATACTAATAACAACACCAAACCTAGACCATTGCTGGCACAATAAACACTTCACGGTCTTATTTGTGCCCCTGTTTTCCTCCATACACGCCGCGCCTAGTTACCATAGATCATAATATGCATTGGCAACAATACCGCCCACAAGATAGGTCGAACACATATCATTTCGGATAGGTTACATACGCGAAGTACTTCGAGTGTCATTGTTCGCAATTACGCGATATCGCCGGTACGGGACGTACTGGTGCCGGCTCACCTCTGGTATTGATGAGAGAGATTGTTTATAGATAATAAGTGAAATAAAAACAATTGTATACCGCCAAGGAGTATATTACCTAGATAATTTGTGAACCCAATTTCTTTTGGGTTATTCCTAAATTGTTAAAATTAAGATTTTAAGTGAGAAGATATTTTTCTTTCTAATTTGTTTCTAGAGCTGACCAAAAATGCATGGGTTATTTTGAAAACTTATATCAATAATTATTTTAAAGGTATTCAAAAACCTGGTTAGAGATAAATAATCAACTGCTTTTTCTATAAACAAAAATATTTCTTGATTCACATGTGTCATTTTATGACTTTACAAAAACCTTTGACTGTGTTTTACACTAAATAATGCAATAAATAGACTGTTAAATTTGTTGAATTCTGCACTAGAGACATTTTACTACGCAACAGCATAAGATTGTTTTTTTATATCTATGAATAGACTACAAAGTACTAGGTACCCTTGTTGCTTTAAGTGAAGAGGGAAAGTTTATTGATGCCTTTGTTGGTAAGACGTTCCATCGGGTTAAGCTGAGAATTAATGAGCGGACAAAGTGAGAAGCCCTTGGTCTTTTGGGTGGGGAAGGGATGCATGTGGGTTGTTGCTCGTGCCTACCTGGCAGGAATAACTAAGGAACTCGTAATAATATTTGATCAGAATAAAAATCATGGCAGTATCTGTCAAACAGAGGCCGATCGCCCACAATTCGACGATGCTTTAGAGAAGCTAGAGTCCTTGTGATGTTTGGATCATCAATCCGGAGAAATACGTCTTCTTTGAACCTGATTAATAATGTTAGGGATTAAAGGAGAGGTTGGTTCCCATATATGCGAGCAACACTCAAGGTATGGTCTCATTTGGGATGTGTAAGGGGTATGTATACAAGTTGACATAAGAAAAATATATTCAGGCCCTAAAAAGTATCTCCAATTTCTTACCGGCTCTCGTAACAGCTGACTTGATGAAATCGTGCAAGTAAAGATCCTGCTGAGAAGTGATACCAATTAGGTTAAAGGAACCTTTGGTCTCAATTCAAGAGTTTGATTATTTATTTGAATGGTGTGGGTATTGAGAGATAATTTGAGATACTATATTTTTAACTTAACTTCTATACATTTATCAGTGATATTAAAATTGATCTAATCCCTCACAGGACTAATAATTTAACTTTCAAAACAGAAAACCTCAAAAAGGTTGACACAGTAAACACAGAACACAAAACTTTATTGAGAAACAGTGTTATACTCCAGGAAGGTCAGAAGTTATAATAACAATTGTGGAGCATATATGAAAATGAATATAAAATCCCACTTTAATATCGTATACGTTACCTACAATGTAAATATTCTTAAGCAGAACCAACGGAGACACGTAGGAAGGAGCCAAAGGGACGTGGGGTGCGTCAGAAATCCGTAATTCCTGCAGGTCAACACAATATACGTAACAAATTCTGAGAGAACAGCACCCGAGAGAGGTCCATCCTAGTAAAAACAAGAGGAAACCCCAATTTACTTTAAGGATAATAAAAAAACTGGTTAATTTGGTATTAGAGATAAATATTGAACTGATTTTGCTATAAACAATCCGGGTACAGGTGATATTTTATGACTTTAGAAAAGCGTTTGACTGTGTTTTACATCACATACCTACGATAAATAGAACATCGTATTTGTTGAATTTTATGATAGATCCACTTTAGTTCGAAGAGGCATATATATTATTTCTTCAATCATATTTTTTATTAACTTAGTACGTTTATCAACGATATTAAAATTGACATAATCCTTAGAGGACGAATAATTTAACTTTCAAAACAGAGAAGCCTCGAGACACAAAGCTTTATTGGAAAACAGCACTATTCGCGATAAAGGTCAAAAAATGTAATAAAAATGGTGGAGCATATATGAAAATTAATATAAAATCCCACATTAATATCGTATACGTTACCTATAAAGGAAATATTTCTAAGCCAAACTAACGGAGACAAATCCCCGATCTTCCCAAGCAAATATTTATATTGGCAAAACGAAATTCCCCACGTTTTCTCGTAGCGTCCTAGCGCTGCCTGCCTAGGAAGACACAAAGGGAGAGGCCAAGGAGGGCCGGGGTGGGTCAGCAATCCCTAATCCCTGCAGGCCGGACTGCCGATAGTATTTCATTATCCTTCGAGGAACGCAATATACATAACTCCCTCTCGGACGGCCATTCTCCCAGTTATATGCAAATTCCGAGGGAACAGCGCGCGGACCCAAAGGGAGAGGTCGTCCGTAGTAAACGCAAAAAGAAAACCCCCCTACAAGAATTTCTTATTTTAATGGGCCCGAGAAAAGACGGACGAAGTCGTAAGCCAAACGGAAATTCTTTTATCATTTCCCGGCGAACAAACGAGGAATTATTTATTTTTGCCCTACTGGCTTGGCTTCGCTGCCTTTCTTATTTCGTCTTCCGAAAATGCTGTAGCGTCTTTTTGTATTGTTTTTTTTTTCAAGACTTGAGGAATATATTTTGCTATTTTTGCATTTTCATAATTCTGTCTATTATTCTTACATATTTGAAGACCTGAAATAGGGAAGTTCACCTCAATTGGTGCTTTAGACAATATACTTATTTCAGCTATATCCATAAAATTATAATTAAGATTATTAGAATTATATTAAGAAATAATGGTTCTTGGGATTAGACCCTGTCAAAATGGAATCACTTTCCGACGTTTCGCCTTCGATTGCACGAGGCATCTTCAGGGATGTTTACTTTACGTTCAGTGTTCCGATCTCGTGAAGTATTAGCCTTTCTGTTGATTTCTGCAATATGTTGCTGACGGTATAGGGAACCATTTAATTATAGATGTTTCTAGTGTTTCTTTTAATAATATTTTTTATAGTAAAGTCTTTGGCCGTTGTAATCTAAATGTAAAGACAATGTGGAGTCGTTCATTGTTACATTTTGTCTCATCGGCGGCAGTGTTTATTTTCCGCTATCTCGGGAAGGTGTTTTATTTAACAAAACGGTAAACTTGAAAAAGAACACAATAACACAAGCGCGCGTACGGAATATAACAAAAACAAACAGAATTTTAATAGGAGTGTAAATCTTTTAGTTTGTTTACACTAGCAGTAATTTCATTCTTAATCTGTTTGCTTAGTAAAAAGATTTTCTAAAGACTCAAATCTTGTTCTGCTGATAGCGGCTTCATAACAGCGAGTTACACCAACTGTTATCTAGTTTGTTACGAAATATCTCGGTTTGTATGTGATAAATTATAACGAAAAATGCAATGAATGTTAGTTGTCTATTTTTGAATGTTAAAGATTATATACACGCAGATATTTCGTCAGTTCAGGTCATAAATCCGTTCAGACTTATCTATATTTTTCTTGATTGTAATATTATATTTTTTGAGCAGTAGGTTGAAATATTAATAATCTGATTTTTTTTACAGGTAAGACCTCATCTTTAAAAATAACAACGGTACTGAGAATGTACAGGTAATGTTAAGTTTATTTTAATATTTTTTTAAGTTACTATGGTTATTTAAGTAGTACTTTTTTTAGTAGTAATTTGTTTATTAACTTCAATCAACAAATCACAATAAATTACCCATTTTTTTCCCGAAAGAATCAACTTTTTCATGGAAATATTTTTTTTGCATCTGCGAAGGTGTGACATTCTGTCCCGCAACGTAAAGCACATCAATGAATCTCCTTCAGATAAAAGTAAGTTTGATGAAAATGTCAAATGTCGAAAATTATTGAAATTTAGCCTGTGTTGTTACTAAATACAAAATTGTTATTAATGTTTAGCCTACATACCATAAGGAACGAATAAGAAAATGTTGTGAAATAAAGTTTTTTCAGCTTAATTTATTATTTATTTGCAATAATGAAATAACATTCGTAAATTACTAAAAAAAAAAAAAAGTAAACAGTTCTTAGGAATTCTTGATGTAATATTATGGGTTGATCTTGATGTAACTTGGTAATGTCACGTCAATTATTGGTGTTCATCACTTATGACATTATCTTCTCAGTTGAGTTTTTTCGAACTGTATTGATTATAAAAAGAATCAATTTGCACATCTAAAATAAAGCAAAATCGTCTATAAATGTATGAATATATCTGTTTTACTGATATTCAAAGAACATACCTTTGATAGAAAGACTTAAAAGTGTTTTTAAGCAAACGAAGCGTATTGTTTGGAATGCTGTTGTATACCTTTAGTAAAAAAATATGATCCTGAGCAAGACGAAAACAATGGCAATCACGTGAAACAGTAGAAGACAAAAGAAGAGTGCGCATGGGTTGAGCAATCCCGTCAACTTAAGAACTAGAGTTGTTAATACACGCATTTTGCCAGTCCTTACGTATGCAGCACCAATCAGGACGTTCACAAAGAGCATCCTAAATAAATTGACAAAAGGACAAAGATCCATGGAACCACAGATTCTAGGAATAAAACAGAAAGACCTGGAGGGAACTAGGGAAAGCCCATATCTAGAACTGTAAAGCAGGGTGAAAGAAAAATAGGTTAGGAAGAGTGGAAACAGGATAATGAAAAGTTATTTTGCCTCCTTCCTAACATATACAAAATACGTGGTTGATATTTGCATTGTGTGGAATGGCAACAACTGTTGGAAGAGTTTTTACAATTCATTAACTCGTTGCATACTAAAAGTGAGTTTACATTGGAAATGGAAGATGAAGGAAAACTACCGTTTCTTGACCTTTTGCTATCGGGGAAACATCATCCACGGATAATGTATTCAGTATGCTTCAAACTCTCCTTGCACACATAAATTCGCCGCGTTGAACTCCTTTTTCTAGCGGTTCTGTAATTTACCATTGTCAAGGGAAGCGTTTAATAAGGAGCGTGATATTATAATGCAGATTGCTATGAATAACGGTTTTCCTTTGGAGTCTATCACTAAATTATATTATAATGGTTCTTGGGATTAGACCATGTCAAATTGGAGTTACTATCCGACGTTTCGCCTTCGATTGCACGAGGCTTCTTTAGGGATCTTTACTCCACGAGATCTGAGCACTGAATGAGCTCAAAGAGATTCAGGCGGGCTTTTATACCCGACTTGTGCTCGCCGAACCGTAACCCTGTGTTAAGATCGGCTTCCACGTGTGATGTAGACCGTAATGTTTAAATATTTCAATAGATTATCTAACTTTTCGTTTATAAAAACCTGAAACCGATGCTAGAACCTTGGTTTCCTTTACATTTATGAAATGGCCAGTGTTATGCTGGTGTTCAGCTACAGCAGATTGAACAATTTGTTTCTTTTTGAACATGACTCAGACAACAGGCCTACCAGCACCTGTTGTCTGAGTCATAGAGTCAAAAAATACATTGATATTATTTAAAATCACGCATAAAAATTCTGCTGCATTACTGCGAAGTTGGAGGGTAAGGGATGGCTGGAATCTGACAAACAGAAACGTTCATTGTACTCCCATATTCCATCAATTCATGTACCAGTGCGAACATAAACTCCAATCGTGTAAGTTTTGTACACTGCAGTAAAAACCATGTCCAACGATTTTAAAATGACCCCTTTGTGAACTCTTTAAGTAATATTTCTCTTGCACGTTGATTGAGAACGTCAGTATGACAACTCACCTAACAAATTTTTACAGAACTATTTTCGTTGTGCGTTTTTAGTTTCATAGTCACACTTGATCAAGATAATTTTTGATTTTTCGTTACTTGTGACCCTAGTAGTTGTTTGAAGTGATATTATAACACAGGAAATATCACAATAAAAAGTACCAGTAAAGATAACAAACCGTAATTTTAATCCAGTCAATCAATCCAACTCACGATAACGGCCAACACGTCGACGTTCAGGAGGCGTATGCTCTCATAAACGCAGTTTTTTTTCCGTTCTCTTAATATTTGCTTATCAATACGGCTTGTCACTTTTTGTTGTGATTGATTGATGATTTATTGACACAAACACGTATATGAGGGAGATAATCTGGCCGTAATCTTTATTTTATTCTTATTAATTCAATAATGTTATCGGACATGCTCGCTGGATACGGTCGATTGGCTGTTGTAGTGGTGTCGATTATTCCCCGAGTCGGTTTGCCATGTTTTCCATAATGTTCGACACATTTGTGTCTGGGACCGGGACGGGAATATTTATTACTTTTTTGGATGTGATCAAACATTAGTGTTATTATTTGGTAAAGAAATCCTTGAACTATTTGCATTATCTTTAAGAACAACTAATAACACAGAGGGGTTGGAAAAATGAAGACTTGTGCATTGTGACTTGAAACATAGTCTAATCTGTTCCGACCACTGAAAATAAGTCGGTTCGTTGTTTAAAAGAAATTTGTACAGATGTATAAAAAAAGCAATAAATAAAAGATATGTGTTTTGTAGGTAAACACTATATATGATACTTTATATACTTTTGAACCATGAACGTATTGTGTTGAATTGCATAATGCGTTGGCTATATTATTATATTAATATATTACTATGATTAGTATTCTCGGTAAGAAGAATCAGGTGTTCTATAAACTTAAAATTGATTTCGTGTTGTACTTGTACTTTTAAGTCAGTATTTTCTTTTTACTACTTTCGTAAGCGGGATAAATATAAAAAATAACCCTTCGGGATTTTCTCCGATCTTTACGTTTTGGGGTCTCTAGATGAGAATTGGAATTTTGGTCAAAAATGAAGGGTTATTTGGGGATGGTAACATTTTGGTAAAAATCCAATAAGGCGGAACAAAATGGTGGCTTAATGAAATGTTAAAAAAATAATTACTAAAAAACAACTTACCCATTTTAACTCAGATTTTGCACAAAGTCATATATTATATAGAAATGAACTGATAAATTTTTTGTACGAATCCAAGATGGCGAAACAAAATGGCCACAATTTAAAAAATCACAAAAAAATAGATGTAAAATGTTAGTACGAATTCAACATGACGGAACAAAATGACGGTGTAATTGAATTTTTAAAAAATCATTTTAAAAAACTACATTTTCTATTTATTTTAAATTTTGCCCATAAATTACGTGGTAGGTAGAAACTGGTAAAGTATTGGTACGAATCCAATATGGTGGAACAAAATGACGCCCAATAGAAATGTTTGAAGAAAAGACACTCTACAGGGGTTAATAATACTATAACACTTATTATTCCTAAAAAAAGGAAATATTAATTACAAGGGAAGTAGCATTGGTTTGGTTTTTTATTTTATAGGTCTGATAATGTCCCATTTGGAAGAAACATGTAATCCGAATGCCTTAATTTATTTAAAAATACTCATGAACCCGAGACTTTGTAAAAAGTGAACGATTTTCGTACCAGTGTGTATGTCGAAATAAATGCCATCGAGAATGCCATTAAAATGCATAACCTATGTCTTATATAGGACCATTAAGTAACATAATAAACTAAGAACCTCATTTCAGAAATTATTTCTTCTATACATGTGAAAAAGTACAATTCTTTAATATGCAATATAAGTAATAAGTTATATTTTATTCATTTGTCAATGTTTAAAAAAAAAATTACAAAGTCAAATTTTTTAATTGTTTTTTCGGAAACTCGTAGAAAAAAAATTGTTCCGAATTCTTGCAAAAATATCTGCTTGGCACTGTAGTAGCAAGTTAAAAGTTTGACTTCCTCATTTGTTTATAGAAAATAACTATTCTCTCAACTGCTGGATATTAAAGTTCAGATAGACCAGGTACCTTGAAAAAAACACATGTGTTCTCTATTATTAATACTAGTTTTTAAACTAAAAATTATTAAAATCAACTGCCATTATTTTTAAGAACTTGAGGACCATTTCTATTTACAAAAGTACCTAAGTAATCGCATTGTCTTTTGAGATAGGTCTGTCTAGAACAAATCAATTATCAGCCCAATACCCCACAAGAATTTGTAAACCTTTCTGGTCCTTTAGGCCTGAGTTCGATAATGCCAGACGGCGTTTTGGGTATTTTAGTCAAAACATAAGCGATAAGATGAGAGATAACACAATTTATGCACGAACCGATCCGAAAATGTTGTTTCGAAGACGCCCTAAGAATATTTTATCTTGTTTGAGAAATCATTAACATACACCAGATATTGGGTAAATGGTTTTGGTTGGGTTTTAGGGGATTATAAACCATTAAGGGAATTGTTGGAACTGATTTTGAGAATATTTGAAAAAATACCAAATAATGGTTTGGAGTTTAGTAACTAGAACAAAACAGAGTTTTTTTGGCGTTGAAATTATTAATTATATAAATATAAGTTGTGTAGCATTTAATAATATTGTGCCCATTTCATAAATATTTTCAAGTATACATGAAGTGTCAAAAATGTGTGGAGAAAATAACTTGTGTATTTTTAAATAGAAGGCCCTTCATATTTTGAATTTTGTGCAAAAGTTTAAACTTAAAACCATTTGTCAAATACTTTGTCTATTTTAATTTTCGCATCAGTGATTGGAAGGGTTGATTTAAAAAATACCGATTCCATATGGTATTCGTGGTTTTTATGGACACAAAGTTTAGTTTTAATTTTTATCGACTTATATTGATGAATTTTTATTAATATGTGTATGTCCGGTATTAGGATTTGAAAACGTTGAAGCTGGCCGCTAGAATAAGTATATGGATACATAAAATCGACGATAAAACTAAAAAGGCTCAAATAAATATTTTATTTAAAGAAAATAAGACCAATAATAATAAATAAATACTGCAAAAATATGAAATATTTCGAACTAATAAAAAAAATAAAAATAGAAATTACTTGAGATATTAAACATTAAGCTCATACCAATATTTCTTTAAAAATTTAAATTTTAAAGGAAAGCAATTAACAGCAAATACAATCTCCAAGACACTCAACACATAAATGTATATTTTGTGATGTACAATACGTAACCATTCTTCGTCTAGCCCCAACTGTCAAATTTTCTTATAATATACACAGTGAAGAAATTTTCAAAAATTAGTTTTCGGCAATATTTTTTTATTTGAGGTTAATTTTTTTTTGATGCCATATTTTGATAGTCCCAAAACGAATCTCTATTTAAGAATTTTGCTCAAAATGCATTTTGTAACACAAATTTTTTGTATCTTGTATATAACATTTGGTTTTTGTAAATATATTGAGTAGAGGATTTTAATGGATGCCTGAACGGGGTACGATAAAAAAAGCGTTAAAGAAAAAAGTGCTCACCCAGCTTCCTTACTGTTAAAAAGATATTGTGATTTTACATAAAAGAAAAACGTAATCAGGTTACAAACGTAATTTTCGTATTTTTACTTTTAAAATTAAAAATAAACGAGTAATTGTAAAAGTACATTTCTAGAGCTAGAATTAAAATTGGAATTTTCGTCATATTTATCGTAAAATTCTAATATTGTGACCCTATTTTTGGAGTAACATATTAGTATATTTTTCAAATATGTACTAAAAAAACACAAAACTTTATGCATTTTACTATTTTCCATAGCAATTTTTTTCTAGCATAAGTGTAACTGTACATATTTCCTACAAAAAAAACCTAATTAAAAATTTTCCTGCTTAAATTTACTAGAAGATCTATGTGAAGATTATTATAGAATTTATGTAAAAATATCTGCTTTCTCACTCCTTCCTTTATAGGTTACGAGATTTGCAAAATAGATAGATAGATAATAGACATAACGTTTAAAAAAGTTAGGCTACCTTAAAGTTGCATTAATATTCCCTTAAATACTTTACATAGGGAGCTACATTTACTACACACTAATAGAGAGCGGTAACGGCGTTATAACTTAAACGTTTCCGTCGTATGGCAGAAGTTGTTGCTAAAAAATGCTATTTTATTTCTGTTTCAGACAATTTTAGTTACTGATGAGGTCTCTTTTTCAAGAAAAGACATAATTCATTTTCATAACGAATATTTTTGGGCGGACGAAAATCTCCATGTGAGGACTAAAATCCCCATGTAAATAGTAGATGGCCGTTTTCAGCAACAAGTTTCGCTAAATATATGGACAGGAATCATTGGCGACGATCTTATTGGACCATAATTTTTACCACCTCGATTGGATGAGAAAACACCTACAGGCAGTTGCTAGTCGAATAACTGTTCTGTTCGAAGACATATCTTTACAAATAAGAGCTAATAGCCTAGTTGCCCGTCAGTACCTCGACAACACTTTTTCTAATTGCTGGATTGGACGCGCAGATCCCCAAGGTTGGCCAGCTCGCAGTCCCGACACGAATCCTCTAGACTACTATTTATGGGGTTACCTAAAGTCTCTTGTATACAAGACGCCTGTATTAGATGAAAATGATTTAAGAAATCGAATTACTGAAAGTTGCAATGTGATAATAAATAATGCAGGAATTCTTGAACGTGTGAGACAATCAGTGAGAGATTGTAATCGTGCGTTTTATCGGAAGGTATCCATTTTCAACATATTATGCTTTGAGTAAGCGGCGCAATTTTTTTTTGTATTATCCGCATTTTTTTATTACAATGTTGTGAGGAATTGAGGCCTGAAGTTACGTACCGAACTTATATGAAATACCCTATATCGGGGGTGCTCAAACTTGAACTGCTTGTGACCTACCTCAATATTTTTAGACTACTTTCGATCGACTCTGAGAGGCTGCAACTATGTGTGATGCAGGGTTGTCGTACATACACGATTCATACACCCTACCTACCTACCTACCTAGGTAGGGTGTACCGTAGCATATATAGATATTAGCTTTCCGCACAATATACATTATTTTAGTCAAGGTTTGGGTTAGGTTTAGTTAGGTTCTTCTCTACAATATCAATGAAAAAACTCATAGTTATTCAAAATTGCGAGTTTATTGGTTTTTACAAAACAAAAAAGTTACATATGGTGTTAAACTTAACTAAGGAGTGACTTTGGATGTTGAAGCGTGGCACTGCATGACCTCAGCATACTTTTCATAAGATGGTACGTAACCACTGAGTGCTAACCGCAAGCATGATGACATATGATCGTTAGTTAGTCGATTGCGATATTTTGACTTAATTATCTTCATTTCAGAAAATGCAGACTCGCAGAAGTAAGTTAACTCAAACATTGCTGTCAGTTGAAGGGCGATTTGCCTTAGATTCGGATATTTATCTTCAGATATAAAACAACAGAAATGTGTATCAGATGCTGTAGCTTTGAGATGTATATCTGATATAATCTACACCAACTCATTTTCAACAGAATATGAGTTCATATTAAACTGACTTGCTATTTCAGTAGCTAATTCCTCAATGTTTTCACATGAAAAAAGATAACTCATAAATGATGCTACATTTGCCAATTTACTACAATCATAAAAACGCGTTTCGAATTGTCCCAAAATATTTGATAATTCAGCCTCATACGTCTCATAATTCAACTGAGGAATCCTTGCTTTCAAAGACGGAAAATGTTTCAGATCCTTTCTTTTCAGTTGATCTATCATAAGTTGCAATTTACTTTTGAATGCGTTTATTGCGCTAATCATCTCACTAACAGTTTTTCCTTTACCTTGAAGCTCCAAGTTAATGGTGTTTAAGTGCGTTGTGATGTCAGTCAAAAATGCCAAATTAGTCAGCCATTTTTCGTTTTTCAACATATGAGTGTCATCACCTCTTTCGTCTAGAAAAGCTGTTATTTCGGGCAATAATTCTTGAAACCTTTCTAGGAATTTTCCGCGACTCAACCACCTGACGTCCGTGTGAAGAACTAAATCAGTGTGTTCAGCTGACTCTCTATCTTCCAACTGCAACTTAAAGAGCCGCCGTTGCAAGCTATGTGCACGGATGGAATTCACAATTTTTGTTGCAATCTCCATAATTTCCTTCGTGTTTAAAACTTTTGAACACAAAACTTGTTGATGTATAATGCAATGGATTGAAAAAAATGAAGGGAAATCTTCATTAGCTCGACACAATGCCACAAAACCGTTTTTGTTTCCAGTCATTGCTGGTGCTCCATCGGTTGTAATGCACACTAATTTATATATTGGTAGCTTGTAGTTTTTTACAAAATTGAAGAAAACGTTGTATATATCTTCGCCACGGGTCTTCCCGTTCAGAGGAATGATTGTCAAAAATTCTTCCTTAGCCAACATGTCATTGAATACCATCCGAATAAAAATACACAGCTGGGCAGTGCCTGTCATATCGGTGGATTCGTCGAACTGTAAAGAAAAGTATGTATATTCCATGATATCATTTTTTAGTTTATCTGCCATGTCCTGACTCATGACTTCAATACGCCTTGTGACAGTCGGACGAGTTCTCTAATAGCAGACATGATTTCTGTTTTATTTTTAAAATCTCCAAATAAAGTCTCACCCGCTTCAGTAAATGCTTCCTTCACAACCGATCCATCTTCGAATGGTTTCTTGTGTTTCGCCAATATATGAGATATTTTAAATGACGCGATCGTAGCAGCTTTTGATTATTTGGCTGGTCTTGTGAACATGGTTTGTTCTTTTTTTAAACGAGATATCAAATCACGTACTTTTCGTTTTCTTAATTTTACTCTGTGGCGGAAAATCCTTTTCATAGTTTTTATGAACCGTTTTATGATGCCTCTCTAAGTTACCACGCTTAGGTATTGCAACTGACGCACGACAAATAAGACAAATGCACTTATCCTTCACCATACAAAACAAAAATTCTTCCTTCCAATCGTTATTAAAATGATACGTTTTAGATTTCTTCGCTGCACTCATTTTGTACTATTTAATAATAAACTTTGTATCGACGTAGTATTGCCTTCAAGTTGCAATTCAGAATGACTCCAATTCCTGCAGGCGCAACATTTATATCGGCTTGAACGAAAGTCTCGAATGTCTAAAATCGGAAAAGTCCGAAATTTCTAGAAAAGCGGCAAGAATAAAAAACGCGGCTTTTCTTTGACAAGTACCGCGCGTTCCTTTGATAAAGCCTCCTTTTGCCGCTAGCAGAGTGTTATTTTATTACGTAATACATTTTTGTTGTTTAGTTAAGTACTTACTTATTAAAAAAATTTTTCTTCTAGAGATCTACTCAAAAAGCACTCGCGATCGACCGTTTGAGCATCCCTGCCCTATATGCTTGTCATGATATCATTTGGAAACCCCCCGTATGCAGGTCAATATTTCTATAATTTCAGCCTGGTTTTGGTTCTAGGTTGTTTCCCATAGACTTATTAGAACCCTCTTTTATTGGGTTTTGCCTGTATACATGACTGGGTGATAACCAAGGTGTTGACCTAGGGTGAGTGATATATTCTAGGAGGATGTAACAGATGACTAATTTGGCTAGATGCTGCCACGTCCTTGCTATTTGTTGTAAAGTGTTGTTACGTAATGTAATACTTTTGTTGATCTGTTTCATAAAAAAGAAAATATGGTAATTCCATAAAAATAGATTAAAATATACTTGCTGGAAACTCAATTTATATATGGATAATCGTTGCTAAATAATAAATCACAAAACCAAATCCGCTCGCGTTTCCAACAACGGCTTCCAATCAACTGGAAAAGACACAGTTACCTGGAAAAAGCGAAAAAATATCGGTATAATCACAAGGCTATGAAGAGACGCCGATAAATTGTTAAGTAGATTAAGGCCGCTTTAAAATTTTATTAAAAAGGAATATTGAAAGTTTCATTAAGCAACAACCGGGGAAAATAAATTCCGTTTGAGGATGGCTAATATGCCGACGATTCCTTCAGGAAAATAAGGATTAATATAAATAATGATCAATTCGTTTTAATGGCTCCTTTTTTTCCGAGAACAGAGAATTCTTTGATGTGTGTTTGTGGTCGATTTACTGTAATAATTAATTATAGAAGAATGATTCTTCATGAATATATAGTTAGCCTAGACAATTTCAAATTCAATATGGTTGCTGCGATGTTCACTACAATGTTTTATAAATAAGTTGTCATAGTTTGACATCCATTAGTTGAACGACTTGGATACCTCTACGTCAAAGGAAACCTATTGTCGATTCGTCAATCTTCTTGGATCGGCTTGTAACTAAACGTGGGGCACTTATTGTTACCCAGATACTAAACAGCATTCAGTTTCACCACGAACCAAAAAATACATCTTCCAAAATGGGTTGACATTATTATTTATTTAGGAAAACTTGCCAAAGGTGTGCGCTTTAAGACATCACTACTGTTCACATTGATTGCACTGCAAAAATGGGGAAATTGGTTGAGCACCCGTCCTGTTATCCAGATTTAACATCGTCATATTTATTATTTGTTTCAAAATATACACATCGCACGGCATCGCGAGAAAGATGCAGTATGTCTCACTTAGTTTTGTCAATTTATTTCTCTATTACTTTTAAACGTTAATAAAGTAGTACAACACCAAGCGTCACACTTATTCTCACAGATGGCACTTCTTGCTTTAAGTTAAGTTAATGTCTTACTACGTAATATGTGTATCCTTTAAGAATACAATTATTATTGATAGTACGCCACATTACACAAAAAATTACCTCTAAATTCCAAGTTGTGATCTTGAGTTCTGGGTCCACTGGGAAGGTACCCGAGGAACAAGACTGAAAAATTCCTACTTTTCCGGACTTTTCGGGGGAAAGTCTACCCTCGTCTTTAGCAGCTAAAAAATAAAACACTAAGAGAGTAAATGTTAATTTTTATATCAGAAATTTAACCGAAATGGCAAATCTGACACAATATCAATCAAATGTCAATTTAATGGTATTTTTTTTTGTTTAAATAAGGTGAAAAAAATATGTACACTTAGAATACGTTTATTTTAATTTATTGTATTTGGAGGTGTCCTATTTTTACTTCAGTATTTAGAAAATTTAATTATATGTTATTATAATAACTGAACAAGATGCTACACAATTATATTTATTTAACAATATTAAAGCACTTTCTTTAATTTTACGTTTTTTTGGAACATGGTTCTTTTGCCAAGCTAGAAGCATTCTAATTAATTTCATGCTTTATTTAGTGTTTAGTGGTCTTTAATTTTTTTGGCTAATGGCCTAGAGTTGAGAGGTTTTGCCTATGTAAAATCATTTGCGTTGACACGGAATTTGTTTGTTCATTGTTAGGTTTTGTTTTTAAGTTTGCTTCTAGGCCTATTTTTGTGTTAGGATCACGGTTACCTATTTTTTTATTTTATTTGATAAATTAGTTACATATAGTATAAACAGTTTTGGAATTGGTTTATCCTAGTTTTGTTTAACTTTTGGATTCTCGAATTAATATAATATATACGATATAAAAACAAGATTTTTACTGCTCTTAGTATTTTATTCTTTTGCTGCTGAAGACGGGTTAGACTTTCCCCGGAATCGTCCAGAAAACTAAATGTTTTTCAGTTTTGTTCCTCGGGTACCTTCCCGGTGGACTTAGAACTCAATATCACAGCTTGGAATTTAAAGGTAATATTTTTGGTATATTGCGGCTAGGGATATCGATATATCGATAACTATCGATAGCTCAGCGACATATCGTAATAGGTAAGTTGAGTGGAAGAGCGCTGCCTCCGTTTTTACGGTCCGACGCGAACTCTGCCTTTTGTTGTAAGGTTTTACTTTCGGTTTAGCTATTAATTATAATTTGTATTTGTACTACTTTCCTCTGTAATTAATTGTAATTTACAACAATAAAAACATTAAATAAATAAATAAAAAATATCGATATATCGATAGCGAGATCGATAGTTATCGATAGGTGAATATGCCGATATGTATCCGAAGATATCGATAGGTCACTGATATATTCGTTAGATAGTCGAGAACATCGATAGTTATGGATAAAGGGATTACATATCAGCAAGGAAATTATGCCATTCCCCCGAAAATTTTTGTTTGCTCTTTGAAAATGTCGCATTTCATCGATATGTCGATAGGTAGCAATAAAAACTATCAATGGGTAGTAATGGAAACTATCGATAGGTCGCATTCATTAGCTTGATGAGCCCCATATCGGCAGAAACTTTGTTAGTTGTACAGGTAGTGATGATGAGTGAAAGGCTCAACAGTTTAAGACAGTAGAACCTAAATAAAATTCCGGAAAAATCGGGAAAAGATTTTTCCTGTTGAATTGGAAATTCATGTCAAAAAAAAAATTCATTTTGTCATATTAAACTATTAATATATTATGTCTATAAATTAGAAACAAGTTATCCTGTTTAATTGCCGAGATTTTTTAATAAGCCACTTATCGTGAATAACCCTGTGGGTATACTAAACTGCAGTAAAAAGTTAACTTTACCGGTCTCGAGTTAATCCGAGACGAGATTGTGAGTCTTTACGGAATTAAGGGGGAAAAAAGCATCATCTTAAGCAGGGGGGACTCGGTGTGGCTTCGGTTGGTAAATAATCCGATATGCCCAGATTTCTTTCGTTGATACACGCAAATCGTCTTGCTTGGTTTCTTTTAGGGGGGCTCTTTTGTGGTAAGAACGACTTATCGTGTTACCCGATTAGAAAATTCAAAATGCATTAGAGTATTTGTAGTTTATAAATATATGAGACTTATCCGTTGCTGAAAATACAGCGGGTATGAGTTGTCCCATGGTCAGAAAAATATTTTTGGGGATCGCAAGCAATGTCCAACCTTATTATGTGTGTTGAAGTTTGTACGTATGTTGGTCCGCCGAAGTAATCGTCCTATTTATTATATATTATTATATTATTAATAGGGATTATGGCGTTGTTGGGGTATCTGAAACATGGCTAAGGCCGGAAATTGACTCTAATGTTGTAAGTGTAAATACATATAAATTTTTTAGTCAAGTTAGAATGGGTGGTCGCGGAGGGGGCGTTGGCATTTATGTGAAGCAAAATATTGAAACTGATATTCTAATATCAACCGCTACAGAGTATATTGAGTGTTTGTGGCTAAAAATTAAATTACAAAATACATTTATTATCATAGGGAATAAGGGTGATTCAATAAGAGCTTCCACATTACAATCTGAAATATTTTTGAAACGCCACTGTATTTGTTTATTATCATATGAGATTTCTAACCTCAAAACATAAACAAAATTAGTCATGGAGAAATATACGACTGAACAACGTGTAAAAATTGTGCAAGCCTATTATGAAAATGGTCGATCAAGAAAAAATGCATTTCGGGCTCTACGTGAATTTTTCGGCGCGCAAAATCGATCTTCTGAGAGGACAATTTGGAATGTGGTTCAAAAATTCGAGCAAACTGATCTGTAACTAACCTCAAATTCCCTCAACGTGCTCGTGCAGGTCGGTCAGATCAAAATATTGCCATTGTTCGCGAAAGTGTAGCCGAAGATCCAAACACATCGATTCGTCATCGATCGCAGCAAGTGGGCCTTACGTATTCAACCACACAGCGAATTTTAACAAAAGACTTGCATCTACACCCATATAAAGTCCATATAACTCAGGAGTTGAAATTGAGAATCTAATGTTGTTTTTCAAGAAAATGTAAATACATATAAATTTTTTAGTCAAGAGAGATTAGAATGCATCCTCAAAAAGTGTGTTTGGTGCGCCTTTTGGTGCGGAGGAATAATTGGCGTAATGCGGAGAACGCTGTTATTAATGGTGTTCGCTATCGAAACATGATATCTGATTTTTTCTGGGAGCAGTTGTGAAGCAAAATATTGACACATCCACTGATATTCTATTATATCATATCAATTGGCCGCTCACAGATTTTTTTCTTTGTATATTGTATAAAAATAAACCAAACACTATTCCAGAGCTGAAACAGGAGATTAGACGCGAAATAGCCGGCATAGAACCTGAATTGTGTCAAAAAGTGATAGGAAATTTCAAACACGAATTACAACAATACATTTATACCTAATTGTAATACACTAACCTAAAATGGCAAATAAAAATGTTTGTATATATATATTTTTTTTATTATTTTAATGTGGAAACCATTGAATCACCCGTTATATAGTCAAATATCACACATTTTTTGGATTGTTTGGAGGATACTTTGTCAAATATTTATTCAGAGTATGAACACATACTTTGTATGGGAGATTTCAATATTAATATGTTAAATTTAGAATCAAATGAATGTCTGAAACGTGAGGCTGTCTTCTCCACTTTTGGTATGTTACAAGTTATTCAGGATCCTACTCGTATATCCAATAATACAGTTTCCCTTATTGATCTTATATGGACAAATATGGAAAATATAACGGATTCGGATGTGGTAGATTGTGGTATTGCGGACCATTTTTTGATTTTTATGAAAATTCGATTAAACAATATCAGAGATATTCCCGTAAATTTTTTTTATAGAGCAATGAAAAGAATCAATCTTGAAGAATTCGGAACGGACCTTGAACGTTTGGACTGGCACACTCTGCTTTATTTGGAAACTATAGATGATAAAATAGAATATTTTAATAATTTATTGTTGTATGTATTTGATAAACATGCACCTCTTAAACAATTTAGGAAGAATAGAAATAATAGTTATGCTCCCTGGATCACAGACAATATTAAACTAATGCAGAAACTTAGAAACAAAGCTCTAAAAAAATATAAACAAACAAAGAAACCAGAGCACTATGAATCCTATAAGCAGTTAAGGAACTATACCACGTCTGCAATTAGATCCGAAAAAAAGGCATACTTACGAATAAAATTTCAAAACTCCAATCAAAAAGAAAAATGGCAAGAGCTTAAAAAACTTAATTTTATTAAACAAAAAAATTGCATGCATTACCTCACAATTTGTGCGAACCAAATAATATAAATAATTTTTTTGTAAATTCGGTAAATAATCAGAACAATCCAAATCAAGAGATTTTGGACTATTATAACAATAATCGTTTGGAAAACATTAACGAACTTTTTCATTTTACTTTATCAGACGAAAATCAAATATTGCAAATTATTAAAAAAATTAATTCTAAGGCTATTGGTGTGGATAAGATTAACATAACAATGATTCATTTTTGTTGCCCTTTTATTGTACCTTTTATTACACATATAATTAACGAATGTATTTTGTCATCATACTTTCCAATTTATGGAAGAAAGCTCAGGTTATCCCCTTGTCGAAAATAAACAACCCCTCTGAGTTTAATCACCTAAGATCAATCAGCATACTGCCGACGTTATCTAAAGTACTTGAAAAAGTTATGAACCATCAAATGAGAACTTTTCTTAACCGTTATCAAATTTTACCAGTAACTCAGTCCGGTTTTAGAGCCAATCATAGTTGTGAGAGTGCCTTGGCACACATAACTGATGATATTCTTAGAGCCGCCGATGATAACAAAATTACAGCGCTCGTTTCTCTCGATTTTAGTAAAGCGTTCGATATGCTTAACCACAAAATTCTATACCCTATTTTGCACTTTATAGGTTTTGGCACGAAGGCTTCTAACTTCATTCAATCTTTCTTATCTGATCGAAATCAACAAATTGTTTATGACATGCAATATTCAAATTTTTTAAGTATAAGTATAGGAGTACCACAGGGTAGTATTTTGGGTCCATTGTTATATACAATTTATACTTCCAACTTTTATAAATCTATTAAATACTGTAAATCGCATTTCTATGCGGATGATACCCAATTATACCTTTCTTTCTCAGATAATCAAACGGTTGAAGCCCAACAACTAATAAATTCAGATATGGCTGACTTTTTTAACGTAACATCAAATCATTTACTTACACTCAATCCTAATAAATCGTCAATAATCTTATTCGGTAATCAAACCCAAGTAACATATGCTAGGAACAACATGACTACCTGTAAGACTTTGGGGCTTACTTTGGATTCAAAACTCCGTTTTAAAGAGCATGTTACCTCTAAATTGCGTGCAGCGTACAGTAATTTAAAGCTTATTTATGGCCAGAGGTACTGTCTATCCAGAGAGAGCAAAAAACTTTTATGCGATTCTCTCGTATTATCTCACTTTAGTCACTGTTCGACTGTCTTTTATCACTGTCTGGACGCCTCCGATCGAAATAGAATACAGAAGGGGCAGAATTCGTGCTTGAGATTAATATATGGGGTTAAAAGGAGAAATCATATTACTCCATTTTTAGAACAATCAAGATGGCTCAATATGTTTAATAGGTACCGTTTGCATATGTATAATTTTACATTTAAGATCCTTAAGTTTAAACAGCCGAATTATTTATTTGAGAAAGTATCCTTTAGACACGATATTCATAAAATCAACTTACGTAGAAAACATTTATTAACAGTACCACAACATAGAAAAGAGATGTTTAAGAGGTCATTTTCGTACAATTTATCTAAATGTATTAATTCAATAGAGAATATAGATTTGAATTTTTCTACGTGTAAATTTAAAAAAGTAATGAAAGAACGTCTCCTTCGACTGCAATAGTACTGTTTTTTATGCTTGTGATCGTGTCTGCTCCCCCACCAACGACTTAAGCCGCCTGATAATTTAAAAATTGTTGCTGGTTTTTGATTCATTTTTGTATTTACAAAGCTTCGCATGTGCCTTTCATTCAGTAGAAATAAATGAAATATCTTGACTTAGATTTAGGTTAGTTTTGATTTCATTAAGTACGAAAAATTGCTTATTCGGTAATAGTCAAAAGAAATTAGATCCCTCCTCCTCATGTCCCGGAAGATTTACTTTAAGATACACCTAATTACTTTTTTGATTATTATACTCCATACACGAAATTTTAAAGCAATATGTAAAACAGAAAAATATTTAAAATGGCACCCCGGCACAGTCCTAAAAACTCCCTAAAAAAGTAATCCAAATTGGTCAAACCATTAGGAAATTATCGGTTTTCATACATAAATAAGTCGGGGAAAAATTAACAGAATTTGTCGTGTTTCACTGCTTCATTTTTTTAAAGGGTAAATAGTGAATCCATTGTCCATAATATTGCGGCGAGTGAAGCCGGAAATCCATAAGCAGTGCATACGAAAATGTTAACAAGGAAAAAACAGCGTGTTTGGTGCGCGTCTTACACCAACCAACTTAATATTAAAATCTTTTTCAGTACAGCAAAGTATTGAGGCTACCAATGGTTTGATCATCTTTAAAATAAATGCCTGAATATTTGCAAGAATATGTTATTCCAAGATCAGAAAAACACCCATACATTGTAAGATCAAGAGATAATTTAGACACAGAATTATCAACACAGATGCAGAAAAGTCTTTTTAGTGATGGTTTAAGCTTAAGGTATTTTAATGTTTTACCGTTAGAGATAAGAACCATGCCAACAGTAAAATTGTTTATGCAGAAAGTAGAAAGATTTTATTTAGAAAAAATTTAACTGTTAGTGGCTGGTAATTGTTTGGGATTTTCTCTTTTTTTGTTATTGTTTAATATAATATTTATATAGATTTATCTTTTACTGCTATAAGATAATATTTAGGTTAAGGTTTATTTATTACTTTCTAACTGCTTTTCAGCAAGATTTAACTCTTATGTTAATATTGTAGGAAGTAGCTTTAAGGCTAGTAAAAATAAACACTTCTTTTCATAGCGTTTAGGGAATCCAAGTGACCATTTTTAAGTTTGCCGTTAGATACCGGAAATCGAAAATTTTGTTGTGACTGATAAATCGATAACTGTCGAAATATCGATATCTATCAATATATCGAATAAAATTACCGTCCTTAGTGTCCACTCAACACTTCACAGGTTTATAAACTAACAATATTTTGCATTGGTACATATTTAGTTCAGCCTTTTTTTATTTTATTTCAAATAATATTAGTTAGTTTGATCTGAATCATAACTGGCCTAACACCTAACACTTTTTCTTGACAAGTCTGCGTATATGTTAAAATTTCTTAATTTTTTTTTTAATATTCTGCGGCTCTACAAAATAAACCTCTGAATCTAGGAAAAAAGGGCGATTTAAATGGTAATCATTCTTGGAAAATTAGTCACTTTAACAATGATTTATGAGTTTTTAAATCCACACAACTGGGTTTAGAATCTCTAATAAACCACAATAATTTAAATAACAATGAGAATTGATGATTCAATAACTAAAATACTAGGAATTGGGTGATGATAGGATCCCACAGCACTATTTCATTTTAACAAACGTGGATCTTTTTTTGTCATTTAACAAATCTATGTGGGTGTTCTTGTAAGCCAATAAATTGAAAATGGAATTTTGTATAATAACTTTGTGGTTCAATTTTAGCAACTAGCATATATGCTTTTCATAGTAAAATTTAAGCGGTTCTTGATTTTTTTTCTGAAGGTTTCTCGGAATAGTGATATGTTGACACCTCTGCACAAATGGGTTGATTTTCTTTTTTTTACCAGAATGATTTTGCCCTTTGCACCCACCTGTTACTTCCCTCGTAAAAGGAAAGTATTGTAATCGTGAAAAAATCACCCTCCGAAATTTTTTCAGATCTTCACATTTCAAGGTCCCTAGATGCCCAAGAACATGTTTTCTCAATTCCGTCGATCTGTTTGTTCGCGGCATAGCTAAAAAACTACCTCGCAAACTACTTAACCCGACTGACTTTAAATTTTGGTCAAAAATTAAGGGTCACAACAAAATGTTAAATACTTATCCAATTTTATCATGTGGTAAAATAATGAAATATTTAAAAATTCTGTTGGAAAAACTACTTAATGGATTGATTTAAAAAAGTGTACAATAATTAATTGTGGTATAAAGATGAACTGGTATAATTATGGTACGAGTTTAAGATGGCGGAATAAAATGGCGGCCAAATAAAATGTTTGTAATCCTGAAAAATCACCCTCCCAAGTTTTACTTATATTACCTATATTATGTCAAAAAATAATGTTTTATCAATTCCCTCTGTCTATGAAAAATCTACTTATACATTATATGATGAGATATGACACAATAAAAACTACTCATTCAATCTATTTTAAGTGTGGCATAGGTAGAAACTGGTAACATATTGGTACGAATCCAATATGGTGGAACAAAATGGCGCCCAATAAAAATATTTGAAAGAGAGAATATATGTGGTTCTAAATGACTATGTACTCAAGTAAATTAGGTCACACTTCACTGTTCCTAATAAAAGGGAAGATTCATGACGAGTGAAGTTCCGGGTAAATGAGATTTACCGATTTTTTATAGTTTATAGCATACTTGTTTTTACTTAACAAAAGTTTTTATATTTTTGATATTCAGGTAAACCAAGGGTTTAAAATTCTAAAATAATTTGTTACACATTTCAATAATTTACTATTTTCTTTTTGTTTTTCAGGAAGTAAATAAGAGCCTCTCTTTTATTCGATACTTTTCTCAGGGCGACAATTAGACAATACTACACTACTGCAAATACAAGTGCATATTTTTTAATTTTTGGTGGTGATAAAAAGAAATGAATTTAGAGGAATGCATATTATTTTTCTTTTACAAATTATGTAGTTGGCATTATATCTGATGAACTAATTTGACAAGAGTTATTTCTTAGCCTTATACAAATAATTCCTTGACAAAATAAACCATAAAACATGATAAACTCTTTTCAACTCAATATTCCAGGCTTTAACCCAGAAAATGTTCAGACGTTTGCGTTCTTATCCAGAATTTCCAGCTGAACGAAATGAAGGGGCCAAATTTATCGTATCAGTTTCTGCCCACTGAGCTGGGAAACAGTTCTGAACACGCCCCACCCGATCCCATACCTTTTTCGGCTGTTTTCCTAAATTGTTCTGTACACGTAATTTTGTTTCTTACCAATGTATAAAAACACATCAGATATTAAGTGCCGTAGTACAGAATTTAACTGTTTTAGTTTATAACGGATTTTTCAGTGGAAAATATGATAGTCCTGGAGCCCAAGACCAAGGGTTTAAATTCATTGATGCGCCTGTGATACATATACAATAATAATATAAAATAGCAACAATAAACTAAATTGTTTTAGGGGTCACAGTTAGTGAAACCGCCTCTAATGATTTAAATTTTTATTATCGGTCTGAGAATGAGTATAGCAAATTAACATAAAATAATAACGTTTATGGACCATTTTTAAAATAATTACTCAAGCAATTCGATTTTTACCAATACACGCAATAAAAAGATATTGTTGGTATTTTGGTTTTTAAAATAAATGGGTCCAAACCCAAAATGCAATTTTATTTTAAATACATTTTCAATAAAAATCCAGAAGTACGGGAAATCCGAGTGAAAAATGAAACATTGCGATAACTCATTTTATATAATCAACGCCAAGTTAATTTGATTTTGTGATAAATCTATAATTTTGTGGTGCCATCGGTGCCGCAGGACCATATGAAACACCTGGGGAATAATAAAATTATGATATGGATCTACATTGCTATCATAAGTTCAATGATTACTTATGGAGCTCTCATGTGATTGATGGCCCAAGAGTCAATAAACCACAGCAAAACTTAAGGTGTTATTCAATAACCTTTATTTAGTAAGGTGTTTTATCCAAGCAGAGTAGATAGAATAATCTGTAGAAAAGGCAGTAAAGAGGTAGATTCCCGACATTCCTAAGATGAATTGAAGAACAAAGCTTACTTCTAATATTATAAGTTTTTTTTTGTCGGAAGGTTAGTCTGGGTGAAATTGTTCTACAAAAATATCGTCAAAAGTCTACAGAAATGTTAAGTAATTCTTTTGATGAAGGGGGGCCCTAAGACTAAATAACATGTCGAGTAAAAAAAAGGACTGTTGTTTCCATATGTCCTGAAACCACCTCATATAAATAAAAAAATAAGGCCTTTATTTTGCAAAAATTAAAATATACATAGTTTTCTATAATAATTCCAAGTTATTATGTGATTTAACTCCTGGCGCACGCTAGCTTTAATCTACTCCACTGAACCAAGGGTTAACCAAAAAATTTAATCATAAAAATCAAATTTTTAAAAAAAGAAAAAAAATTACTTAAAGTTTTATTAAATGGCTCATTCATAAAATAAAAATATGATTTTACATTTAGTAAAAAGCACTATATAAAAAGACCAAGACCAGGCACACTGGCTCGTTGGGCAATGCACTATAATGATTAACAGATTAAAGCTGAAAGATCTCTGAAACAAAGCACTCCGATGGTGAGGCATTGTCAACAAATTCAAGTGCCGAACATTAACAGTGTGTATATCTGAATGAAACACAAGGTAGCTTTTGAGTAAAGTAGGAGAAGTTGGGTCATTCTAAAGTCCATCCTAAGCCATTTTATGTCTTGAAATTTTAGTGACATATGATCAAACTTTCTGAGGTTAAATATAAATTTTATCCACGCATTCTGTAACTTCTGTAGCATATGTCTACCAGCGACATCCAAGCAATACCATAAACAAAATCAGTAATTAAACTGAGACAGAACCAACGATTCACATAAGGATTTCTTGAGTTGAAGAGGCAGAATTTGTCTATTAGTGTAAAGAAGCTTTAGAGAATAATAAAAATTAATAATAAAATCTAAGGTCATTATCCTATCTATCCTATCCATCTATCCTATCTCTAAGATAGGTAATTTTATTTTTATTACCAAACAATAAGAAACATGACTTGGGAGGATTTAAATGTAAATTATGATCACGGCAGAGAAGGTAAAAGTTATTAAGTCGTTATTAATGACACTCTCCAGAATAATCATCCCCATCGAAACAAAAATGAGTTTGGGTATCATCGGCATATGCCTGAATTCTACAATTCTCTACAGATTTAAGAATATCAGAGGTAAACATTAAGAAAAGAAATGGACCCAAAATTGAATTTTGTGGTACCTCAGACAAAATCGGCACTTGATCCGAAAACCGGTCATCCGAATGGATCTTTTGATATCTGTCTGTCAAATATGATTCAATAAGAGCACAGGATTCTAGGAAAAAACCATAATATTTTAATTTTGAAACCATGAGTCGATGATATGTAGAAAGATACGTAACAAAATACCGAAAGCATCACCACTGTCACTGACAGCAGATTTTTTACTTTCTAGGGTCTTTCAAACGCTATTTAAAACTGGAGGGATCGAAGTTTGGGATAGTATTTATTTACTTTTTACTCATTAAAAAAAACTAGATTTTATTTATAAACTATTTAACTAAAAAGGAAAAAATAATAAGACACATAAACACACAACTTTTAAAGATTTGAATATTTTCTTAAAACTAGCAACTGCTTGAACAATGGATTACAAAATTTTGAACCGAAAATACAGGCATAGGAAGAAAGCATGTCAAATCAAAGCTTGTAAAAACATGGTTCAGTTGAACGCCCTTTAGTGCCTGAACGGTTTAAGTTTTCGACAAAAAAAAGATTGTGGAAGAGCATAGATAAGAGAAAAATTTCTTATACGGTTTTGTTTTTAAAAAGTGTAAGCGAATTACGATTTATCGGCGTGTTTAAAAAAAATTATTTTTGTTTATTTTCTCATGGTTTTTCTGTCGTTCCCAAAAAATTAGTATTGAAAAATAAAATAATAGAATTAATAAGGAGGCAAGAAACTACAAAACTGCGTTTAGAGTTAAATGTTTCATGAAGAAAACTAATTTGTTTCCTGTTTGAAAATTTTTCCCGCCATTCACCAACATTAAATTCTGTCATAATTTAGCCGTACCTTTTGAAGCGATAGGTTTTTTGTTTCGAAAAGTACATCCCTGCCTCGAAGTCGTGCCAAAAGACTTGATAAAAATTAATTATAACGGTTTTTTGAAAATTGAACTGAAAACTAAACGATATTCTTAATTTAAGAACGAATATAACTGAAGTTATTCACCAGTTTTTCAAAGGAACTGCATATTTAGAAATTAACTTTTTGCCCTTTTTTAGTTGACTCAATAAATATTTGAAAAATTTCTAAATAAAATAATACACCTTTAAAGGAAATTGATCTACAAATGTCTGTTTTGTTATTAAAGTTTATATTTTACTGTAAAAATACAAAACATGTTTTTCCCGCACTGAGTGCAGAAAAGTGGATCTTTCGAGAAATTGAACTTGTGCGGGAAAATGGTGACTCGCGCACGCTTCTAGGAAATATATACAACTAATCTGAGGAAACCGCTGAGCATATTACTCGAAGTAAATAAAATTTTAAAAATTTGTTCCACTCTGTATTTAGAATTCTGTGTGTGCATAAACCAAGAAAGGTATTAACATGTATGTCACTATCTAATCTAAAACTTGATTAACATAAAGTAAGCACCTCATTCTTTCTCTTGGTCCTTGACCCGTGACGCGATCTCTTGTCAAAGCGTTAACAAGTAGTAAATAAAAAATGACTTAACCCATTCCAGCAGAAAATTATATTCGTCTTCTTATCCCTCCATTGTCGGAACAACTGTTGTACAAAAAGAAAATGCATTAATGAAGTGTTGAGAGGTACATTAAAAAAGTCAATTTGCAGAAGCCGGAAATTTTTATTGCTTGTTGTCTGATGATATTTTACTGTTATTTTAAATAACATATTCGCAACTAACCGTTTTCATTTTGAAACGGATTGAAAAAATCAAAACGAATATTTAATTTTTTTTGTGTTGAACTTGTGCTTGTAATGGAGGGAGGGAGGATAGAGGTGTAACTTTGGGGTTCAACAACTTCCCGGGTGGATCTTAGGCGATCAACAGGCTTTGAAGAACGGATTATCCGATTGATTACACACCAATCAAAGAGTAAATGTGATAGTACCAACTTCTTTTTCCCCCACTCCTGCAAGGAAGTGTGTGTTTTTTGGATTCTTATTGTGCAGGTGTTTATTTTATATTATTGTTGTGGGCATATTATATTATTGTTGAGGTATATTCCCACAGCTTTTTAAGTTCAATTTGTTTTATTTAAACATATGTAATTTACAATAGGCAGGTTCAAATAAACTGCCCAGCAAAAAGATCGATCGTTTCAATTTACAAATTGAATTATCTTTAATAAAAATCGACTTTTTAAATATAGATTTCGAAATTTAAATTGCTGTCTTTTCTACACTATACCCACAACCCCTTAGGAAACACGTTTAACTGCCAGGCAAAATAGGCGCGAGAACAAAACATCATATAGTTTGTTTTGTTTGTTAATAACAACCTTTTAAAAATAGTTTATTCTGTTACTTTTTAATAAAAACATTATTTGTATTAATACTCGCAGAAATGACGTTACTGTTATAATAATTAAGAATATTTGTAATAATGTATTTTCCATGAAATCGGCTCCAACTGTCCAAAGTGCGGCTCGTCGAACGTTAAAATGTTCCGAAGTAGGCTGGGTCAGATAAAACAAAACGGCAAGTTACGCGTGATGGGTTGGCGCGTTACTTAATCATTTATTTTTTTAAAAGATATGTAATAAATAGATGTTTTTTTATTGATGTTTTCTTGTGTAGTGGAAAAAATATTGTACACATCTCGCTGGAAAGAGCACTAACATACTCGCGTGATTTATTCAGTCACTTGACTGAAATCGAGACATATTTAATGGATCAAAAATTGTCTGTGGCATTGTCAAGGTCACTGTTAAAGTTGAAGTCGTAATATTTTTGCACTGTTGAATGTCCTGGAAACGTGCACAAAATTTACAAGCAATAGGTTAATTGGAAGTAGATCAAATTGATTTCAAACATTGATCAATTCCACGGTTAAGGTCAAGTGGAAATTGTTTCTTGTGCCGCTGTCATATTTTCATAATCCATCATTGTATGGATTGCGTCGGGTCAAAGTTATCAAATATTTTTTAAGGCCACTGGGTAAAAGCATAGCCTCAACAAACGAAAGAACTGATTAGAGAAACCGTATTCCTGAAACACTCGTGTAAACAGGAAGCAGAAATGTGTGCCTATACCAACCATTCTTATCGTTTCCATGGCGTTATAAATATGTTACACATCGTTCGTCTTTGTAAAAAAATAACATTTCTTCCGCATACACTGATATCGTGTGTCGAACGCTGCGAGCCGTGTTAACTTTCTGTTGAAGTACTGACAAAAAGGGGCTCTTTCTCGTACTACCTAACATAAGTAAATATGAGTGGGCGCCAGTTAATTTAGAAGGATGTAGCATTATCAGCCCTTATTCGTGTCGAAATAGAATTAGATATTAGGTAAATATTTAGAGAACCACGTATTTGTCCCTTTTGGGATAGATCCGTTTGAGTTTGAGGTATCTGGAACTAAAATAAATAAATTATTTATTTAGTTAGCTATTGATTAATGGGTTTAATTTTCAAAACACCGAATTTTATATTTTTTATTTCACGCTTATTCAAATAAAGTGACAGTTTGAGGATACATGACAACCGACACGGTGAGAACTATTTTGCCACAATCTATGATCTTTTTTAGAATATAAAACATCCAGTCACTTTAATAATGAGGTCATGTAGCAAATGGGATTTTTTAATATTGGACACTAATTGAAAAACTGCCTTGTTATGGTATTATTATTCCAAAATAGACCAAATATATAAAAATAAATATCTTCCTATGAAAGCATTGATTTACAGTTTATTAGTAATAATGAGAGTAATTATTAGACCTATTATCAAACTTAACCTACTTTATTTATATTCTGGACAGTGTAATTATAGAATTTTTGTGGTTCATATCATCGGAGGTTGCTAATTTTCAACACTAATTGTAATATGAACTGCTTTAAACAGAAGAAGACTACAGTACGTGTGTCCCACGTGCTATATGTTGTATAAAAAAAAACGCTTAATACAAAAATACGTTTAATACAAAAACTTCTTGGTTAAATTTTAATTTTTAAATTATATTTTCATGTATACAGAACGTGTATCTTGACCTGACCAGATATCAACCTTCCTCTCTTAAATAGGACGGCCTGTATATTGATAGAGATTTTCGTAAACTCCAACAACATATGATAGGGATTTGCCATACTACGTTTTTGATATATTGGCATTTATCTTCAGGATTTCATTTTTCAGATATTTAAAGTTATATGTAACTAATAATTTTTGAAAATCCGCTTAAGCCGAAAAATGTTCTAATATTATTTAATTCCAAGTGTCCATTTTTTATATAAATTAAATGGTACAGTTTGCCCTCGGAGTTGCCTAGTTCTAAGTTTTGAAATTTGTTCAAAAAAGGCCAAATTCAACGATATGTAGTAACGTGGGTTTGGGAATCTACGTTTTAGACTCATTGACGATTATCTTCAAGTACCTTCTATATATTTTTTTAATAACTACACAGGAGTTACCAATACCAGATAACATAATAAATTAACAGCAGCATTGACAAATAAAAGATAACATTTTTATTTTTAAATTTTCTGGTAAACATCATTAAACTAGATATTTCTAAAAATAACAGTAATTAAATATAATAAAAAATATCTGCTGAATAAGAAATCAAACATATCATGTCGAACGGCTATTGTTTCGACGATGCGATGGTTAGTCGTGATAAAATACAATTGTTATAATTGGGATCAAAGGCAGCTTCGGTGAAGTAAATTCACTTATATTATCGCAGTTGGCATTGAATATAAGGAGCAACTGTCTTCTGTGTTGCGGTATATCTGTCCTTTTGTTTCATTAGAAAAAAATGTTTCGAGTTGATAAGTCCTTCGTAGTTACATATTTGTATATAAAGAAAACAACATTCAGGAAATTACATTAAAAAATAATAATAAAAAAGAGAACGCAGGACTTGGCAACACTGTATAATTTATTTTGTAATTTCATTTTTCTTAATAATAGATACATTCAAACATTTTTCGGTACAAGCAGATTTTCAAAAATTGTTACATGTTTTAGATTAGTTAGGTTATTATATAGGTTAAATCCGGATGATAAATACCAATCTATCAGAAACGTAGCATTAGAGACCTACACTATCATATATTTTGGCCTCGTCTTTAAAAAATCTACCAAAATCTGTATCATTATACAGGGTGTTCTATTTAAAATAAAAAAGTTGATATGTGGTCCGGGCAAGATGAATATATAGTCAATTAGTCCAAGATATTTTTCAATTTAACTTTTTTTTGTATCTTCTATAAGGTTTTAGATGAGGAGGTATAGTACGTGGGACACCCTGTACATTTGGTCCTAATATTTTTTGCTCTTTTAATTAAATACTAGATGTAGAAATACCTTTGCTTTACATTGCTGGAATTAGCCATAATCTTATAGCATAACGAAGCTATTTTGCAATATTTTTAAACCTGCATGGGATAACATTATGGAATTTTGGTAATTTCTTAAGATTTTTGATTTAAATTGGATTTTAAATATCCCAGAGGCGCATGGCCGCGAGCAAATTCGCTCTGTTTATGTGAGTTTTTAATTTTACGTTTCTGATATTGATACACCTGATATTCAGTTTTTCTCGATAAATCGTTAGTTACATTCCAAGGTACACTTTTTTTTTAATAGTAAGTCATGTTTGCATTTATTATGAAAAATACGAATCTTTCAAAATAATGTTACAAATAGATCGTCAAATTCATATGCACCCAAACAAGCTTTTCTTTGCTCAGTGACACCGATCAAAACAAAACACATGTTCGAAAATGGTGTGCACGGTACGGTGCACGATCAAAGGCGGCGAAATACAGACGTACACAATAATTGGTCTAGTTTGCAGAGACGTAAATCAAAGAAGGTGCGCGTGACTAAACGCGGATCGCCTTTCGGCGATGTGCGCTCCACCTAGCGGCATTTATTTTTTTGTTTCGTATGAGTTTAACAAGGGTATTAATTATTCCCTTGTGTTACTATTATCCTGTAAAACGCATGTTCGTTGTGGGATATTACTTATAAGTATAAATTACATTATGGTAAATGCTTGTTGTTTGAGAATTTATTAGAAGATCTTAGCCTATTACTAAAACTACCGCGGAATCAAAAAAGGTAAACGAATAAAAAATTGTTTTATTTATTTATTTTTGGATAAAAGGAACACAAAAAGATACATACTGTATCTACTATAGCGTCCACAAATTACAATACAAATTTCATTAAAAGTAACCTAAACATATTTGCCTAAAAAAACAGCATCCAAAAATTACAATTAGGAAACATTAAAGTTTAGATTTATACTCGACTACAATTTACATAAAGAGACAATTATAACATTATAAAAATTAAATGTGCTAATCCTATATTGTCTTTAAAATATTTTTCGCCTGTCTAAGACACAAAGAAAAAGCCAATTTTAGTATATGTGCCTAAAAGGCAAGTGAAATAGTTGACTCATCCTTAGATACTTTTGGGGGACACTAATATTGATTTTGTTTAAGAATATTGGAACAATGTATTAAATTGTTTAAAATTTTAAATAAAAAAATACATCGGAACTCTTCCGCCTATTTTCCAGTGACATCAAGTAAAAGTGAATACGTTTCAGTGAAATATCGCTATTGGGTATAACAAATCTATATATTTAAAATACTAAGCCAGATTTTTCAGCAAGTTCGTGAGAGAGTTGTACTACACCAACTGACATAATTTTTTTTTTAAATGATCGTCTGAGACCTTTCAACACTATTTTCTGTAATGTATTATTAGTGTGTTGACTATGTGGTGAATGCGCCACATATTCTTATATTTCCACTGAAAGACACTATGAGTGTAAACAATTTTTCAATGAGTCTGATTTGACTGAAACTTTCAGAAACAGTGTATTTTAACTATACCTTCCATACGAAGAAATTTTGAAAATATCTTTACAGAAAAAATGTTAATTTTTAAGATACCGCTGATTTGGTGCTCTGTATCGCCCTGTATTATTCGTAAATGAGGTATTTTAGTATCATCTGTTATTCTCGCACCTGAATACAAACAATGAACTCATATAAATTGTCGACTGGCTTATATTTTATCCATTTATTGTTGCAGTGGTTTGAAAAAATTCGATTCAACTTGCCTTTTGTTTATTTGCCTGAAGGGTTTATGATATCGAGTTAAATTATTCAACGCTATTTTCTGTAATGTTTTATTGTATATTTTTCTATAAAACCAATATGTTTTTCATCAATAACATTTCTGGACCATGTGGTGGATGTGCCACATATGCTATAAGAATGGAAACTCATCGCGCCTCTAACGGAAAAGGCAAAACAAGGTCTGCCGGACCAGCTTGTTTTTATTTATAAGAAAAATATTTTATGAATCTATTTCGAATATTCTTTAACCTGTTATTGAAGGTAATTTGTTGTGGACTCCAATTAATGCTTTTTTTGCTTAGCACAAAGGAGTTAAAAATAAACACATGATCGATTTAACATTTTTGAAAGGCCTACATGGAGGTCTACATTTTCTTGTGAGCAAGATTTTGCAGCATATTTAGCAACTGATTCGAAATGCAATTTGAAAATTAGTTTAGAGCTGGGTTTAGAGTTAAATACGAGGTCAAATATGACATCTAAATTTTTTGTACTATTGACTTTGTTTAAAAGGGTAGATGGTAAATGGCAGAGCGGAGCTATTTGGTTCTGATTTCGGAAGAATGTAATTGTTGCACATTTTGATATGTTGAGAGAAAGATTACTATTGACGCAATATTTCCCGAAGCGATCTAGATCACTCTGTAATGGGAAAGAAAACTTTTCGCTCACTGCACCAAGCAGAAAATTACAATAGTTAAAACAGCAATTAATTTTGTTTATGTAAATAATAAAAAATAAAGGGCCTTAATATTGGGAACACCGGATGTGGTTAAAAACGGTTTTAATAGAAAACCCTGAAGAAAAACAAACAGCGATCTATTCTTAAGTACGATTCGACCCATCTGGGAAGTTTTTTCATGAAAATAAAACTGCTTTGTGATTTCTAAAAAGTTTATAGAGGCAATTAAAAGAAATTATTATTTTGCTCGATAAAGCTGATTTACCATATCATAATATGAAATATGAAAATACGAAATTTTAACTATGGGATAATCATATTTTTTACAGTTAACTGTTTTAACACTCTTATCTCGAAATCCTTGTATGATGGTTCTTGGTAACATACTTTTGTATGTTTTTCTTATAAAACATGTATGCATATATATTCTCTCCAATTGAACTGTTTGTGCTGTTGAATGAGACCCATCAAAAGCAACACAAGACTACTACCAGATTAAATATCTATAAGTCTTTCAACATCATCATGGACCGACTTTCAGCAATACTATCCACAGTTATGTAGCCGACTCGAGCATACACTTTCTTCAGTTCCGAAAATCAAATTATTTCGAAGGACTATAGAGCTGGTAAAACCGATATGCATATTAGAAAAACAAACCCACCAGTAATCCCGTGAAAATTATAATGAGAGATGTTATGTTGACGGAACGTCACCCGATTTTTTTACGCTTGACCAGTAGCAAGCAACTATTGAACCGGCCGCGTGCTGGCAATTTTTTATAAAATATGCACCGCGGATGTAAATATACTATATATTTATTTATTATTATGTAAATATATTATGTAATACTGACTCACAATTGGTCCTCCAATATCAACCTTTTCAAATATCTAATTTAAGCCTTCGAAAACTGGAGATTGTTTTCATTTTATTGGCAGTTATTTTCAGCAGAAGCAGGGCAAAAATCCTAGGCCTGAAAGCGCTCCTTTTTCACATCAGACGTATCTCTAAATGGTGTTCCGGTGTGTGGGATCTGCTTCTTTTATCTCTTTGGATCCATGAGTCTGTCCATGGAAGACTCTTTACTTAAGCATCGTCAAAGTGTTCTCGAAGCTCAAGGAACGGATCTTGACTAGACACTACTATGGATTCTGATCTGACAAATTAACCTCTATTAAGTGTGTCGAGAAAACAAGAGCTTTGTGTAGCATGCACTTCTGGACTGTTGGAAGGGGACTTACCCTATGCTGCAGATCATACCGTCAGAGGCCTTCTTCTCATCACCAAAATCTATAAATCCCTAACTTTCTTATCAGAAAGCTCCCCCTCACTTGTGGCGACAACAACAAAAATGTTCTGTTGCCACATTGCATTATTTAAATGTAAAATAAGATATACGTCTCGAAATATAATCACGATCTAGGTGCTGCGAAAACTTTCAGAATATAAAAGTCTTTTTGTCTAATAAATTATATAGAAACCAAATGATAATTTATTCTTGTTTTATAACCATAATTATAAACAAAGTTGGCAAAGAGAGATAATCACAAAATCCATCGAGGAAACTTAGTTTCCATAGTTCGACAAATTTAAACTCAGTTTCAAAACTTATTACACTCAGCTACTCCGCAGAACTTTAATTTGCCAGACGCTCGATTGTGAAAATGATGCTTAAACTCTAAGTGGAAAGAAAATCTATTTTTAGAGATTGTTACGTTGAATAATCACTACGAAGCTTATTCGGAAAAAATATTCTTGATTCATGTGTTCAACGTCTATGTGCTTAACTTATTTTTTTGCCATTATCTGTCAAAATATTGTAGATAAATTAGATATTCCCTACCACGTCTTCTGTCGAGAAAAATTTTAAAATTGTGAACGCTGTAATAAATTAATAAAAATTTAAAAAAATATATTGTATTGGGGCTATTGGATTCAGAGATTAATTTATTAGATGTTACTAGATATGTAAATTAATTTATTAATTTATAACAGTGGTTACCAGGGCTACTCGGGCTATTCGGAGGCGATATTTACAGCTCAAAATGAATAAAACATGGTTTGTGGACAATTTATTAATAAGAGTGGCAGGGAAGTCAATAGAGAGTACTAAGTTCTTAAAACTTCTTGGTTTGCATGTCGATCAGAAACTCAGCTGGGAGTGTCATGCTGATCACCTTTGTAGGAAATTTAGTGTATCCTGTTATGTTGTAAGATCTCTTGGAAGTACTGTCTCTATAGATGTTTTGAAGGTGTTATATTATGGATTGATTTACTCTCACCTTCAGTATGGTCTAATTTTTTGGGGGAACTCGGCACACATACAAAAAGTTTTTATATGTCAGAAAAAAATAATAAGATGTATAAGCCAAGCAAGAAAAAGAACATCTTCCAGAACACTATTTAAAAAACTTGGATTTCTTACATAACCCTCAATTTATATTTATGATATTAAGGAATCTTGCAGATATGAAAAGTAAAATTATATTCACCAATTCACTAGGAATAAAAATGACTTACATTTTCCTTTTTGTCGAACATCACTGTCTCAAAAATCTCCAGAGTATATGGATGTCAAGTGTCTTACTTTTTTTGCGAGACCAAACAAGTCCCTGAAAAATCAACTAAAAGACTTCTTTATTGAGAATGTATTTTATTCAGTGGATGAATTTTTAGAGCACTAAGGGAAACTTATTTGTAAAAGCTTGTTATGACTTTGTGTAATGTAAATTAATGTATTATATTTGACATTTTGTGGTATTTGTTCATGACTGTTTCTGAGTTGTTTTGTTTAGCCTAATAGCTTCTAATGGTGAATGTAATCTACTTGTTTTTAAATTTTAAATCTATTAAAGCTCTCATTTTACAGTCAGGACATCAATACATCTTTTTTTGCCATGTATTAGTTTTAAGTTATCCTAAAAACTTGACTGCGACTGTTAGGTATAACTATTTTAATATTTCTTTTCAATTGACTAGCTTAATAAGTTTGTACTTCTTGTAAAAGCTTCTATGGTTAATAAAATATATTTGAATTTGAATTTGAATGACTTTGAGACTTGTTTGGACGCCATTCAAGTTTAGTAGTCGAAAATAAAGATAGAAAGCAATAACAGGACAGATTAACTGATTTGTAATTAAGTTCTATGAACCAAAGTATAACTATGTTTTAATAATATGCCTTAAATATTAAAACTAAAAATATAAAGATAAACAAAAGTTAAACATTATATCAATTTAATTCAGCTAAGTCAAATATCAATTATATTATAACAAAAAATAAAAATAAACCAATATTTGGTTATTTAGTTTCCACAAATGTAAATTTACAACTGTGATTTATGAGCTTTTACTGAATTTTTACCAAAAATTAGCATAGAGAAAGGCTTTATGTAGCTGTTCAATTAAAAAAAACAAAAAGTTATGTAGAATGGCAATATTAGAAGTAACAATATATGTAGACATATAGTTAAAAATATATAACCAGTTACACTAAAGGATAATTATGTAAATATGTATATTAAACATATAATGATGATAATGAAAATAAAAAAAAATTGTAAGCAAACAGCTAAAAAAATCTATTCTGTTACATTAACTATATTAATGTTAAATTGCAAATATTTATGCCATTGGTTAATAAAAAATAAAAACAAATGTTCGTTTGTCTAAAAATTAAAAATAAGTAAAATGATTACTAAGTTGTAAGAAGTGTAATATATAGTTAAGGGCTAAAGCGAAATAAAAACCCAATATATGTTCGGTTATTTGAGAACTAAAAGTTAGTAGAACATTTAAGCTGTAAGCATAATAATTTATTTTGAATGCCAAAGGCTAATGCGTACTAAAAACCCAATATATGTTCGGTTGTTTATGAACCAAAAAAGTTAATAGACAGTTCAAGCAGAATTACTTAATTGGAGATATTTAAAAGTGAAAGTGTAAAGCTAATAAAATTCAAAACTCGACCATCGATCGCTTGTTTATATTAATTAAAGTGTTAGCAGTGCTAAAAATTTGTTTAGTTGTGCTAAAGGGTTGCTCTATTCCTTGAATAGCAAAACTAGAATAAAATTTTAATATTTCTCAGTATAAATTGAGCTCTATACTCCACGTAATATTTTAAATAAAGTGTGGGACACGAAAGAAAACCGGGCGGTCCTTAAAATAAAGGTTCATACTCTTAAGCAAGCGGAAAAGTAAAATTTGTGTACGCAAATAAATTTTATGTTATTTTATTTGTTATAATAGTTTGCCGTTTCACCTATAAAGTGCGCCAGCTAAGCAGTACGGAAAATTAATCGAGGATTTAGTAAATTTCGCACTGGTCCACTTGTAATTGGGATGTGCCTAGAGTCTCCATGCACTTGCCGCTAGAAGGTTCTAACTATTTCCAGTGGCGCCTATACATTTCGAGCATTTGTTTTCATTTCTATATAAATGCGTTGCGTTGAATTTGAATTATTATTTCGAAGTAACGATGGCAAGCAAAAGAGGAAACACAATTCGAAGCGGTGCACGTGAAGTTATTGCGAGCGTTATAGAGGCCTGTACTAGAGAAGCTGAAAATAATAGTTTGACTATTCCAATTCAAAATCGAACAGAACGCGCTGCATTTTACACTGATGTATCGGAAGGTAGTGTAAGAAAAATTCAAAGAGAACGTAATGATCGCTCATGTTCTACTTCACCTTTAAAATGTTCTGGTAAAAAAAGACTCCGATTATCATACAAAGATAAAATTGACGATGGTGATTTTCAAATAATTCGAGGAACAATAAAGGATTTTTATATAAATTTGAAGAAGGTTCCGACCTTCATACCCTTACTTCGTGCTGTAAAGAACAAAATAGATTTTCCGTACGGGTATAAAATCTTAAATCGGCTTTTACGATCAAATGGTTTTGTTTGGCGCAAGTGCCAAAATAAACGAAAATTGCTCATTGAGAGACCAAATATTTTTAACTGGCGGGTGGAATATCTATCAACTGTAAGGCAATATAGGCAAGAAGGACGCAATATTGTGTATCTAGACGAAACGAAAAACGGGTAGATAATGATATGACAGTGAACAAATGCTGGCAAAGTGAAAGTGTTAAAGCTTTAAACATGTTCGTTCTGTTGAAGATAAATACTGGGAAGTAGATGGCAAAATTGAAACGGTTATGGATGATTTAGTTATCACACTGGTATCTTCAAGTGACGACGATACCTCATCATTTTCAGAGAAAGACAACGATTTAGAAGGAATCGAACCATTAGAATCACAGCCGTCAACCTCAAAAATGGCTTAGAATATATATGCGTACATGTTTTATAAGAAAAACATACAAAAGTATGTTACCAAGTACATCATGCGAGGATTTCGAGATGAGATAGTTTTAAAACAGTTAACTGTAAAAAGTATGATTTTCTTATAGTTAAAATTTCATATTTTCATATTTCATATTATGATATGGTAAATCAGTTTTATCGAGCAAAATAATATTTTCTTTTAATTGCCTCTATAAATAAACTTTTTTAGAAATCACAAAGTTTTTTATATACAAAAAGGAAATCACGATCTTTTAAGTGGATAATCGAAATCAGTTTAGAAATTGAATGAAAATGAGTCACCGAAGAACCCTTCATCACCTTATCACCTATTCTAGCTGCAGAATTTCCCTTTCAAATTCATTTAAAAAAAAAAATTGTGGAATTCTTACAAATTTGGACCCAACTCCCTCAAAATTTTGGGATTTTTGACTTGACAGAAGTTAGTGAAAGAAAATTAACTATAGTCCGACGCCCAGTTAGTTTTTTTTTAATATCGAAGTTTATTTTGAAATAAACCGATAATGAATGTAACTTGATGTTTCAAGCAGTCCTTTTCATATATTTTTTAACAGCTACTGCATTATTAATAAAAGTTAGGGGTTGGTCTATCTCAGGTCTTGCTGTATATGTAAATTTCTCGTATTAATAATTATATCAAGAATCAAACATTAACGTCAATAAATACGGCCTAATCCTAATGTGTGTTTTTTTTCTTCTAGGTAAGTGCCCAAAGATGCAAAAACTGCCACTAAAAAAAATCCAGAATTACACTAAAAGTTTTTAAGCGGTTATTCCTTGGATAAGTATATCAGCGTAAGTTAATAATCTAAGTTTTTACTTTTTAGACCTTAATACACGGCTTTGTTTCACTAATACATACTTTAACAGATTTTTTTATAAAAAATTTGTAATTTTGCAAGTCAAAATGTTATGGAATTCGATTTGAAGATCTCCGAATTTTTTGGTATTACCTATCTCAGAGCGGTGCGTGGGAGATTATTTGACTTAAATGTGATCTTTGCTTTTTATTGAATGAGATGTAGTTTTGACTCTGAAATTCAAATTTCAGAAACTCAAACTTAATATTTTATTGCACCTTGTAATATGTAGCGCGAATGTTACATAGCTACATATTATAAGTAATGCAGTTTTAAAAATTATATATAATTAATAAAATTAATAAATATAAATAAAAATAAATAAGAGGGTATTTGGCACTAAGAGCTTACATGGCAAACTAGGTAACTGATCTATAGAGTTATAACCGTATAAGATCAGAGTATAGTTATTGGTTTTCACGCTGTCATAAATGGTATAGGGTGGCCGAAGGACCAGATTTTTGTCTAAAATATAATTTTGTGTTAAAATTTAGTAAAAGGAATCAAAACCCATTTCTATTGAGTCTAAACAATTCATCGACATATTTAAAATATGCTTGTTATGTTTAAATTCTCACTGACTATCCTTTATACAGAGGAAAACAAAATTTTTGGCTAGTTTTGAGTTTTGCTCATATATCAAAATTACTTTGTACATACTAAGTTGAATAAAACTTAGAGTCTGAGTTATAATTTTATTTACGTGGTTACATGTTTCGCTCTTACGAGCATCATATGACCTTAACACATACAAAAATACATACGTTACAAATGCAAAAGACAATTTAACATATATTTAAAAAATTGTATAATAGACTAAGACTTTGTATTTGATTCATCATAGTTACATTATTAACTGTCTTTGTGGCTATGGATAAATTCTTTGACTTAAGTTTTTACAGAATATTCAAAATAATTATCATTCTAAATTATTTAATTTGAGTTGGAAAGTGTTTCTATTGAATTTGTTTATTTGTCTAAATATGATTTATTTGTTTCGTCTCTGACTTTGATTTGAATTTTATTATTGATCTATCAACCTTCAACCGCAGCTAGATGGTTTTTATGTCCGTTGGAATATTTTTTTATTGTTCCGAAGAAATTTCTAAATTAAAATTAGATACTTTTATACCAACACATTTTTAAAATGTCCAAACTGACAAATTAAATAAAATATTTATTATACAACGTGTTTGAGTTGTTGTAAGTTTTGAAAATAAGTGTGGATCATTTAACATAATAGAACAAACATTTTATTATGTCTTTTAATGTATTGCCTTTAAACTAAAGCCCTTGGGATTTTGGGAATTTTACGAAAAAGTAAAAAAAAGGTTACGATATACATATTATTAAGACCAAAGAAATTTAATTCCATTTGAGACCCTGTATATCGGATATGAATTATTTTTATGACACTTTTTCTTTTTTGTAGTCGGACAATTCTTGTTTTGCATCTTGAGCTCCAACAATTAACATTATAATAATGCTACGGGGCATAACACGTTTTGTTTTTTGGAAACGAAGGGTTTACGGAATTACCTTAATTAACTTTTTTAATTTTTCACTCTATATTTGCGGCATTTATTTATGAATCTATCTGTATAGTGCAATCAGGAATAATACAATTATCATACTTAACCGGTAATGTAAAAGTAAAGGGGCAACTATACCAGTCTACTTGATCTGTTAGTAATAAGAACCCTGAGGAGTTTGCATTTCTTTATACTTTCTAGAGAATGGTATTGTACTGGACCCCGAAAAATATGTCCTCCCATTTCCGTCAGTCTGTGGGTCTGTCGTTCTGTCTTTAAAAAGCATAACTCGAAAACTACTTATCTGATTCACTTCAAATTTTGGGCAAAAATCAAGGGTCATATGGGGATAAAATGGTCCAGTATGTCTGAACAAAATATCGGCCTCACAAAATGTAAAAAATAATGTTAAGAAACAATTAATCGAATGGACTTTTTCAACAAAATTGTAAAATTTTTGTGTAATTCCATTATGGTGGAACAAAATGGCGACCTAGTGAAATGTTTAAAAATTCGGGGTACCAAAAACACTACTTTGCGAATTGCTTTTTGAAACTTTGCACACAAATCAAGTGGTAAACAGGGATAGATTGGTCAGTTGTTTGTATGAATCCTATAGGGCAAAACAAAATGACGCCCTAATAAAATATTTAAATCTTCAGTTAAAAAAAACTTCATAAAAGTCCTTTTTATTAAAGAAAATAATAAATTATATAATTTATATTTTATAAACTAAGTAAATAATGTTATAAAATTTCAGCTTATAAAATTTGTGTAAACCAAATTTAAATAATTGGTTAGGCTTGGAACACAATGGACCTTCCGTAAACGTTTAACGTAAAAACTAACATACAGAAACGAAACTAAAGAAACAAAGAAAAATAAAGTTTGACGTAAATGGACGGAAACGAAAGACGTAATTTTCATTGTGTTCCGTGCTTTAGGATTACGTTTCGACATCTGTCAGTTGTCAGTATTGACCAATGTTGCCAGATTTCAGTTTTATATAAATCGGTGATGTCAGTGCTGTTTTTAATCACGTAATTAAAAACCCATTTTAAAAAGTTAATTACAGCAAAAAACCTTTTTTTTCCAATAACTCCAAATAGCTCAAAGTTGTTTTGGACCTAAGGCCTTTTCGTTCCATATAGTTTTTCATTAAAATGAAGGTAAGTGCCCTATTGCAGTAAGTCTGGAAAATAGGTGTAGATCATTTATTCATTCATTAAAAAGGGTTAAAGGGGAACAATAATTATACCTTAACCTTAAAAGATGTAGTCTCTTTCGGAGGGAGACATGTTATTCTGTTTTAATTTGTGGTATCCCGTTTCTTCGTTTCAACCCCCTCGTGTCGTCAGCTCGTTAGAGCCCTCGGTGTTGGCGATTTTTTCGAAAGTACTAATGATGCGGTCGAGTGAGACTGACGTCTCGGTCGCGTCTCGTAATTAGTCGCGCGACACCGTTTTGCGGCCGCAGCGCCGTGTTCTCGGCTTTGTCGTTTGCAGCTTTACACGTATTCGCTTTGTTGTCGCAAAATTAATTAGATAAAAAGTAGCACAAAGGACCGAAGCGCGTTTTGTAGACCCCGCAAACTGAACACCCTCTCGACGAAGCAATGGCTGTTCTTGCTCTGTCGCTGCCGTTCAACCGAAATTTACTTTGGAACTAGGAATGATTTACACGTTAATTATTATCGCGTTACAATAGTTTATCTTTAGCGGTTTCACAGATATGGTGATCAGTGAACCAGTCAATGTCAATGAAACAAAAAGATCTGTATAATGTGTATAATATCCAAACTCCAAAAAGGATTTTTTTGGGACGACCGCTAATGCACAATAAAATTTGGCTAACTATAGACACGTGTTTCTGACTTTAAATTCTTCATCAGTACAGTCAACTAGTTAGAGACGAGAACAACTAGCGCCAAAATGAATCCAGAAAACTACGCCAGTCAGGTGTAAAAGAAACAGCAGAAGTAAAACTAACATTTGCGGTTACCAAGAGAACATCTGAAATCTTCGCCGAACTTCATACTCTATCACCACGGGGCAACATATAGCCACCTGTGGTGAAACTCATAGCCCAAGAGTAATTAAATAAATTTAATTACCCTTGATATTTCACACACACACACACACACACACACACAATTTCATTGTGTTTTAGAGGTCGTCTCAAAAAAAACCTTTTTCTACTTTACTATAGATATGTTAGCGTCTTGAAAAAAAATATATTAGAACAAACGTGGCCAAGAGCAATTGACTGAAAGAATATTTAAGTTTCTATATTGACCGCAAGGGGGCGAAGGTTGCTAGGGTGAACAATACATTTCAAAAATTCTACAAAAATTTCAAGATCTAGATATAACTTTTATTACCTCATTGAAATATGAGTTAATTTTCGATCATTTTGCTTCTAAAGTTACTGTCATGTCACCTAATAAGAGTGCGGAGCTGTTGACTTTCGAAAGATTTAAATCGCTATATCTTCTGAACACCTTATCCGAATTGAATAAGCTTAGGCTTATTTATAAGGGAATTTCAATCTGTTTTAGATTTCGGATCGAGTGGCACTTCCTAGTTTTTCACAAATTGGTTAGATGGCTCTGTTTGTAACAATTACAGTTTTTTAACAATTTTATTAAAATTTTTAAAAGGGACGTTATTCCTCTCCTGTGGTAGTTCTAAATAGTATTAAAAGATCGAAGTTTTGGTGACAACCACACATTGATATTTGTAGTTTTAAAGCTATTGCCAAATAAGTGAATTAATACGTATTTTCCGGACGATATGATTAACAACGAGGATAACTTTATATTCATGTTCTGCAATAAGATATTTTTCTTTATAAATTGATTTAAGTTGTTTTAAAAACGCTGTGTGCTGAGTGATGATAAAGTTTGTTCTGCATTAAAGCGCTTATATAATTGAGAAATGTGACTGTGCTACAGTAGAATGCGTTGCCCAGCAGCTGTGGCGTAATAAACAATGCATAACGTGTTAGAGTGTTGTATCCATTGCGTTGCAGAAACAAGCTAAGCTGTATCGTGGTAAGGAATGTATTCATGCTGCAGGGTATCCCAGTATTCTCATTGACGATTGAAATTGAAGATGATTGCTGCCAAACGATTGTTTCTATTGCACCTGGGATACTCAATTTCCATTAGTACTAGTTTTATCCATTCATAAATAATGTGTAAGTAAAATGTTCGCTGGCTCTTAGACTGATAGCGGCTCGTTATATTTTTTAAAGTAATGTCAAAGGGGACGTTTCAATTTAAAAATTTCCCCAAAAATATCAATTTTTAGAAATTAAGATAAATATATGATTTAACCTCGGATTCAACAATTAACCTTTGAAATACTTTGGAAAACTAAGAAAAAAAAGTAAATATTGAACTTCTTTTGTTTTAATGTATGCAAATTAATAAATATTTTATTTATTTTGTTATCCTTATGTTTTAATCATGACTGTAATAATTACGGGTTTGTTTTAAAAAATTTAAAATTATTTTTACTTATTGAAAGACTCTTATTTTAGAACCCACAAACCGGCAACAAGGAACGAAACTCACCTGCCGCTGCATTATTATGCAGATTCAAACTTCCAATATTGAAGAAAAATCTATTTTATTTTTACTTACTTTTATTAATGTAAATACACATTTATGTTTATATACAGTGAAGCATGATAGAACCCACATTAAGCTGCAACAATTTATCAAGAAGGATTTCCAGGCAAAGACAGACTTTTTTTGTGTCAATTATCAACGCGTACTAGAAGTAGGAAACGCAATTCCAGCGAACTATTTCTTCTTCTTTGTTCAGTTACAAATGCCTTGCTACATTTGTTAGTTCAAACCTATAACTGCCAAGTTATTAGACCTGGTCTAAATTGAAACCTCTTTAGTGTAAGACTAACGGCAAAATTAGCTTTAAATTTAAGTTAAGTTTTTTACTGAAAACTAAAACTTTAATTGTTACACGATAACTTTCGTTTCCTGCCTAACATTCTCCGGTATCCGCAAAATTAACATTGGTAGTAAACGTCAAGGATGTACCAGACAGATTTCCGGGAGCAGCGATATTATGGCGCAGTCGACTGGATGCGATATTACCTCCAGTTTGCACAACCTGTCATTTTCAGCAAAGCTTTGAAGTTTAACTCGAGCCTCGGGCGGTCGCCGAGTCGGTTTATGATATGTTTAATTCCCATCAAGACATCACGTTCAAGTCGTACACAACGCATGTATCGCGTATTGTACAGTACATACTCTGCGGTTTGCGCGATTACAGATGAGTTTTTTCGTTTCGGTGTATATTAAATATGTCTATATGCTATAAATATTTCGCTTTTGTCTTTTTTATCGAGCTGCGTTGGTAAAAGAGAGTGATGTGTTTGACAGTCATGTGTGTATGTATGTAAGTATTGATCTATTGTGTATTACCACCTACAGGCTAAAGGTCTGGACGGATTTTTATGAGTGAGACATCGAAAGAATTGTCCCGCGAGTGTTATTAGCTGGGTTTGTCTAAAAAAAATCAAAATAGCATAACTAGTATACAGGGTGTTCCAAAATATAAGCAATTATTTCACATTCAGCCTTATACGATCTAAATGCTTGATCTTGGAAGTAAATAAACGATCTTGAAAATAAATACACCGAAAAATCGGTTTTAGAGGCTGGTACAAAATTCGATCCTATCGGTGATAAGGTAGAGTTTTGTGAACTTTTTGAAATGCAGCGCGCACGATTTTTTGAATTTTTTTATCTATGGGCAAACTGCGAAGGCCAAAGGGAAGAGAAAGAAAGGGTGTGAATGCGGGGTTTAAAGACTTGCAGATTAAGAGAGAAAGGAAAGGCCTTTGCTGGTAACACATTGCATTAAGTTTAAAGTACCAAATATACATTTTTTTTAATAGAGAAATGTTATATGTAAGTACTATTTGCTACCAGATGTCACAGAGCAGTTACAAACAAAGAAAATTTCAATTGGCTAAATGTTTGGGTATTCCCTGTATATTATTATTTTTTATTGTATTATATAATATCCTGCAATTAAGTAAAAATTTGACCAATAGTGTAGAAAATAAAAACACCAGAGGAATGATCAAATCGGAAATGTGTTCAGATTATTTGTTTCGTTTAGATTGACAAACAAAAATCTTTTTTGGCTTTTTCGCAACTGAATAAAAATATTTAACTTTAAATTAATTGAAGCAAATATTTAATATAATTACATACCTCAACATGTAAACTAGTCTGCCTACGGAATGTTTCGATACATAATATAAACAATATTATTTAAGCAAGCATAAGAAATTATATCATTTACCTTAAGTTTTTATAGACACATAGTAGTTGTACAAATATTTTCATCCTATCGGGACACATCAGTGCGCCGATCGTAAAATTTCGATAAAAATTAAATAATAGAAAATTAATTTTAAAATTTGTGCACTGATGAGCCCCGATAGGATGAAAGTATTTGTACAACTACTGTGTCTATAAAAACTTAAGGTAAATGATATAATTTCTTATGCTTGCTTAAATAATATTGTTTATATTATGTATCGAAACATTCCGTAGACAGACATGTCTACATGTTGAGGTATGTATTTATATTAAATATTTGCTTCAATTAATTTAAAGTTAAATATTTTTATTCACTTGCGAAAAAGCCAAAAAAGATTTTTGTTTGTCATTGGTACTTTGTGCCACAGTACTTGGTTAGCCTAGTGGTTATCTTATATGAACAAACAGTTTGTATTTAAAATTATAAAGATTGCAGTAAATATAGACTTTTCTTATAGGGATAACTAATGCAATAATACAAAATATGGACTGCTTGGTGATTTTTTTTTCGAGACCGAGAGTCTCGAAGCGTAGTCTCGGTCTCGCATAGCCAGTTCCGAAACTAATTGAAAACTATCGTCCTTCGTCTTGATCTCGATCTCGTTTCGAAAATGGTCTCGTGGTCTCGCGAACCCCTAATTATAATGATCTATGTTTTTTTTTTGTTTATTTGACTGACTTCAAAAAAGGAGGAGGATATCAATTTGAACCTATGTATTTTTTGCATGTATGTACATCAATTACTCCGCGATGATTTGATCAGTTTGGATGACATTTTCAGGAAATATTGAGGATATTATTGGAGTAGTCTCATATAGCAAGCATATTTAAAAAATGTAAAAATGGTGGAATGGCCCCATCTTTAATTGTTTCACTGAGCGCCGGAGGCAATATATATTGCGTTCACCATATCATCAGGAAAAAAATATACATGTTAGTATCGTGTTTCCTATGGTTTTCTGGGTTTTTAATGGCACGAAGATCAATTTTACTTATCTTTTTAAGTTTTGACAATTTTTATAACCTTAATTCGGTTATTCTGGCAAAATTTCATATGCAGCGGACTTAGTAACTACTTATTTATTATATTAGGGACTTCCAAAAAACATAAATTTAGGCTTTAAAATTTAAAACTTTGTATAAAAAGAACTAAAATGGATGAAACAAAATTTTTATAAAAAAAATAGAACCGACTTGTCAAAGTAACTAAGACCGTGTTTATTTAATGGGGTATATATATATATATATATATGTAGACACTCGATAAATAAATGTCCTTTTGTGATTAAGTAATTAAGAATTAGTGTGACGCCGATTTCATAAAGTCCAATTTTCAATGTGTATATTATTTTTTACTTTTTAGTGCCATTTTTTTAAGTCGGTTCCATTTTTTTTAAAATTTTTGTATTTTGCTAGTTAGGCTAGTTTTTTAGTGTGTACCTAGGCTCGCTGCCCTTGGCATGTAATTACCATTGTTTTGTAAAGTGTACCAATAAAATAAAAATAACAATATATATATATATATTTACAATTTTTTTGTCCTAGATCAAGGAATTGGGTAAAATCGAGTTTGAAACAAAAGCACATTTTACGTTGTTAGAGAAAACTTTCAAAATTTTGACATGACGTACAATTTGCTCTGATATATGTTCAGACATTTGCAGATCCGATATCTCCGCAAATGCTTTAAGAGCAGTAAAAGTGGATATGAATCAAATACCATCACTGCCACTTTTTGGTAATTAAGTCTTAGAGAGAGAATACGTCGTACCTTTTAACCCTTTACCAAGATACCGAGTAATAAAGTAAAGTGCGTCTCCTATTTGTATTTGTTTTGTGGTTTCTTTTCCGATATTAATATACTAGGTCTAAGCAGTTAGGTTTTTGTTTTTTTTTAATTTTAACAAAAGCAAATAATTCATCCATGTAGTAAATAATTCTCCTTTATAACGCTGGGATGTATGTTATATTCTGATGCTCTTTTATTACTCTTGTTGAAAATTAAATTGACTTGATACATTTTCCGACGAGGTCTCTAATTTTTTGCAACTATAATATTATTTTAGCAAGATTTTTTTGACTATCCTATAAAATCCAAGATATTTTAGTTAAGAAATTTATAAAAATATAAATAAAAAAGGGACGGGTGGAATGGGGAGCAAAGAACCTTGTCCAGTTTAACGCCACTTGAAGTCAAAGATTTCTTTAACCTAGTTGGTGTCATTTTTCAGAAAGATCTTCGCATGATCACATCACCTCAATTTTCACAGCAGATGCGAAGAAATTGAGTTCCTCTTTCCGAAAATGCTTTTCTTCTGCCAATTTGTATGCCCTTTACACTTCGCTAATCAGACCCAGCTTTAAGTTATTGCTCGCACATATAGGGAGCAGCCTTTCCTTAATCCCTTAATATCCTTGACTCTATTCGCCTGATTGATGATCCAAGCATCACAAAGAAGCTTGCATACCTAGAGCATCGTCGAATTATGGGCGATCTGTCTCTGTTTTACCGGTACTATCAGGGATTCTCTTCTGATGAATTATCATCCATTATGCTTCCCTTCACCGTCTAAGTGCAAAGGCAAGGATCTCTCACTTTATTGGCTTCTTTATTCCCGGAGTGTCCCCATTATGGAATGTGTTAGGTCCTACCATTAAATGCCTTTTCTTGTTCTCCTAACCTGCAAGTCTTTAAATCCCGCATCAATAAACATTCCCTGTTTCCACTTAAAGCAACTATGGTAGCTAGCACTTAGGCCCTTGGCCCCTGGTCCGCTCCGGCGCTCACAGATAAAAAACGGGTAATAAACTCAGCTTAATTAAAACCGCGAGCAAAATATTAAACAAAACATACTATTCCAGCTTATCGAGCAGAATAATCCTTTATCTTCAGTATGTTCCAATCATTGAACCTTCAAGTCAGTATAACTGGGAAATAGCATTTTATTACTGTCACTATTAAAGACGTCGTAAAAACGGGTCGGACTTCTAAAATCAGCAGAAAAGAAAACTCAATCCTTCAGTCAGAGCTGTGTTATGGGTTAGTAATTTTATGTTGCAGCATTTATATACGATAAACAAAAGATAAATAAGGTCTCGCTGATAAACAGCCGTTCTTGCAGTCTCGGCTTTTTCGCTGAACCACAATATAATAAACCAACTTTATGCCACTATAAACGTCAAATAGAAATGTACACAGATATTATAGAAATAAATTTAAGAGCTTTATTTCTTCTCTTTGGGAGATTCCATTCATATGCCATTAGCTTTATTTGGCTTGACGCGCTTTTGTGTCGACGTGGACGTCAAGCCGTTTTTAATTAACTGAAATATAATAAAATGTGTTTTAAAGGAAATATTCATATGTTTAAACCGATTCAACGTGTACAGGGTAATCCATAGGAAAGTAAAAATATCTCGGTTATTAAGAAACAGAAAAAATGTTAAATATAAAAATAACAAGAATTTGTACGAATAATTTAGATTTATTTTTTAAAAAACAATTGAGCAAATAAAAGAAAACTAAAAATATAATGGGTTAATGACTCATATTTTTCTAAATTTTCAGATTCTTCTTTATATAGCATGTATCACATGCAAAAATTATAACCGTTTTCGAGATATTAAGGTGAAATATCCAATTTTTCTTTACTTCAAACAGGCTTTATAAAAAATCCATACCTGTACCACGACCGCCATTAAATTACACCTTTGACTCCTAACTTTCGTTGGGAGAAAAATGTTAATGCATATTTGCTTCACGTTACACCAACGTCTCAACAAGGATACCATTATCCCTGCCTGGAGGGTGCCTTGCAATTGCTCAGGCGCCATGGTTTATTTCAGTCAAACGACAATCGCGATTTCGCTCTTTTTAGAGCTTATCAGGTTGCCATATACTAACGAGCCCCGTGTAGGGCAGAGCCACAGTGGTTTCTGTGATGATTCTAAAACGTCCTGTTTTTAGCGTATTTAGGAATAAGGAAAGATTTTTCACTTCTTTTTTTATAAAATTCCTTAAACATTTTTTTATCTTCCAGGAACGCTACCAACAGTTACAGCACATAACGACACCAGAACATCTCAGAACTATTATTAGAGATGTTTTTCGAACTGCCTGATTTTAAATCAAATTGCAATAAATAATAGTTAATATGAATGAAATAAAGTTGAAGTTCTAAGGAAAAAATAAACTGTTCTGTTTGCCCTAATTTCCTAAAATATTTTAAATGTATTACAATAGAAAAAAATTATAAGTACTGATTTATTCATGATGAAAATATTGCTAAACTAGTATAAAGGTACACAACTTTTTTTAACAAAAACATAACTATTCTATTAGTCTACTTGTAACAAAAAAATGGGTAAATTTCCTTTACCCGTAATTTCCTTCGTTATGAATCTTTCTTCTATTAGGAATAGTAGTTGGTACATTGACACATACCCCCATTTTGTTGTGTGATGTTGAATTCGTATATCACATTTATTTTTCCGCAAAATTTAAAGTCCATTGAATAAGATTTTTTTAAAATTATTTTGCCTCCATTTTGTTCCGGCATCTTGAATTCGTACCACAACTCTACCAGTTTATCTCTATATCACACTTAGTGCTTGTATAAAATTTGAAATTATTCTAATAAGAAATTTTTTTTAGGCCGATTTTTTAAATAATTTATTTGGCCGCCATTTTGTTTTTCTATCTCAAAATGTTATCACTTTACCTACAAATAGAGTTGACATTAATATCTAAACTAGCAATTTGTCACATTTTGTGATTGTAATACGATAAACAGAATGTATTTGAGTTTGTGTTTTTTAATATAATGGGAAAACTAATAAATAAAAATACAAATTTCATTACGATAAATGTTCTGTTACAAGGGCCTATCCAAGTACCAAATGCTTACCTTATAATAGATTTATCGTATTATTACAATTTAAACAATATCTACAAAGATATTGCCAAATAAATATATTTATATATAAATTGTGTTATATATGTGTGATTGAATACCTTACAATTTACCGAGTTTTTAAAATGTATGTTTCTTCATATTCATTTTGTATATATTTTCTACAGTTTTTCTACCTTTTTTTTGCATTTGTCGAGCCGCAATTCACTATTATCTTGCTCATGCGCAAATAAGAATCTATTATATATATATATATATATATATATGTATATATTACATATCTGACACTCATTTAGTTTGAAACAGATATATTTTTTTAATCTCCACAACTTTTTTGCCAAGATCTAACATACATATATACATACGTATATGAAAACATTTATTTACTTACCATACCTACTTAAACAATATTACTATTTCGATATTCCACTCCACCATTTTTTAAATTTTGCTTTTATTTGTTGTTAATTTAGTTTTTTTATGATTTTTTTTTATTTTGTGTGAATCTGTTTACATAATCTGTAAAAAAATCAATTATCACATTTATCACATAAAAAAGGTCTTTATTACAGAAAATGTAATTTTTTTATTTTACTACTTCAACATTTAGTTAAGCCACCATTGACATATAAAATTGACAAACTTTAACCAGTTCATCCCTATTCCACTCTTAATTTTTGTGCAAAATTTCGACTTAATTGGACTAGTAGTCTTTTGATAATAATATTTTAAATCAACTTTCACCAACTATATAATCACGCTATATCACACTTGATTTTTGAACAAAATTTAAGGTATCGGTAAATTGGATTAATATATTTTTAGTAATAATTTGTTGCTGCCATTTTGTTCCCATATCATCCCCATGTGACCCTTTATTTTGGACCCAAATTCAAAGTCAATCCGATAAGTAGTTTTTTTGTTATGCTGCGAACAGACAGACTAAAACGTGAAGATTTGAAAAAACTTCGGAGGATAATTTTTTTATGAATACAATAGGTTCTTTCCTCTTACAAGGAAAGTAAAAACAAATAGCATTCTAGTGTCTAGTGAACATAAAACAATATAAACACATCATAAACCATATGTATATAAGTAATAATAATAAAATAACTAAAAAGTGGGTAACTAATAATTAAAACTAAAAAGTTTTAAAGTATGTCGAGATTCTTGTGTTAGCATAAACTTGACCAGTTGAACAAAATAATTGTTCACTAGCTACAGGTGTGAGGTGTTGATAAAAACGTTTTTGCAGCCTGTTTTAAGCGTAAATAAGGACTAAAGCAGAGATTGTTTTAAATAAGATGTCAATTATTCAATTCAAAATTGAAATAATAGCCGAAGGTGGCCGAAGCCGAAGCCGATTAGTCCGTCAGATTCTACCTACAAAACAACACAAGGTACGACTTAAAATATGGCTCACCATGCTTTCTGGACTGTATTGAATAAAAATAGGATTTTTCGAAACAAGCTTATAAGTACCATCGCCAAATAAACTGTTCCGTTTGCCATAATTCTCTTGAAATGTTAAATGCTCGGTTAAATGTATTACGATAGAAACAAATATTTGATACAAGTGCTAATTTATTCATGATCAAAATATTGTTAAACCTGTATAAAAGGTGCAACGTTCAGGCCGCCATGAATCGTCTCAAGCCTCAAAACACATTACTAGCAAATCAAAACACGGCCTGCAAAAACACCAAGGCTCATTAAAGGTTGCGCACTCTTCGATTACCTTTAATATACTCTTCACATAACCCATTAGCGACATGCCTTCGATGATTTACATGATCTCGTTACATGTTGATGCCTCATTATGCGCAAGGAAATGTCACATTTCAATATCTCTAGTTTTTGTTCGCTCGTTTCTTGCATGAATAATGCTTAGTGCTTATCGTAATTGTATGGGAATACATAAGTATCCCATGACACAGAATATATCCCAGAAACTGGACTGGATTTTTTTGTTCTGACGGATGCTCAGATGAGTTTAATTTTTTTTTAGAAAGATAAAATCGGCTTCAGAAAAGCACTGAAAAGTAAAAAACAACATTTTAATGCGTCTTAAAAATTTTACTTACCAAGTCGCTGCCAAACTTCTATTTGCTTGGTTACTGGGAACCTTCTAAGGAAAGTCATGTAGATATTTGATAATAGTTGTTTTTCTTTTAAATGCATATTTTTTTGAGAGATTTTATGGTCTAAAATGTAATTTTTTGATTTTCATTGGTTTTTTGATGTCGGTTATACTTTTCTCAAAAATATATATTTTTATCATTTCTAATTTTTTATTTTTTTATTTTTTATTTGTATTTTTCATTTTATTTTTTTATGTTTACTTTTATTTTATTTGTTTTCTGTTTTTATTTTTATAAATAAATAGATACTTTCGATTTTTTTTTATTTTCTGCATTATTTCGTAACTATATCAAGGGTACTTAAAAATGTTCACATTTTAGATAAGATTATTTTAATTGATTAGATTCTATATTTGAATTTTAAAGGGTGCACAATAAAAACTCTATTCAACTATATACATAATACGGCTTTTTAATATATTAATGTGTTCACAAACACAACTAAATTATTTATTATCGCGCATATGTCTCTTATAGCTTAGCAAGCTTTTTTCGGCCCTAAAACTTTCTTGGAATGTTGCTTTACAACGTGGTAAAAACCTTATTTAAATCGGCTCAGTAGTTGCAAAAAAAATCGCGGACATACACACATACATCGGTTAATGAAAGTATCATTATATTTTGGCAAGATCTGCATTTCATAATCTTGTCCCTGGAGCATAAAACACAATAAAGAATTCTTTTTCATAATTTGTTTAAAGAGATTGTCGGAGTAACTCTAAACCCGATTTTCGTTTCCAGGTCTTACTTATCGATGATAGAATGTCCCAATAAAAACATGTTTATGTTATTGTTTATTGAAAAACTCTGGGTTTTCCAATATTCTGCCATAAAACTTTATTATACATTTTTTGTTCAAGACAAACAAAAAAAGTTTTATGGTCAAATGTCAAAAAACAAAGAAAATCAAATATAATTCGAATATGAAATAATTATTTATTATTTTAATAATAACTTTTTACTTAAATTTACTTCCTCGTTATTTGTTTTGGGTCAAATCCTATTTTCATACTACCTACCCAATCGGCTTAAAATTTGAAATATATCCATATTTTCGATGACACTACAATATTTTTCATCCAAATTTGTCAAAAACCATAATTTTAATACAAAATGCGACCAAAAAAAACATCACCGTATTGTTATAATAATCTGATCTGATTATGTCTGTTTAAGCTGGGTGGAGTTCTAATATCTCCTCACCCTACTCAAAGTTACGCTAAGCTTACAGCCATAATGTCTTGAGGAATAAAATATGCTTTTTTTAACCAAAATGTCAAAAACATTGATGTCATCATGCACGTCATACATAAACAATCATTTCGGTTTCTTAAGTAAGAGTAAATCTTAAGGAAGATAATCTTTCGGCAAAAAGCTTAATAATTTAACAATACTGGTTACATCACATAAGTGCTGGAACGCTGAAATTAAACTTTATAGAGGCTCGAAATTTAAGAACCCGTAAATGTTTGAGGTAATACATTACATTGTTGTCAATATGTCAATAAAGGCCTGTTTCACAATATGTGCTGACCAAAAAATCTGGGTTAGTAGCTATAGATAAAATTGAAAATTCACCTTCTCAGCTATAGAAACCGCAGTAAATAACCATAACCCATTGGTTACCTGACCACACATTGTAAAACTAGGCCTGTATCTTAGAGACTTTTTGTATAATAAATCGTTTATTTTTTTATTGTTACTGTTATTATTTCACCGCAGTGAGCCTTTCTTGTCCTGTGAATAATCTTTAATAGAAGTAATAAATATCGGAACAAAAACATGGAAATATGTCGCTTTCTAAGTTATTCATCGGTGAAAATCTTCACTAGATCAACCCTATACTTCTTTCTTTACAGGAATGCACCTCGCTGCATTAGCAACTGATTTGCAATTAAAACAAAACGCTGTACTCAAGTTTTTACAGTTTTAATATTTTACTGCTTTTATTCTTTTTACATAACTCAATAGAAAATAGTTAACGTATTAATTACTTACGGTCAATTACATTAGTTACATTAGTATGGTTAGGTTACTATTTTTATCGTCTTTTATATCGTTTTAAAATATTTTAGTGACCCACAAGTGTGGTTAATAGATTATTGGTTTATATTAATGTTGATTAGTAATTACAAAGAAGCTAAGATTAAAACCCTTAAAAGAAACTTTTTAAATGACAAGCTTTTATTAACATTAACTAAAGAAGAGAAAATACTTTTTTGCGTCTCCACCTCATTTGTTTCGATGCAGACCTATATAGGTGACTAAAAAATAAAAACGTGTGGTATAAATGTTGTATTTCGCAATATGCGAGAAAATACTTTGCCCTACGCTTTTATTTTGTGAACTACTAAGCCTGCTTCATACCAAATGAGAGGCGACACTATTTTTTCTTTTTAGATCATTTTAATAAAAGGTTGCCATTTAAACATTGTTTATTTATGTTGTTTTTCTTAATATTTTTGACTTAAAATAGCTGTAAAATAGCAAATTGTAAATTCCTTTAAAAGGAAACATACTCGGATGTATATCAAAATAAAATTTGGCAGTTTGGCGCAGTCGGTAGGATTTTGTTGCAATGCAGCATTTGTATTAGAAGAAACATGTCTATCACATATTTCACAGTATTAATAAAATCACGTTGTCTTTTTTATTTTATACGATAAAGGATAGCTTACGCTAGATTTTGATTCGTAATGCTCAGAATAGGTACAGAAAACTAGATAAAATCAGTTTGATTTTGAAGCACTATTTTCCCCATGCATTCATTTCGCTTGTCCGTCGCTTTAAGTGACTAATTCCTCACAATAATCCAAGTATCTAGCTAACGAATGTACTGTCAACCACTTGTGCATCTGACTTCTCCTATCCCAACAGAACCTCGAAATGTAAGCGCCCAGCAAAAACTCGGAACTATTCTCCTCTAGCACAGGTATTCATTTATTAGCAACTGATTTACAATTAAAACAAGTGGCAGTACTCAAATTTGTGGAAAGTGTTTATATTTTACTGATGTTCCCCGGTAAAATATATTATTTAAATAAAAACTTGTCATATAAACAGTGTATATATATATCTTATTTTTATTAATATTTTTGACTTAAAATAGTCGTAAAATAGTAAATTGTAAATTAAAACAAAACAACAAAATGTGGACTATTGGTGCAGTCGGTGGGATTTTGTTGCAGTGCAATTTTTTTAGATGATACACAGCGTTTGCATCTCAAACAACGTTTATAAAGTACAATAAATTTCGAATCGTAATTCTTAGAACGGTCATTCATCACATCTTTAGAAGTTGATATTTTGATTGGCTATGTATCATTTTTAAAAATGCACTTAGATCAATAAGTAAATAAAACAACTAGATGAAATCAGTTTGATTTTATAACGCTTGCTTTTTTCCATACATTCAATATTTCCCTTGTCCAAATCCCAACTTCAAGTGTCTAATTCCACACAATAATCCAAACATTTAACTAACCCATTTACGGTCAACCACTTGTGCATCTGACTTCTCCTACCCCAACAAAACCTCGAAATGTGAGCGCCCAGACAAATATTGCATCCTCTGGACGACACTAGGATCGACAAAACTCGAACTGTTCTCCAATAGCACAGGTTATGATATAATAATTCATAAGTACACACGGCGGGTATGAATTGTTACATTGTAATGCGACCGGCCTAGTGGGCCAACGCCACCCCATCTATTAACGCACCCTTTCGGTCGTCGAGGGGGGTTTAGTCGGCGGAATCAATTTGTGCAATTGGTAAAAGGGGGTTAGATGAGGAAGAGATGGGAAATTACGACGTTTGCATAAAAGGGGCCGTATGATTAAAAACTCGTCTGTGCCGCCGGAAGATGCGAGGCGACGGCAGCAGGTTCGATCGGGACCGACGCCGGTGCTGACAGGCGCAAAATTGCCGAAGGGGGTGATTTTTTATCGTTCGGAGATATGCCCGAGATACTTTTACTCTTTAATGCTTAAATTGGTGTAAGTTAACAGTAAATTTCGTAAAATAAAATTGAACTTCTATGTCTTGTTTTAACGCTCCAAAATGATAATTTGTGTCTGGCTTTTTTTTATTTGTTGTAGGAATCCAAAAAGAAGCAGTCAAATTTAAAAAAAAAGTCGACGTTTCGTAATTTAGTATTGCGCCTTCAGGATGCTAAAAAAGATACATAAAAAGATATGACTTTATAAGACAAACTTATTAAAATAGTACGGTAAATGGTTTTATTATTTAACATGAAATCCTGAAAGATTCGAATATTATTACATGCAGAAAATAAAAAATAAATCAATATTTTTTGTTTGAAAGACAATGCACATTAAAAACTAGAATCTAGAATCTAGAATATTTTATGTGTTTGACTTTCATAGTCAAAGCGAATAACATATAGGTAAAAAAAGTGAAATATCACATCAAAACCAGTACACAACAAATAAGTAAGATCACGATTTAACCTGGCTTGTTCAGTGGTCGTTTAAGAATAGCAAATATCAAATTTTTATTCTTGTTATAGGATAAAAACTGCTGTCCCCTCTAAAATTTATTTACAACCTACACGAATATACCACTTAGAACTCTAGCGTCATTTCTGGGATCTCCACTGTATTAGTTAACAAAAGTTTTTGCCAGAATGATATATGAATAAAATGTCTGTCAGGGACGAAAAGTATGTGCGTAACTATTTTCTATTCGTAACATCTATTAAAGATATTATACTTAATGACTTAAAATAGTTTCACTAGATCTCACATCCCTCTTTACTAACATTCTAACAGATATTGCTATTATTGATAATCCTCGTGATGATAACCTTTGGTTTGGGAATGAGTAATTACTTATCACCAGTATGCTCAGACTTAGTAATACAAGATCTTCAGGAATACTGTATTAATCTCCCTTTTTTAGTTAAAATTTTACAAAAGGTACGTTGATGATATAACTTCTATTCCTAAAAATGAGTATGACATACTGCTAAATACTTTTCGTAGTTATCATAACAAACTTCAGTTCACTAGCAAGCAAAATAATAGTATTTCATTTCTTGACCTTCTGGTAATTAAAAATGTGACGGAAGCATATAAACTGACTGGCATGATAAACCAATTTTTCAGAACGCTTTTTAAATTATTCATCTTAGCATCCTTTTAGGCCGAAAATTAATAGCATTAAAAATCTTAAACACCAAGCACTAACACTATCCTCGGTAAAATACCGTAACAAAAACTTAGAAAATATAAAAGATGTGCTGTTTAAAAATAATTACTCTCTTTCGTTAACTAAAAAGATTCTTTGGGGTAAAAATATCGGAATGGTTAAAATAAAAACAGATAATAACACCAACTTCCATATATAGACAGTTTATGACAAAAAAATAAGAACTATTTTCTTAAACCATACCACTAGAGACAATGCTAAAATTAAGCTTTGTATAAGACACTCAAAACACATTTTTTACTCAAAACGTAAAGCTAAAAAATAAACAAGGAACAACAAGCTAGTGTTATATATCATATTTCTTGTTTACAAAATCAGAAATATATCACTACCCTCGGTAAAATACCATAGCAAAACCTTACAATATATAAAAGATATGCCGATTAAAAATAATTACTCTCTTTCATTGACTAAAAAGATTCTTTGGGGTAAAAATATCGGAATGGTTAAAATAAAAAGAGATCATAACACCAACTTCCATATATGAACAGTTTATTACAAAAAATAAGAATGATTTTCTTAAACCAGACCACTAGAGATAATGAGAAAATTAAGCCTTGTCAAGACACTCAAAACACATTTTTACTCAAAACTTAAAGCTAAAACAAACAAGGAACAAATGGCTAGTGTTATATATCATATTTCTTCTATACAATATCAGAAATATATCACTACCCTCGGTAAAATATCATAGCAAAAACTTAGAAAATATAAAATATGTGCTGTTTAAAAATAATTACTCTCTTTCATTAACTAAAAAGATTCTGTGGGGTGCAAATATCGGAATAGTTAGAACAAAAACAGATATAACACCAACTTCCATAACATAGAACGAAAGCTTTCTCGGCTGTGGTCAACTAAGAAATCATGGTTTTTGGGATTAGATCGTGTCAAAATGGAATAACTTTCCGACGTTTCGCCTTCGATTGCACGATGTATCTTCAGGGATATTTACTTCACGAAATCGAAACACTGAATGTGTGTGTGTTCCGATCTTGTGAAGTAAAGATTCCTGAAGATGCCTCGTGCAATCGAAGGCAAAACATCGGAAACTGATTCCATTTTGACACAATCTAATCCCAATGACCATGATTTCTTAACTAACTTCCATGTATAAATAGTTTATTAGAAAAAATAAGAACTGTTTTCTCAAACCATAATGAGAAAATTAAGCTCTGTGACAATAGGCTCAAACACATTTTTACTTAAAGCTAAAACAAACAAGGAACCAAAATCTAGTGGTGCATGTCATATTTCTTGAAATAGTATATTGGTCAAACGGGTAGATACCTCAAAGAGAGAGCATAAAAATCTTTTGAAAACGAATCAATCCAACAGCTTTAAAGAGAGATTAAAAGATAACTGTGTGATATTATAATGATTACAACAGGTCGGAAAAATTGCCCTCTTAAAACAACAAGTTGTATTAATTTGTTATAAATCAAGAAAGCAAATAAATCGCACATTTTTATCGCTACTTTGTATTACCATATTTGATAAATTATTACAATCGGATTTGCACTTTTGTATCGTATATTGTAAAATAAATATTATTTTTTTAAAAATTATCTACTGTCCATTTTGATATAACACAGTGGCAGTATTTAGTAGTAGCCATTTTATTAAACAAGTAAACGAGAAGGCTATTCGACTGCGGACTAACGAAAATCAAATTTCGGGACGCCGCTAACCAACGGGTATCCCGTTCTTCGGAAAAAGGGAGCAATGGGACTGGGGACAGGGGGGGATGAGGTCAGCGGGAGCACAGGAGCAGCGCTAGCCGGAACGAATACTTTCCTGTTGACGCTAGAACTGATGAAATTCCAACCGCGGGCGGCCCGATCGCCCAGCCCGAATAGTTACGACTTGCTGGAATTCAAATACGCCCGATATTACACATAGCGCGGATTGTTGGCCCGGCAGGAATTCTCGCATAAATATTTCGCTCTAAGCTGTATACTTGCAGGAGCAAGAAAGTATCGTATTTGTAGAGCTTTTCAGTATTACCCGGATTCTGGAATGACAGCGTCTGCTTCGGAGGTTTTTTAGCAAACGCTTCAAACATGATCGTATATAATCGTTTGACAAAAAAACATGTTGATTTTGATATTATGGTATAATAATAAATGAAAAATTAAATTAACTTAAATAACTTCCTTTCTTAGATTTTTTAAAGTATTCCGCAATATCTGGTTTATTTTATAAAGCTAAACATTTTTAGTAACGAACATTTCCTTGTAGGGAAAACTAAATAATAAACATTTTATTTATGTACAATTGCGTTTTCTCTCATTTTCCTTGAGAAAATAAAAGATTTATTATGTTCGGAATTCATATTTTTTTAAGAAAGTACTAACCAAACTATGTAAAGAATACGAAATAAAATAAAAATATTCAAATAATTGGTTTTAATTCATCCTGTCGAGTAATAATTGGACATGTTTTATGTTAAAATGCCTCCTAGTTTTACTACTATGCATATATATAGGCTTCTTTAAATTAATGTAATTATTATTAATATGTATTTTATGCGATAAATCGATGAATCTAATGTATAAAAAGTTCGCAGTCACCAACACTTCAGTCTCTATTCGGACGCGAGAAAGAAAACTTCGTAAATGCCAAATGTGATTTTGGCGAAACGTCAGCAAAACTGGTGTTTTCAGAACGACAGTAGTGAACGGATGTACACCCGGAATGAAAACACATTATATATATATATATATATATATATATATATATATATATATATATATATATATATATATATATATAAGTTGAGTATTCGTCAGTATTAGTCACTTAATATGCAAGGTGAGAAAGAAATTACTACAAATATTTTAACAGGTAAAAGTACAATTAATTTAGAGCAAAACCTCAGAATTGACGAATTGATTTGTTTTAGTGGAACTCCGGCTTATCGATTCAATCCCTCTAGCTCAGGGATGCTCAAACTTGAACTGCTGGCGATCTACCTCAATATTTTTAGACTACTTACGGATCGACTCTGAGAGGCTGCAAGTATGTGTGATGCAGGGTTGTCGTACATACACGATACATACACCTTACCTACCTACCTACCTACCTAGGTAGGGTGTACCGTAGCATATATAGATATTAGCTTTCCGCACAATATACATTATTTTAGTCAAGGTTTGGGTTGGGTTTAGTTAGGTTCTTCTCTACAATATCAATGAAAAAACTCATAGTTATTCAAAATTGCGAGTTTATTGGTTGTTACAAAACAAAAGAGTTACATATGGTGTTACACTTAACTAAGGAGTGACTTTGGATGTTGAAGCGTGGCACTGCATGTCCTCAGCATACTTTTCATAAGATGGTACGTAACCACTGAGTGCTAATCACAAGCATGATGACATATGATCGTCAGTTAGTCGATTGCGATATTTTGACTTAATTATCTTCATTTCAGAAAATGCAGACTCGCAAAAGTAAGTTGACCCAAACATTGCTGTCAGTTGAAGGGCGATTTGCCTTAGATTCGGATATTTATCTTCAGATATAAAACACCAGAGATTTGTATCAGATGCTGTAGCTTTGAGATGTATATCTGATATAATCTGCACCAACTCATTTTCAACAGAACATGAGTTCATATTAAACTGACTTGCTATTTCAGTAGCTAATTCCTCAATGTTTTTACATGAAAAAGGATAACTCATAAATGATGCTACATTTGCCAATTTACTACAATCATAAAAACGCATTTCGAATTGTCCCAAAATATTTGATAATTCAGCCTCATACGTATCATAATTCAACTGAGGAATCCTTGCTTTGAAAGACGGAAAATGTTTCAGATTCTTTCTTTTCAGTTGATCTATCATAAGTTGCAATTTACTTTTGAATGTGTTTACTGCGCTAATCATCTCATTAACAGTTTTTCCTTTACCTTGAAGCTCCAAGTTAATGGTGTTTAAGTGCATTGTGATGTCAGTCAAAAATGCGAAATCAGTCAGCCATTTTTCGTTTTTCAACATCTGAGTGTCATCACCTCTTTCGTCTAGAAAAGCTGTTATTTCGGGCAATAATTCTCGAAACCTTTCTAGTAATGTTCCGCGACTCAACCACCTGACGTCCGTGTGAAGACCTAAATCAGTGTGTTCAGCTGACTCCCTATCTTCCAACTGCAACTTAATGAGCCGCCGCGCCGTTGCAAGCTACGTGCATGGATGGAATTCACAATTTTTGTTGCAATGCCCATAATTTCCTCCGTGTTTAAAACTTTTGAACACAAAACTTGTTGATGTATAATGCAATGGATTGAAAAAAATGAAGGCAATCTTCATTAGCTCGACACAATGCCACAAAGCCGTTTTTGTTTCCAGTCATTGCTGGTGCTCCATCGGTTGTAATGCACATTAATTTATATATTGGTAGCTTGTAGTTTTTTATAAAATTGAAAAAAACGTTACATATATCTTCGCCACGCCTTCAGAGGAATGATTGTCAAAAATTCTTCCTTAGCCAACATGTCATCGAATACCATCCGAATAAAAATACACAGCTGGGCAGTGTCTGTCATATCGGTGGATTCGTCGAACTGTAAAGAAAAGTATGTACATTCCATGATATAATTTTTTAGTTTATCTGCCATGTCCTGACTCATGACTTCAGTACGCCTTGTGACGAGATAACTGAAGTTCTCTAATAGCCGAAATGCTTCCTTCACAACCGATCCATCTTCGAATGGTTTCTTGTGTTTCGCCAATATATGGGATATTTTAAATGACGCGATCGTAGCAGCTTTTGATTGTTTGGCTGGTCTTGTGAACATGGTTTGTTCTTTTTTCAAACAAGATATCAAATCACGCACTTTTCGTTTTCTTAATTCACTCTGTGGCGGAAAATCCTTTTCATAGTTTTTATGATCCGTTTTTGATGCCTCTCTAAGTTACCACGCTTAGGTATTGCAACTGACGCACGACAAATAAGACAAATGCACTTATCCTTCACCATTCAAAACAAAATTTCGTCCTCTAAATAAACTAATAAACTTTGTATCGACGTAGTATTGCCTTCAAGTTGCAATTCAGAATGACTCCAATTCCTGCAGGCGCAACATTTATATCGTGTGAACGATGAAGTCTCGAATGTCTAAAATCCGAAAGTCCGAAATTTCTAAAAAAGCGGCAAGAATAAAAAACGCGGCTTTTCTTTGACAAGTACCGCGCGTTCCTTTGATAAAGCCGCCTTTTGCCGCTAGCAGAGTGTTATTTTATTACGTAATACATTTTTGTAGTTTAGTTAAGTACCTACTTATTAAAAAAAAATTTCTTCTCGAGATCTACTCAAAAAGCACTCGCGATCGACCGTTTGAGCACCCCTGCTCTAGCTAGACTATCTCTGCCTGACCAAGGAACCGAAGAGCGAGGTATTACATGCGGACTAAAGAAATTCCGCCAGTCTGTCTAAAACATTAGAGGCTTTGATCAACCACCCGCGCCGTTGGTATATTTACGTGGGTAATTCGACATTTGCCGGAATTCGTCGAATTATAATTTTGCAATAGATGACGAAAACAGTATCGCGTTTAAATACGATTTTTTATTAAATATTTCATGTATTTGTTTTAATTTTACACAGTTTTTGGACGTCAAAATATTGTATTGTCAAGGTAGTAGTAACTCATAATCGATTGCTAGATTGACTCAGACAGACAAGTGAAGCAGACGAAAAGAAAAGCTTGTAAAACGATGTTAACCTGATTATTAGGAAAATGCTTGATAAAATATTAGTCTTGTTGTTAGCCACAATTTTTGATATTCCGGTTTAAATTTTTGTAAAATGTTTTTATTTTTATTCCATATTAATGAATGGTGTGAAGAAAGGAACTAGAACATGAAAAAATGGTTGGTAGTGCTTGGATCTTAATCTAATTTACCTATGTAGTTAGCTTTTTAGCTATGTCGCGGTTCACAGACAGACAGAAATGGGAAAAATTGTTTTCGGCAACGTGGGACACTGGCTGAGGGATGAGGGAAGTGAAAAAGCAAGATAGCAGCTTGAGCACAATTTTTTTTCTAAAATACGTACACTGACTGCACTGTTGGACAAGAATCAGTACACGAAAAAAAATTACAAAAAAACTAACCAAATTTATTTCTTTAAAACCAATTACGCGTAGGTTTTATCGATACCTAATCCGGGTCGGACACGGGTGAAACAAAAGAGGAGTCCCGTTTGCGGAATTACATCGGGGAATAGATTTCACTGAAAATGCATCCCAAATAATAAGATTCTCCCTTTGAAGTTATTTTAATCAGATGCCTGGATATAATTACAATACACTTCACTGATTCCGTGTTTTCGTTCATCCGAAACCTGTTCGGGGCGATTGTGAGCCCGATGACCAGTGGCGGCAACTGAACAGCGTCGACGATTTTTAATCTGAAGGAAAGCAAAAAAGGACATTAAATACGAGGTCCAAGCTGAATTTATTGAGAATAAAAAACACGGTTAATATTTTCTAGGATTTCATTCCAAATATGCTCAAAGTAATTCCCTTCAGCAATGATACACTTCTTACTTTCCACTATTTAAAAACATCCAATCAAACGGAATACCTTCAAAGTAAGAGTGAACTGCCTCATTAACCTCTTCTGCAGACGAAAACTTACTAAATTCCTTTTAAACCCAAAAAATAGCCAAAAGTCGCACATTGCTAAATCAGGTGAGTACGGCTGATGTTCTATTACTTTTATATTTTTTTTCAGTCAAAAACTGGAGAGTTAAACTTGCTGTATGGAGCGATGGATTATCATGGTGCAGCATAATTCCCTTGCCTGGAACTTTACTGAACACTTCGGGCAAACATTTTTCAACACACCATTTAGCTGTAACTGTCTATTGTCTGTCTAGTTCCCGTACTCGCCCCTATTACTGGAGAATAGCGCATACATAACTTTTTTCATAGCTCGCTGCTTCTTGGTCATTGCTGAAGTTTCCCCATTTTCGTAAATCCATACACGAGTCTTTTGACGGGTAGGTACTTCGAAAAAGGGAATATACGATTCGACACCTGTCACTAACTTGGGAAAAAATAGCGTCCGCCATTATTTAAGAAATTTAATGTTTCGTGGCAAGTTCTTACCCTCTGCTTTTTGGAAGTCTTGCGGTATAAAACGACTCGTCACTTTTTTTAAATGCAGGTAATCCTGCATGATTGTTCTAACTCTAACATGGTCGCGACAAGCATTGATTTTATTGTAACAAAAGCCAGCCATTATATTAGGTTAATCATAGTTTATAAATAGTAAAGGTAAGCATATAAATCTTTATGTGCTGCTCTATTACTACCTTTCTAATGAAACCTTTATACACCGGTTAAATCAACTGTCATTTGTTAACAAGTGTAAAAGTTCTAGCCATGTCGATAGGTTATATTTGGTTGACCATAAGTTCAATTCTGACCATATATTTTCTTTACTCACATTCAAGTGAGGGCAATTGGTGGAGTCAGTTTCACTTCCCAGGTTCATTGTTCATTGTAGATATTTCAAAAGATGAATCTTGTCCGTGTGTAATTAAAAATTAGATTTTGCGCCTGCATAATATCAACTTGCGCTTATTAATTTTATTATGTAAAACAATTAGATATATGATTTTCTACAAAATGCCTACAATTTTTTTCTTAGTAAAATATCTGAACGACCTAAATTTAAAAAATAAAAAACCAATAAATTGTTTTATTTTACCATAGAATGCTTATTTGAAAACGGCAACACTGCCCGCCGTAGAGAAACGAGCAGACTTCAACGCACATAAGAATTCGCAGACATATCAGTTGCAGTGGCCTTGTTTTTTGGTCCTTTCACCTTAATTTTTTGCCGTATGAGGCAATTCCATACCACTTTAATACGTTATCGGGATTTAAAAACTCTTTAAAAATGTATACGAATATTGAATATGCAGACAGACAGACTTACTTATGGAGAGTGTAGACAGAATGCTTGGCGTCCCAAACATACCGGGAAAGATAACAGGAGGTGTCCTAATGACAGAACATTTGTGGCGGTTTTACAAAGAGTTCGCGATACGGGAAGTGTAAACGTCCGTCAGACTAATCGGGGATCTGAAAGGCCAAATAACAACCGAAAACGAGGACCATATTTTAGTCCTAGTGAAGGCAAACCCTGGTTTGAGCACTAGGGAGATCTCGCGACAAGTTGGATTTTCTAATTTGACCATTCATCGTGAAAACCTTCGGTACCCTTATCATGTGTAGCGAGTACAGGCTCTGACTTTAGAGGACTTACCCCGAAGGAGAGAGTTTTGCCGGTAGTTTCTTCGAAAAAAAAACAAGAACACGACAAATTTTTTTTAAACATACTGAAAACCGATTAATGTTGTTTTACGAGAGATGGAATTTTAAATTATCATAACATTCATACCGGGGCTCAAGAAAATCCACACACGATTCAACAAGGCCAATTTCAAAACCGGTTTTCAATAAATACTTGGGCTGGAATAATCCACAATCGGCTAATCGGACCTTTTGAGCTACCAAGGCGTTTAACATGATAAGCATACCTCCAATTTGTAACTAATGACTTGCCCACTCTTTTAGAAGATATTCCTTTAGCTCAGCGAGCCAGTGCCTGGTTTCTTCATGATGTAACTTCTGCCCACATTCATAGGAATGCGTTACAACATCTGGATAATACATTTGATAATAGGTGGATAGGTCGAAATGACCCAGAATATAGAAAATGGCCTCCAAGATCACCAGACGTAAACCCTCTTGATTTTTATTTTTGGGGCCACATGAAAACATTAGTGTATAATAGGGTTGAAATTGAAAATGAAGATGACCTTAGAAACCGTATTTTTGCTGCAGCGGAACAAATTAAACAAAGACCCAACGTTCCTAAATCTGTTCAAGAAAATTGGCTCCGCCGTATTGGTGCGTGTTTAAATAGTGGCGGTAGTCATTTTCAACATTTACTTTAAGTTTTTAAAATACTTTTTTAGTGTGTAAATTACCTACCTAGTGTTATAAATTAATATGCTTGGTAAGTTCACTGTTTTTATACACGCCGATATTATGCTAACAAACCACATTTTATTAAATAATTAGTGCATACCTTCCAAAAAAATAATTGAATCGTTTTCAAACCTATAGGTTTTTTATTCTTCTTTGTTGACAAAACACAGGTCATGAGATTGTCATCACATTGATATCCAAGCAAATAACAATGTTGCCATGTTGCCTTGGAATTAGTTGAAACCTTCTCAAACATTTTAAAATGAAATGCCTCGAAAACCCTTTCGAATTTACCGATGGTTTATAAGAATATTTTGTTTAAAATCATTCGTTTTATCCTATGTTAAAATATTTGTAGTCAAACCTCAACACCCTGTATATTGCTCGGTATATTGGCAAGATATTGCAAACTTGTTATAAACCAAATGTTAACTTGGTGTCGGAAAAATCTAAGAGAACAATTTATATAACACATGTTTCTCTAAAAAAGACTCTATATAACTTGGTTACCAATACTTGGGAAGTCCGCCAATTTCGATCTGTACATAATCTTGAATGAATCGATTAAGTAATTATATAGGTCCGGTCTAGGAAACTACTAAGTTACAAAAAAAAATCACGGTCTTGTGAATGAATGAACAGGTTAGGAAACCAAAAAACGATTTACATTGTCGAAGGTAGCAATTTTTGCTTTCGCCAACAAATCAGCGGGATTTTAAGAATAGTGTCTTGAAAATGATCGGGTCGGCTTTTTTGAAGTTGTAGCAGTCAACGAGATAATTATATACGACCCACCAAACCCACCATCCATCTCGACATTAGAAATTTCATGGCCGTTTTCTCAAGTCAACTCTCATCTATCTCACCTATATTATTACGGTTTATGTGTGTGTATAGTTGTTGATGTGTGCTGTGTAATTTGTTGGGATCTTTGTTTGTTTCTGCGAGATTTTAGAGGGCCCACACATATAAAGAAAAATTAGCTTCACCTGGAACTTCTCTCGTTTAAATCAATTTCTTTTTTTATCCTTTTATCAAAAAAAATTAAAGATGATATAATTTAAATTTGTATTATTACTAAATATATAGATGTGGAATTAAACGAATCCTTTCTTTTATCGAGAAAAGTGCATCAAATAATTTAGTTCCAGACTAAATATTTTTAACTTGCACTTGATTTTCAGTCGAATCGAAGCACAACTAGCAATATTTGTCCGCCGTATTGGAACCCGAGTTGGAAGTGTCTCGCTAGTACCATTATTACTTTCACTTTATCTTCTATCACACCTATTTTAAATGCTACTACGTTGTATTAATTACTACCAAACATAATTTAACTTCTTCCACTTTTCATTCATTACTCCCATATATATTTCTACTGCTAACAGCTTCCGTTCATCACTACCACACATATTTCAACTATTACCATCTTCCATTAATACCTTATTTACCATTACATTCCATTAATTAATACTACCAATATTTCAACTACTACCATTTTTCATTAATTCGTATTTGGACTATTATGGACTTCCATCTATTACTATCAGACATTTCACTTATTACCACATGTATTTCAATTACTACCAGCTTCCATTGCCTACTACCAATCGTATTTCAACTACTACCATCTTTCAGTGATAACTACCATATGTAATTCAATTACTAGCTGCTTCCATTGCTTACTAAAACAAATATTTCATTCACTGTCTGTTCGAGGCATAACTGTAAAAAAGCCCTTACCCGATATCCTTCAAATTTAGGATAGTGTGGGGAAATGGTAACATCTTCGTAAAAAATGTTCGTTATTAGGAAACTAAGTATCCAATGTCCCTGAAAGTTTGCACAAGATTAAGTGTGATATAGGGATGATCTGTCTGATGTCTGAACTACTATAACTAAAACAAAGTAATGACCTTTTTTTTTTATTATTATATTCTTTAAAAGTTCAGACCGCTCACGAAAATTTTCAACGTCTCCTTGTGCTTGTGTTTAGAGAAACTCCCCCAGAGGCAATATCTTTATACTCCACTAAGGTAGCAGTATCAAAAAACTACTTATCCAATTGAGTAGAAAATCAGGTATGAAACAGAGATGAACTGGTATAAAAACTGTTAAAATAGTCCCATGTCCTAGAATAAAAACAAAATTTAAAACAATGGTATGCTGGAATATTGAGGCAACAGTTTTATTTAAATCGGCGCGTAAACTAGATTTTCGCTAGTTAGAACCATCATCTTGAATTTTTATATGCCAAAGTGTTAAATTATATTATCACGCGAGTTATGTACGCATGCCAAATTTAAAGTTAATCGATTATTTAGAATAGGGTAAACAATTCATTGCAATATTTGAACCATGCATACAAAGGAGTGAAACTTAATAAAAACGTAGTAAAAAATCATGAGTTGACTCGATGACAGCCTCTTTGCATAATTCAAACATTTCAATAAATGGTGTATTACCTAATGTCATTCTGGGTAATTCCAGATGAGATGCCCCGCTGTTCGTGGCCCAATTTAAGACGGGTTTGTTAGTTTTCTATAAATCTCTTAGGGGCCTAGTTTATTTAATTTTGTTTGAGGAGACAAGCAAGAGTATCGTAAATTTCCGTTTTAAAAAAGGTGAGTTGTATGTATTTATCATTATGTACAAACGAAAACAGAAACAAAACAAAGAAAACATAGATGTTAAAAAAATTTAGTAGATGATGATAGTAATAAAGTTTCTAGCAATTGTGGACACTCTCGAGAAAAATACTACGTCGCAAAGAAAATCTGGAATTAAGTACGGAAGATCTTTCTTTAGGACCGAATTGTTTAGGTTCTGAGCAATGGCTTACACGTTCCAATGAAAAAGATTTGTGAAACATTCAAAAATGAGAAAAGTGCGGTTTTGCGCCTGATCAAAAAACAATCACTCTGCAGATACTATTGAGTTAATAGATGTATAGCTATTAACTGTACATTTTGATAAAGATGACGTTTTATGTGTAGAATGCTGTGTTAATTATTCCGCAATGAGAAAGGATGCCTGGATGTTTTTGCTAGATGCCAAGCAAATAGCAGGTATATAGAATTGTATTCCTATTTCTTAACATCTAATTAAATAATGCCAACTTGATTAAAGCAGAGAATACAAGAAATGTTAGGTTTTTTCCTCCCATGCACTTAGTTCCTGTAAACTGTAGGATGTTATTTCAGGTTCAGGCTTTCGTTAGGTGGGTTGCATTGTTTTTTCAAACTAAGAATACGATTGGATACTGATTTGTTATGTTGTTTCATCGCTTGGGGTGGGTAAGACATCAAATACTAAGCTCTGGAAGAAAGGTTGTTTTATGTTTTTGGCGTAAACTTAGAAAGATATTTTTTCAGGATTTACTTTCTTTAAGTGGGTTGCATTGTTTTTTCAAACCAAGAATACGATAGTGTGCTGCTTCTAGATGTTTTTGGTTGGTCGTTGTGTTCCAGTACTTCACCCTTACACGTAATGTAATTCACAGCTGTCTATCAGCCAGGTGTATTTGTTAGACGGAATTAATGAATGAACAGATTACTTTTTGTATATCTATTGAGATTGGAATGGAATTGAATTGTGTTGTATCAGGCATGGCTTTGATTTTAGACGTGAAAATGATTGGGTGGAGCATCAAATACTAAGTTATGGAAGAAAGAATTGTTTTATGTTCTTCGTGTAACTTCAGAAAGATTGGCTGCCGGATATTCTCTGATCTGGTATTTGAGCTGCAAAGTTTATTGCGATAATTTTAAAAGTTTCAAAGTTCTAGAAACATGCGGGATAAGGTTATATTATTTTAGTTAGCTTGTCATTTTGTGCTTTTTTTTCTTATACATTATTTATATATTTATGTATAAGTCTGTAATTAGTAGAGATAAGTATTCTGAGAATATAATGAGGTTTCGAGATAATAAGAGAACGATTTCTTATTCACTGAAATTTTAGTTCAGAAAAGAGCAACTACAAGTGAGTTTAATACATCACACGCTCCACTGAGAAACGACGTCATCCTGCGTCCCATATAAAAACCAAGCTGACTGATTGTACGATTTTTCTTTAAAGTTTCTCTCGGTCGAATTTATCGGGGCGCCGACAAAGCGTTATCGACGTCGAAATGTCAACGGTGCCGAAACTGGCGAAGGCAGGCGAGAACCCGCTTCTTTCGCAACTAATAAAATTTCCACAGATGCGTCTCTGCCGCCGTAGTGAATTACATTATGTTATTTATAAAAGCCTTTGAGCGACGCCGCCTCTAGCAGCGCCACGACGCCTGTTTACCTGTCTTTTCTTTGCCCTTCCCCCCTGCGTCGCGTCGCCGTGTTCAGTTTATTTTCCCGGGCAAAGAAAACAAACGAACGAAATCGCGTTTACCTGCAGGTCGTGTGGGGATATGTTGGTCCTATTACGTCACATTTCGCGGATAATTACAAATGTATGTCGTTATCATAGTATGTATTTACATTTCAGAACCAATGGTCTAAGATTTTACTTATTTTAAAAATTCTTTCCTCGTAAAAGGGAACTTATAATCGTGAAAAATCACCCTCTGAGATTTTTTCAGATCTTTACGTTTCAGGGTCTATCTATTCGCGACATAGAAAAACTACTTATCCGATTGACTTCAAATTTTAATCAAAAAGTAAGGATAACATGGGGATGACCTGGTAACAATTTGATGAAGATCTAATATGGCAAAACAAGATGGCGGCCTAGTGCAATGTTAAAAAACTATTTATTTAATTTTCTTCAAATTTTGCACAGAAATCAAATATCAATACCAAGATGGCGAAACAAAATGGCTTTATATATTATTTAAATATTCAGCCTCAAAAAACTACTTATAGGTTTCAAATTTTGGCCAAGAATTAATTGTGGTATACAGGCAAAATGCCAAAAATATTTCTCATATCCGTCGGTCTGTCTGTCATTTCGCGGCGTAAAAAACTAGTTACCCGATTGATTTCAAATTTCGTTCAAAAGTTAAGGGTCATATGAGATTGACCTTGTAATATTTTTTGGAAAAAATTCAATATGAGGGAAAAAAATGGCGGCCTAATAAAATGTTTAAAAAATCAACCTGAAAAACTACTTATTAGATTTGAAATTTTAGAACGTGCCAATTTCTATTTTAACTAGTGAAATCGATTTTAGCAAAAGCAAAAGAATTCCTAAAAAATGTCAAATCATCTGATTTCTGCAACGTCCTTAAAATCAACATTTCAGAAAAAAGTGAGTTTTTTTACGCACCCGTATAAAAATTACTTAAGAAAATTTTCGTGAGCTCAGAAATGATGCAGCTACAACATATCCAAAAATTATCAAAATCGGCTCAAAAAAATAAAAAAAATATTAAGATCTAAAAAAGGTTCAAGTTCAATTTGGATCACAACGTATATCAAAATGAAAATTGATAAAGGGTCAGTAATGCTAAGTGCGTTTAAAAATGTATTATCATTGTTTTCACGCAGATTTCAAAGTAAAGAAAAATTCAGGTGATAAAAAAACGAATAGGTAAGTTCTCCCGGTGGTACCTGGTTTTTTTGTGTATATGTAATAAAGCGAATTTCAAGTTTTGAATTTTAAGTAAATAGGCGTTGAAAATAATGGAATATAATGGATCGAAAAGTTAAATTTGAACATAAAACGATCTTAAAGATAAAATAAGTATGAAGTAACAAAAGTTTAAATAAACAATATAATATAAAGCAATTAAACATTTTTCTGATGTTGTACATATTATTCAGACAAGCCATCGGCCATTTGACAATGGAATAGTTTTTTTCTGATAACAAAAAATATTCCCATATATGACCAACTTTTTACCAGCCCTTATATAAAGCCAACAAGAACTACGAATAGTTGGGCTAAGAAGAGCGGAAGGCACAGCACAACGTTGCCATCTTTTTCATCTGAAGAGAGTTTTCTCGGTAGGTCGTGTAGGATTTTTGTTGTGATGAAATACAGAAACGACCGAATATGTCAGCAAAGTGGCCCATGAGATCTCCGGATTTTACTCCATTAATCGATACCTAAAAGAACAAATTTATACTACACCTCTAAAACCTGTGATCATTTCATGATCTAAAACATTTAAACATAAGGATTATGATTATTATTAAAACATTTTAATATATGAAGTTCGTATTGGTTCGTAGGTGGTATTTAAATCCAATTTGTAATGGTTTATTTTTAACAAATACGGTAATCATAGCTAACTATGCTTAAAATTGTATTATTTTAAAGGGGTTTCGTGATCAAATCCAACATACTTGGATTTAAACACGAAGTGGTATCAAGTTGACATTAAATCATAATTGAAGATATGTATATGCTACGCTGAGGCTTTCAAATTTATGGCGTTGTTTATAGAACCCTTTAAGTAACTCTTTTCTTATCTGCATTCCCTAAAACTTTTCGAATTGTAAAGATGCGGCAAGTAGTGCCAATTTTTTCATGATGAGGCAATTAATGTGCTCTTCACGAAGTATCAACTTGTCTAAATGTCTGCCTTTACAGAAAAGGAAGCAACCTTATTAAAACTTAAGACTAACAAAATATCTTTAAACATAATTGGTCATGACTGACTTTTTATCATTTCATTAATGTACCTTGTATATATTCCTTTGGATACACCCATCGTGTCTGGTATTATCAACAAAAGGGGTTATGAAGAAGTATCTTTAGCAGGCCTTTCTTGGATGAGAGAAAGGGCTAAATAGGTCTGCTAAGTGGCCACCCATATCTCCGGATCTTACTTCATTATTTTTTTTCTGTATGGATGCCAAAAAGAACAGATCTGTACCACACTTAAATCTTATATTGCCTGTGCAGATGTTGCTCCATCAGCCGCTATTGTCTGGTCTATTTTATAGATTGCTCTACTATGTAATCTTGTCACCTCAACCTGCCTGAAAAAGTAAATACGTAGTTTTTATATTTGTTGTTTTTCTCAGGTATTCTAAGAAACCACTTTCCGCGAAGCGTCCTGTAAATGTCGACAATTTAAAAACAATTAAAAGCAATACGAGTAAGAATTTTGCTCTCAGTGCGTTAATAACGAATATCGCAGAAAAAACCAGGACAGCCCATAAAAAGAAATAAAGAAATCATCGGACCAATATAAACTAAGTAATTTAATAACTTTAATAGTGGCAATTAACCATCTATGTAAACAATGGAATAATTACCCCGTGCATACGTCGGAAATATCCCCGGCCATATCTGATATGGTGAAACGTTTGGTAAAAATTCCTTTCTTTAAAATAAGTGTAAACAGAAAAGAAGCAATATAATTAAGACTTAAGATTATTAATACTACAAACATATTTATAAGTGACGTTTTATTAATTTACCAATATACCTTAAATATGTTTCTTTGGATACAGGTCATGATTGCTATTATCAGCAGAACTGGACATGAAGGAGTATCTTTACTAGACCTTTCTTGGGAAATCGAAAGTACCAAGTGGCCACCGAGATCGCCAAATCTTGCTCTAATATTTTTTTGTAGGGATGCCTAAAAGAATAAATATGTACCACACCTTTAAAATTTGTAATTATATTGAGGCTTGTATTATTATTGAGGGATTACGAATTAGTATAGTTCATGGAGAGGTTTTAGTTTTCTAAAATGTTGTTTTGGCTGCGCAGATATTGTTCCTTCAGCCCTTCAGAAGTAAATACTTAGTTTTGATATTTGTTGTTCTATTGCCATTTTCTGTAAGTACCCTGTAAATATCGACATATGTGACCAACTTTTTACCAGCCGTTCTATAAAGCTAAAAATACTACAGCAATTTTCGATGTTAAGCGTTCGCCGTGGAGCATCGAGAATGTCCTCACAAAAACGTTAACGATCCAACACTGGGGATTGCAACTAAACAAAAACGTTTTAGCCGTGCATGATAAAGCCTTTTCTGTTTAATTACGGATAAAATTTCTAATGTCACGGTGGCCGAGGTGAAAAAAGACTCGGACAAATTAGTGACGTCTAGCCGAGGTGACACTTTGTATTCGTCTCTCAGGACCCAGTGCGCGCCGCCTTCAGCAGTGGCTCTTTTATTTGTTTCCCGCTGCTGCTGCTACAAAAACCGCTAACAACACACAGATGTTTCTTGCTAATTAAAAAGAGCACAAAGGCACTAAATGATAACTGAGAGGAGAGACGTAGCTATGGAATAACTAGAGCGGCGGAAAACGCCAACGTTTTCTCACTAATTTTCAGCTCGGAGCACTGTATGCGGGAGAACAAAAAAATTACAGAAAAAATCGGAACAAAGGGGCGACCGGTCGGGCTAATTAGGACGCATTTCCCTGGCTGTGTGAGCTGTGATTTCAATTTTAAAAGAACAAGCTCCCCCGTTGTTGAGGACCGCTGCCATCGTGATTTCGATATCCACACTTGGACGACTCGTTCGGTTACAAAAAAAACCGTGATATTTTGTCGGAGGTAATATCCCTAGTGCATCTAATTTTTCCGGAAAAATTCGGAAAAACGAGTCGAAGATGAGGATATTTCTATTTGCGCGAATAGTATTTGTTAAACAAATTTCTTAGTAACGAATATTCAATTTTTTCATAGAAACATTTTTGTTAATAGTATTTTACGTGTTCAATAAATAATATTTTCTGAAAATCGAGAATATTTTTATTTAAAGCAACAATATAAGGACAATAATTATTAAACTAAAAAAATAATATAATTTCTGCGTACTCATTTTAACTTACCTTTTGTCAAACTTGAATGATCCCTGGCTGTGTGAGCTGTGATTTCAATTTTAAAAGAACAAGCTCCCCCGTTGTTGAGGACCGCTGCCATCGTGATTTCGATATCCACACTTGGACGACTCGTTCGGTTACAAAAAAAACCGTGATATTTTGTCGGAGGTAATATCCCTAGTGCATCTAATTTTTCCGGAAAAATTCGGAAAAACGAGTCGAAGATGAGGATATTTCTATTTGCGCGAATAGTATTTGTTAAACAAATTTCTTAGTAACGAATATTCAATTTTTTCATAGAAACATTTTTGTTAATAGTATTTTACGTGTTCAATAAATAATATTTTCTGAAAATCGAGAATATTTTTATTTAAAGCAACAATATAAGGACAATAATTATTAAACTAAAAAAATAATATAATTTCTGCGTACTCATTTTAACTTACCTTTTGTCAAACTTGAATGATTTTCTCCGTTTTTTTTTTTTTTTTGGAAAAAGTGCTGACAGTCATGTCCACTTGAAAATTAAATATGACATACGAATTCTTGACAGTGATTGGTCAGAAGTGATAGAACGGAAATAACCTAAACATAATAATTTTTATTACCTGGAAAAATCGGAAGACCTTTAGCCCAAGCGATTTTGCCTTTACGAATAATTAGATTGATTCGGCCGATACTTGATGGAAATCCATAACTAAGATATATCGCACTAAATAAAAAAAATCACAATTTTTTACTTAAAATTTCCACTATAGTAAACAAAATCATATCATGACATGTTTCGCCAACACTGTGGCTTCTTCGGATTTATTTTCTTCAATATAGTGGAAATTTTAAGTAATTGTTATTTTTTTACTTAGTGATGTATATCTGAGTTTACGAATAAAGTCACCGTATCGAGTTGTATTTGAACAGAATATTTCGCGTATATGAAATATGGTCGAATAATATGGTCAGACGTAGCCGCGCAATGCAAGTGTCTTGTTTGAATTTTACCGGTCATGGCAAGCTTCGATGAGTCAGTTGAATGATTTTAATATTGTAGAGGTAGGACATTTCAGCGATAAAACAAAATCGACAAAACAGCATGTATGTGTTTTATCGCTGTACAGGGTGTCCGGATTCGGTCGCAAAAGCAGGGTATCTCGCTTATTTTTAAAGATAGAGCCTTGCGATTTTCACGAACCTGAACTAATTTTTTGTGAAACTCACGAAGCCGTAAACAATTTTCAAAGCCTTCTTCGTTTATGAGATAGAGGGCGAAATACCCCTCTCGTATCTCGGTTATCCTTTAACTTAACGCAAAGGGAAAAATTGCTGCTTGTGCAGTTTTTTACGCTGGTCCAGTGGCGTAATCAAAGTTGTGTTTTTTTAAATGGGACACCCTGTATATTTGTCCAGAAATTGATTTGTCCTTTTAAAAGCTTCTCAAAAATATATAATAGTATGGGTCTATTTTAATAAACAACAACAAAAATCCTAATTTTTATAATTATCATCCCAAATTTTGCAGTAGGCCATGCAAAACGATGCCGTTTTCTTTTGTTTTCTTGGAAGCAAATGACATTTCCCAATTTTGTACGCGTATATAAAATATAGCGCTAGTTTTTTGTATTTATTTATTGTGTAAAAATATATTTGTATTATTATGGAAGAAAACCAAACTTTCGAACATTATGAAAAGTACGATATGTTAGCTTGTTTTATATTAAGTAATGAAAATGTTGAAGCGGCTTCTGAGATGTATTTTAACAGGTAAATAGTTAATTTTTAGGTATGTTGAAATACTATTGCTTAATTTTTATTAGATATCCAGAAAGGAGGCAAGCTAATATATCCACTTTTTATCGGATAAAAAAGAATTTACTTAATCACGGATCATTTATCAAACCTCGTACGAAAACATATAATAAAGAAAATCGGGAGGCTGAGGAAATTACGGTTTTGGCTAATGCAGAAGCTTACCCTACAAACTCTTGTAGGGCCAGTGAAAAGAGCATAGGGATTCCAAAAACTAGAGTTCAAGAAATTCTAAAAAAGCACAAATACCACCCATACAAATTTAGGCTCGTGCAGCACTTACAGCCAGGGGATGCAGAGCGTCGGGTAGTCTTCTGCAATTGGTTTCGAGAAAGATGCGATATGGTTAGAGATTTTGAAAGGAAGGTATATGGTCAGACGAAGCACATTTCAGTAATTCTGGTATACTCAATAGGCACAATAGTAGATTCTGATCCCAGGAAAATCACCACCAAATATTTCCCAGAAGACAGCAGGGCAGGTTTGGTCTAAATGTGTCCTGCTTCATATTAGGAACACATATAAAATTTTATATATTTGAGAGAAATCTAACAGCCAATCGCTATATAGAAATTTTAGAGGCAGCTATACCTGAATTTCTTGACGATGTTCCTCTAGCGCAAATTAACGAAATTTATTTTCAATAGGACGGTGCTCCTGCACACAATTCTGGAATGACGAGATTATTTCTGGACAATAATTTTACCAATCAATGGATCGGAACAAATGTACCTATAAGATTTGTCGATTATAGATTTCTTTCTATGGGGATATCTGGAAAATAGAATTTACAAAGACCACTATGATAATGTCCAAGATTTAGGAAATGCAATAAGAGAAAATTTTCGCTATTTACAAAATCATCCCGTTATTTTGCTTAATTCTCTAAAACGAATACCAAAAATTGTGCGAGGCATGCATAGAACAAAATGGAAATCAGTTTGAACAGTTCTTTTGATTTCCTTGGTTACTGTAGTTCTTATATGACAGTTGATTTTTGCTGAAAGGCTTGTTACATTATAATTTATTACTGTTTTGTTCTTGTGTTAGTGTTACATAAATGTAGGTAGGTGGTACTTTTTTGGTGCGAAATTATCAATACATATTTTGATAAATAGATTTAATTACATATTTATTTTGATTTACTGTTAGGATGTAGATATTGTTAACGACTTTAAATAAAAGGCAGCATTGTTTTGCATGGCCTACTGCAAAATTTGGGATGATAATTATAAAAATTAGGATTTTTGTTGTTGTTTATTAAAATAGACCCATACTATTATATATTTTTGAGAGGCTTTTAAAAGGACAAATCAATTTCTGGACAAATATACAGGGTGTCCCATTTAAAAAAACACAACTTTGGGTTATATCTAAAAAATAACAACTCAAATGAAAAATATGACCACGCCACTGGATCCAGCGTAAAAACTGCATAAGTAGCAATTTTCCCCTTTGCGTTAAGTTAAAGGATAATCGAGATACGAGGGGAGTCCCAAAATGCAAAATTTTCTATTTCGCCCTGTATCTCATAAACGGAGAAGGCTATGAAAATTTTGTTTACGGCTTCATGAGTTTCACAAAAAATTAGCTCAGGTTCGTGAAAACCGCAAGGTTCTATCTTTAAAAATAAGCGAGATACCCTGCTTTTGCAACCAAATCCGGACACCCTGCACTTAATCACGATTTGATTGGTTGATTTGAAATAGTACAAAATAATGTCATTTTTTTCATTGGTTTGCCTTTAATCAGTTAAATAGTCGGTGCTTTATTTGAAGCTCTTATATAGCTTATCCCTCGCTAAATTAATACAGTCAATTATAATATTGTCACTCTCTTTTTTCTTTGTCTGTTCTCAAAAAAGAAACTTGTTAGTTTATAAAATAATGGTATAGCTGAATAGAATTATGGGGTTTTTAAAGACTTATTTATTTATTTTCCTTTACGTTATAGACAGGCTTATATATGGAATATTATAGGGACTTATCCAGAAGGTATTTTCTAGCAGGTCGGTACTTTGCAGAAGTTTTATTATAAGTTGGGGGCTGGATATGAGTTTGAAACTAATGGATATTTATAACAAGAAAAATGCTTACTGTTAGCAGTTTCAACCAAGTTCAAAGTTAATTAATGAGTTTATATTATGTTTAAATAATTAATTCACTTAATAGTCTGAGCAAAATATAGTTAAGAAAATTTTAATCTGGGGAGTATTGACAATATGACGAAGTTTACTTTGTTCATAAAATTTAATACATTTTTACTTTCTCTTACTTTTACTTTTCGGTCTGGTTCGTTAATTCTCTATTATTTCAGAAATTGTGCAAAATGACTCTATAAAATCATATGTCAACAAATCATAATAATAGAAAAGTCGATCACACATAATCCATTTAATATTTAAATGCATAGCACATGCTATAATATTTTTTGCTAGATTGATAAAGCAGAAAGAACGATTTACAGGCTACTTTGCACAAAGCTCTCTTATAGCAGCTGTTATTATTATATTATAACAACTACTAAATCTACGTTAAACAATGTCACAATAGCGGGCAAGTGTCATTTTTTTTTTACGAAAAGCGAGAAGCAACAATTAAAAATGCTTTACAAAAGGCAGAGCTTCTCCAATGCATTAATATATCTAAACGAATGTTACGCTGTCGAAATTCGTTGGCAAGTATTTATAATTTTAAAATTACATCTGAAAACTAAAATACAGAGTAGCGCTCATATCTCAAAACTTGATGGTGTGGATATTTACAATCACTTCTTTGTAAATATTTTTAGTTATATTATATTAGGATATATTTCAAATTTTAAATATTCAAAGACACAAAATCACTTCTAATAATAATCCTTTAATAATTAACCCAGCATATTAAAATACCAAAACTAATAAAATAGAAACACTAATCACATGGAGGAAACTCCTGATAATTTCTATGTAGGATTGTTTTTACATCGCCGTTATGTTCAATCAATAAAAATGATGAAATTACGAATTTCGCCGTGAGATTTTGAGAATTTAAGCTAAGAAGAGCGACAGGCACAGCAGAACGTTGCCATCTTCATCTCAAGAGTTAGGATAGGCCGTCATGGAAACTAGAAAGGACCAAGTATGTCAACCATGTGGCCACTGAGATCTCCGAATTTTACTCTGATTACTGTGCTCACTTAATGTTCTAGAAAATTCAAGAATAGGGATTATACTTTAAAAGCATTTTAGATTAAGAAAAATTGACTATTGATATATCGTAATATATTAGTGAAAAATAAATTTCACGTTTCAAATATGAAAAAAGAAATATGCTGTTTTTCATTTCAGAAAACAAAAAGTTGATGGTACTTAAAATTAAGTAGGAACTGGTATCAAGTTCGCATTAGAGTAGTACCAATTGTTTCATGTTGAGATTTGATGTGTTCCAGTATACTCTTCATGATGGATCACTTAAGTGACCATAATTATTTTGAGTGAAAAACGGGATAAATTACGTTAGTATTTTAAAAATAGTTGAATAATACTGTGCTCGAAGAAGAAGCACGTTCAGCGTTTTTATGTTTATTTGACCTTAAATGGTGATTTATGTCACTGGCACCTCCATGAGGGACACTACAGTCCAAACATGGCACGTTAGCATTAAAGCGCTGCTGTTAAGCAACTTATAATACAATCCCAGATAATAATATTATAGTTCTGAGAACAGTATATTGTGTATATGGTTTGTATTGTTTTACTAACATTATAACTATCCGTGTAAAATTAAAAATATTAATGGGCTCATCTCATCACTTCTAAGAATGTCATTTTATTCAATTATATGATAACGGGACACTTTTGTGTCAAAACGGTACTGTCCCGCTCGAAACGGGACGTGTGGTTATTTTATTCATCACCTGTCCGTATAATGATTTCTTAACCTCCTTAAATGCTCGTCTAAATGTCTGCACTTTGTTATCTCATATGACGACTTTGAACATTAAGCGTTAACAAAAAAGGAAGCAACATAATTAATACTTAAGACTAGTAATAGACTTTTAAACATATTTGGCCACATGTCGTGATTGGTATTATCAGCAGAATGGGTCATTAAAGAGTATCTTTACCGATTCTTTCTTGAGAAATAGAAAGGACCAAAGAGGTCTACTATCTGTCCACCGAGATCTCCGGATCTTACACCATTATCTTTTTTTTCCGTAGGGATACGAAAAAGAACATATCTGAACTACACCTCAAAAATATTTAATCATTTAATTATCCTCAATCTGTAATTATAAAGGTTACAAATGAGTACAGTCCAAATCTTGTTTTGTCTGCGTAGATATAACTCACTAAGCTGCTATTGTCCCGTTTGCATCACAGCTGCTCTGTGTAATACAGACGCCTCAACCTGCCTGAAAAAGTAAAGATATAGTTTTAATATTTGTTACGCACCCTGTGAAAGTCGGCAATTTAAAAACAATTAGAAGCAATACGGGTAAGAATGTTGCGCTAAGTGTTTTAATTATAAATATCGCAGCAAAAACCGGGTTGAATAATATATATTATATATATAGCCGTACGGCTATGGTCTACAAAAATATAAAAATAATGTAAGAAAGGTGGGCAAAACATCCCAACCTGATTTATAGCTTATATTATTATAATAGAAAGTATCAAATATTTTAACTAATTAGCCGCCGGGATCTCGGGTTTCCGGATCTTACTTCATTATTGTTTTTCTTTAAGGTTACCTAAAAGAACAGATGCGTACCACAGCTCTAAAATATGTCATTTAATCGTCTTCAGGAATACAGTTTTAATTGGTCAGCAATGTTTTGGCTGCTCATATTATAGGGAAGCCGTCAATGGATACGTCTATAAGTCGTTTTGAAGCTTCCCATTTGAGGATAGTCATTATATTGCGTTACTATAATGTTCGCCTTACGCACCATAACTTGTAAACACTAAAACACACACCCTTGGTCTCATCAACCTGCTTGAAGAAGTAAACACTTACTTCTTACTTACCAAAGTATTATAAGAAACTTCTTTCCGCGAAGCACCCTGTAAACGTCGGTAATTTAAAAACAATTAGAAGCAATACGAGTAAGAATTCTGCTCGCAGTGCTTTAATAACAAATATCGCAGAAAAAACCGGGACAGCGCATAAAAAGAAATAAAGAAATCACCTGACCAATCTAAACTAAGTAATCTAATAACTTTAATAGTGGCAATTGTCCATCTATGTAAAAACAATCGAATAATTACCCCGTGCATGCCTCGGAAAAGATAAACGATCCCCAGCCATATCTGATGTGAAACATTTGGAAAATTTCCTGTCTTCAAACTAAGTGTAAACAGAAAAGGAAGCAACATAATTAAGACTTTCAGGCGTGTAACGGTTTGAAACATGGTGGCGATTAAAATCTAGCAGGTAATTGAAAAGGTCTGAATAGTTTTCCGAGACTATAATTAGAGCTCTGTTTTATGTTGGGCGACGGCCGATTACAGATTATGAAATTTTCAGAAGATATAGTAATGGATAATCAAAGGAAAATTGCTGCGGCGTTTAATTGGTTTAATTACTGTTACGCGTCGCGGGTAAAATATACAGCTGTGGTCTAAATGTGAAGGATTCGCTTTGCCACCTAGCAGGTCGATCGTTAGATTTTTTTAGTCTTTACAAGTTATGGTGCGTTGGGCGAACGTTACAGTAATGCAATATAATGATTATCCTCAAATGGGAAGCTTCAAAACGACTTACAGACGTATCCATTGACGGCTCGCCTGTAATATGAGTTTTATATATATTACTAATTGCATTCTGAGCTCGTGCAAATGTTATTTTTTTACTCGACTGTGCCTGCAAACGAGAGCAATGTGTTTAACGGTCATGTATGTATGTATGTATGTATACATTGTTTGTTAGCACACTGAAAAAAAGTTAGTAGAAAAGTTGAATGAATATATTTGGTGCTTGATTTCTATTTGATTCAAATATTTCTGTTTGATCTATACAAATGTTGTTTGTTTTAAATTTTTTTTATATATTTGCTTGGTTCACTCAGGCGTTGATTCAAACAAAAAATATTAATCTGAAATAATTTTTTGTTATTCTGTAATAAACATATTTTCTAAATAAATATTTATTCAGGGGAACCAATTTTTTTTTTAAATCGCTTATAGTCCCCACTTTTATTCTGCAGCACTACCGCGGTTATTTTTGATGTTTAAGCTAGTAGTTTTTTCTTGACTGACGTATTGTGAATAGTGTTGCTCGCCTAGTTTTCAAAAATGAGTTATGGAAATGCAAAAGTTGTTAGATAAATATATTCTTGTTTATAGCATTCATTTGAAGGTAAAAAGGGTTTTTATTGACACTAATATGTAATAGATTGCAGTGAATAAATGTTTTAACTTTATTCATTTTCGATTTTTTGGTGGAAACTATGGCAAAGCCAAGCCATTGTCAATCGAAAAAGTAAAAATAAATGAGTTATAAATAACCTTGATAACCTTTAGGGCCTGTCCAGCTGTATTTAAATTTTTCTAAAAGGCCTCTTATATCTAAAACGTGCATGTAAAAATAGAGTCACATTGGTTTTCACAAACGACGCATAAATAAGCAATAACTATTTGTTCTTCATAACCAAACCATTATTCAAGAAATGTTGATGATTTTGTTGATGTATATATATATATTTAGATATAAATATATTCTTTTTAAACAAACAAAAAATAGTTAATGTTATTTTTGTTTACATTCAGAATTTTTAGTTATGATATTTATGGGTGGCGTTGTTTGTGATAACCAATGTGACCTCATTTTTACATTTACGTTTTAGATAGCATCAGATAACTTTTAGAACAATTTAAATAAAACTGTTCAGGCCCCAAAGGTTATTAAAGATATTTATAGCGTATCTGTTTTCACTTTTTCGATTGACAATGATTTGGGTTTTCCACGGTTTCTAAAACGAAAATGAATAAGTTGCTAAATCTGTTAAAACAGTTATTTACTGCTATCTATTATATAAAAATGTTCATAAAAACTTTACTTATCTTCAAATGGAAATCGTAAATGACCATAACTTAACACTCTACTCTACACATAACTTAACGAAATCTAGACGAGCAGCACTGTAAATAATAAAAACGAAAAACGTTTTTTATTTCTCACACAAACATATAGAAGATTTAAATTTAATAACCGTTTTTACGTTTTTGAAATAAACAAAAATTTATTTAATTAAAAAAAATGTATATTTAAAGTTAACAAAAATTATTTAGTTTTATGAAACAAAAGTTTACTTGGGTCAAATAACACATTTATGTGGTATTTCAATTTAAATGAACGAAATAAGTTCAATCAGATTTTGGGCATTTTTTAAACAAATAGATTCGTTCATAGGAAACAAACTTTTTTCTTCCATTTATGTTTACATCATGGACAAACCTGAACCGATTTTCATGAGTAGGGCACGAAAAGATTTATATCTCGCGAGTTTTCTTAACTAGGTTTGCATGAAAAAAACATTATGGGAGGGAGTAGTATGCTATTTTGCCTAACATCAAAAGATACATATTTTTATAATTCATCGTGATAGGTATTAAATTTAAAGAACTCACTAATACGATTTTAAATATATAAATATATATTATAGAATACACGCTCAGTCTTGTTTCATCTAAACGGTTAATCTTGGGTGAAAGAAGTTAATACACCGAATAAACTTCTTCGTTTCCTCTAGAGACTGGAGAGAATTCAGCCCGATGGATTTTTGAGAAATGTCTAAAATTTAGCACAATTTTTTATTGACCATAATTTATTAAATTGTAATTTTGCGTCTTTGAAAATTTGATATCATAAGAATTTATTATTTTAATGAAAAAAGCACTTGTCAAGAATACAGACAGCTTTTCCCAAATAGACGAATGCCATCCGTTAACACCATAAGAAATGTAATTAAAAAATTTTGGGAAAACGAGTCTCTTGGAAGAAGAAAACGTATGTGATCTTATTGTATTATTATATCTTTTGTGAAGTAATTATAGTTATTTTTTTCACTTCAGTGTTTTTTTAAGTTTTACTATTTTTAATTTAGAAAATCCACTTAGATCTATATTAAAAGCAAGTAACTTATTTCCAAAATTCCTGCAAAAATATTTATGATGTGTAAGGTGTATTAAAAAGGATATCTATTTTCCAAATAGAATTAGGCCACTCCAAGGCCTTATCGAAAATCACATTCGTCAAAGGCGTCCATTTTGTGAACAAATGTTACGATGAGTCAGGGCTCAAGTATTTACAGATGAGACTTCTTTAACGTATTTTGGGCATGTTCAACAAAAAAAAAACAAAAGAGTGTCTTGTGCCTGTGTCTGATTATATTTGGATCACTTACTCGAGATCGGTATAAAAACATTTTAGAAAATAAAATTGAAAATATATTGGAAAACTAATCTTGCAGCAAGACGGGGGGGGCGGGATGTCCTCATAACAATCAATTTGTTATTAAATTTATAAATACCCTTTATAATTTATGGATAGAATTGGGATCGAAATATTTCACAAAAAAAATCATTTAAGTGTTCATGAATCTAAGTAAAAATGATAACTTTTACTTTAACAACAAAACATTGGGTAGGCGGCGCCGGACTTTACAACCGCTCTGCTGATGAGGTTATTGCATTTATATAGTCGATGGACTGAATATATGTTCTAAACTTTCAAGAGGGTTTTAATGGAACACGGGGATTTCCGTTATTTTTTCATATATTGACAAACCTTTTTGTAAAAATTAATAATCTGTAGACTATAAAGGGTAGCTTTATTCACCACGAAATTAAAAGTTAATAATAAATAGTCACTGCTTATCCCGATTTAGAACCCACGCTTCATCTCACACACAACGAAACCTGAAATAAGCATTTTTTTCTTTGTGATACTTATCCTTACTAATCCCCGAAATTAAAAATCCTTCATCGCTGTTTACAATCCCCCGAAAAATGTCAACGTCTCGTGCAAATATTTGCCCTTAATTATCTTTTTTTTCCTCTGTGCCGCGCTGGTTTCTCTCATGTCCGAATACGCCGCCCTCTCGGCCCCTTCGACCCCCGTGCCAGTCGCCACCCATCGTCGTTCGAATTTAAATTAAAACTGAACAGCGAATTGGTGAGTCATTTGCGAAATACGGAAGATGTGCTTGAAAGTTGAATCGAGCAGGACCGGACCGTTTTAGAATCAATAGTAGGTCCTGATCTGTTGCAGTGTATTCACTTGGAATAAAACTCTGTATAAGAACGTCTTCCCTCAGATAAATTTGCTTTAAAAAATTGGTTTAAATATTTTTTACTAAACTCGTTCTATCGGAGTTTCATTGTTATTTGTAATTACAGTTAATCCGTTGGATGTTTACCCATGCGTCATTCATATTCTTACCAATATACATTTATTATGGACGTAGATATACATGTAAATAATAATTATAAATTAAATTACTATTAAGTAATAACAGTACTTACCAGCAACAAAAAATACAATAAAAGTAGAAGATTAAACGGCACAAGACTTTATAAAAGAACACAAGACGAACAATATAAAATGACAATAATGATAACCTCCAAACAAACCCTTGACGTTTGAGGCTTTGACGTGAATAGCCTGCCTATGTGGATGTCTTTATCTAGCAAGTTCGTTTTGGTAATTTAGTCTTTTAACATATTTCAAGAATGTATTCATATTGGGAAGACAATATTTCATTTTTCATTTTTTCTTTTATTATTGATTTTTGGAATACTAATCGATAAAAAAAATACGGCGTTCAAAAAGCATGTCTGATATTTTCATCGATTGGTGATATGTAATATGCGCAAATATTTTTATTAACAAAGCTTTTGACTTAAAGGGTAGGATGAAAATGAATTATCATGTTTTAGGTTAAGAATAAGAAAAAAGTAAATATGATGGCATTTTAGTTATATATACTGTTAGCTCCTCTTACGAAATTAATTAACTTTTCTTCTAGGAAATGTTGCCATACCACACACAAAACTAAAGAATGCTCGAACTGTAGACCCGAACTGTAGACCCATACTAGTTTTGCAAGGGTATGGTCGGAATTCAGAAAAATTATGCCTTTATTGTAGAAAATCTGTAGTGTGTCACTGCACCTTCTTATGTATTTTTAATTTTTCGAGAAAAAGTCGTTCTCGATAAAAGGCTTTGCTTCTTCCTAGAAGTAATGTACAGTAGTCAAAATCATAATAATCATAAGTCGGTCAAAAAGTAGGAAATTCAAAAATGTTCCTTTAGTAAAGTTTCCATATTTTCAAATTTTTTGAAAAAGTATTTGGAAAAATTGTTCCATAAAAATTAAAAAAAACAAACGATGCCGGTTTTTTAACCAGGTAATTTCATTATATGGAAACTGTTACGTCAATTTGTGGTATAGGAAACCTCGTATGAGGTTATCAGTTGGTTGTTTGTTATTCACGTGTTTCTTAGTCGAACTTTGATTGTGTTTTATAACAACTTTTCTAAATTCTTTTTCCATAAAAATTGAAAATAAGGCTATTTTTCTTAAGATAAATTCTATTTTTTACAGCCTTGTACGATATATTATAATTTTGACTATTGTACATTACTTGTAACAAAAAACTGAAGTTTTTATGACTTTCTCGAAATATCAAAAATACGTAAGTTTACAAGAGCCGGGACCCCATCCAGGGATGCACTTATATTGTTATGTTATATCTAAGAAAGCAATGTAAATAAGTCGAGATTTTAGTATTCGTCTTGCATAGGTTTCTGAAGACGACTCAGTATGGAATAAGTAGTGACACTTTCTTTTATACCTGAAGTTGAGTAACTTTATGGAACTAAAATCGGAAAGTACAAGCCATTTTTCTCCATATTTTTTTATATTGGGTCTTAAATTACCAAAAGTAGCACATTTCAATAACTTTGATTTATTCTACGTTATACAAAAATGTTTGTAAGGTTGTATTATAAAAAAAAACATGTGTCGCATGTAAAAAATGCAAGTTGGGTTTGCCTCACATTTTGAGACACCCCGTACATGTAAAACATATTTTCGAAATATGCTTCTCTCAAATCGCTTCTACTTTCGTATTTAAATTTTCCTTTTACCTTCAATCATAAGTAGTTATTGCCCTCCATGCGTAACAAACTGCTTGATGATGTTCGAACAAAATAAATAATTTGTAAATTTTTAATACTAAAGACGTTTTTTTTTTTATTAAATATTAATTTTTCTTTGAAATATTATTGGTTTGTTTTTTTTTCAGCTTTATCCATAAAACCATTATATTTGTTGAACTACAATTATATTGAAAAATAACGTATTCAAAAAAAATTTTTTTCAATCATTTTTGCACTTTGTGAAAACGCTGATGTCGAAATCATTTCCTCACATTTATAAAAAAGAACATAAACATATAGTAAGCACATACCATTTACAAGAAACAAAAAAATCGCAGCTTTTCGCGTCGGGGGCGTCAGAATGGTTAATGGCGATGATTAACGTATGATCTGTTGCAGAACTAAAATCGTAGAACTATAAATTTGTGGAGGACTAAATATATTGATGTTAAGGTGTTTTTTTTGTTAATTTACATATTTACATCACTTCACATTATTTAAGAAAAATTTACATTACGTAATGTATTTTTACAAAAATGTACATAACTTTATGCAAAAATATTGTAATTATATGTTTGTGAAAAATATACATAGAACATTTTAATATAACACGAGGTATTTTCTTGTATTATCGAGTTAAATTCCATGAATGTTTTTGTAGTGCGCGTTAAGTATCTGTAAAACACAGATCGCTCACAATTCGACGATGTTCTAGTGGCGAATAGTTCTTCTTTGGACAGAGTCAAATATATTAAGAATTGAAGGAGAGGCTGCCTCCCATACGTTCAAAATGTACGAGCAATGCTCAAGGCTGTGCTTGATTTGCGAAATGTATGTAGGTTATGCAAGTTGACAGAAGAAAATTATTTTTTGAGCTCGGAACAGGTTACCCAATTTCTCAATTGCTGTGATCTTTCCGAAAAGTGGTACCGACTAAGCTAAAGGAATCTTTAGCTTCAACATTTGATTATTCATGAATGGTGTGGGCATTGGGAGATAATTTGTGAGATAGTAAACATGATTGTGTCGTAGTGGCGTTAAGCTGGACAAGGTGCTTTGGTCCCCATTTTACGATTTTAATCATCAATTTCGGCCTTGGAGACAGGTTTTGAAAATTGCATATTGGAGTGGAGTATACTATCGTCAGCATACCTGTAAATAGGATTGCTGGTAGAGAAAAATAGATCATTGATGTGCAGGAAGAATAGGGTAGGTGCCAACACTGAACCCTGTCGAAAGCCTGCTTTTATTTAGTAAAAGTCGTCGGCTACTACAGAAATACTTCTGTTGGAAAGAAAGCTGACAATTCAAATACAAAATTTTGGAGGACGACTATAGGCAGAAAGTTTCGATGGATTTATTCCAGTTTTGGGTTACGAAGGTAAGATCTGCTGTGGATTTTTGGTGGCGGAAACCGAATTGCCTCTCGTGGATAAGTTTTACCTTTCAAGGTAATTTAAAAGCTTGTTATTTTTATACTTCTCCATTGCCTTACTCATAACTGGGAGGAATGGGTCTCTAGTTAGAGGGAAAAGTTTTGGATCCCTTTTTGGGAACAGGTTGTACATGAGCAGAGTACCAGCTTTTAGGAAAAATGCTTTGTCGTAGGACACATGGAATAACTTGGTAAGGATAGGGATACCAGCAAGGTCAGAGGACTTTTTGGACTTAAATGTTTTCAGAATACGTCGTACCTTTTTAATTTTGATGGTAATGTCGAGAAGAAAATGCTGCGAAGCCTTTTACAGAAAACTTACCTTTTGCTTTAGGTGTGGAAACGAATTCATCACTAGAAGTTAGGGGTAGAAAGGAGCTCTCGCAGAAGTTTCGATTATTATTTTTGGCAAGCGACCAAAAGGATTGAAAGAACTTTGTCTCTTATGTGTGTGCTGAAGGCATTTTTGACGCCGAGAATTATGCGATTGTAATGATTTCGTGCCTTGTTTTTTGGTCTGTAGATTTTCTGAAGTGCGATTCTTAAGGAGTTGTTATTAGTACGATATTAGTAGATGTATCCTTGCGAGTCTGATGTTGAAGCCGGAGGCCCCTCAATTACTCTAGCACCGACTGGACTCAGAGAGAGACCGTACATATTGAGGAATGATATTGGGGTTTTTTAATTAACCATGTAATTGTTTATCAGAGACGCAGCGATGAATACAGATTTGGGTCAGGGGCTGCAGAACTCTAAGGTCAATTCGAGGGTCTGTTATTAAAAACATGTAACACATGATGCCTATGATTTTACTGTTCATACGGTATACTTATGTAGAATTTGCTTGAAACACATTTTCCAACGTAACAGAATTATTTGTAAATTGTAAGGCGATTCAGAAATTAGATTAGTCATAAAAGCATTCCAAGAAAAATAAGCCCTAGTTCCTGCTCGGCTTCCGCCACGGAGCCGGCCCATTATCGGATCTGCTGCAACGGAAAGAGTGGCCCGGGACGACGCGGGGTTGGATAACTGCGAGGGCGGCGAGATCAAAGGAAACCGCCCCCCAAATCAGATCGGGGAGGTGGGCGCCATTACAGCATCTCAATGCTCATTTAGACATTCTTGTAGGCCCCCCGTTTTATAAACGTGGCGATTTCCCGCGTGCATTTGTGCAAATCGCCACCCCTCTCGCCCCCTCGCATTTACAGAGAGGGCCGAAAGGGCATCGTTAATATTTATGCGATATTTCGATAAGAGGGGTGCTTTCTGAAATGCGATAAATCACGGATTATCGACGTGTTTGTGGTGTTTTTATAATGTATGATGACTATCTTGATAATCTGCTGTTCTGCTTTTAATGCATATAACATGCTACTGTATTTACAGTAAATGCTTATTTCAGATTTAAATTTTTTTTATTTTCACTGTACCGTGTGACGTGTCCCATCCTTCCATTTCGTTAGCGTTTGATTGTTCTATCAAACATTTAACTTTCGGTATATTTTTGCTGTTTTATCCAATTGCCTGTGTTCCACAGTCATGTATGTATGTTTGCATGTATGTATGTATTCATTATTTGTTAAGACCTATAGTCTAAATGCCACTACCGATTTTCATGAATGAGGCAGGTTTGCTTAATAAATATAAATAGCGAAAGTAGTACGCCATTTTGCGATTCTAAAAAAAATTCAGTCCAATTTGTGGTAAGACTGATTTTTGAGAAATTTTTGAAATGTAGCATGCGCGAATTTTTTTTGCTTGGTTTCGAATTTTCGTATTGACGCTGGCATATCGGTACGACCTAAGACAAAAACGGTCAGGTCTAAAGCTCTATAGTTGTGCTACAAGACAGATTTACCTTAGATATTTTGTCCTAGGTCAAGAAATAAGGTATATTTTTTGTTAATAAAAAACTGCCGCTTTTTCAAGGCCTCGCCGACGAGACGTCAGTATAAACATTTTGACAAGACGGACTTTTTACCCATGTACCTAGAAATTTGTAAAAGTCTTCTTTTAAGGGTGGTAAAAGATGGATACGATCAAACAGTGAGTACAGTTCTCGGATCCTGCTCAAAATTTGTAAAGTTCTAACTTATATTTAATGCCGAATTTTCTTTACCAAATGAACACAATAATAACACAGACCATCAAAATGAATTTGTTTCGGCGCTAGAAAACAAAGAACTAGTTTTGGATATTTTTAATGTGCAGATTCTAAAAATGCCATCAGCTCTAGTTTTTGAGACACAGACTAATTGGAATTTAGTTCTGATAAAAGCCATAAGTAAAGAAATAAATATATCTTTTGAGGTAAAATAGAAATTTTAATTTAAAAATTAAAATCCAATTAGTCAAATATACCTGAATTGCCCATTATTCGACCGACCTTATACCTGCTTAATCTCCACTTGTTAATCCTAGGCCCATATTACCATTTGTCTACCTCTGCCTTACCCGTCACAGTATGTTATTGAAATTTCGTGATTAAAGTTGGGCTATTATTTTATGTAGATTTTTGGTCTTCTTTAGTATTAAAACACTGAATTGAAACCATGGCAACCACAAGCAGACGTGTAAATCATCCAAACGTTTTTTTGTTATGTTTGTGGCGAATATACTTTGAAAGAAAGTAGAAAATCTATTTCTGACTTTGTGGTATAATTTGGTTTTCATTTGTGAGACCAGGATAAATCTTGGGCATGTAAAACATGTGTTGAATATTTGCGACAGTGGACCATGAGATAGAGACAGTGCCTAAAGTTTGGCGTACCAAGGGAACCATGAAACCATCACAATGACTGTTATTTTTGTCTCGTAAACATCAAAGGTATTAATCGGAACAATTGATACAAATCGACATATCATTATCTAGAACCAGAAATAAGACCTGTAACCCTGCATTCTGAAGAAATACCCGTTCCATCCTTCAGCAGTCTTCCTGCTCTGCCTGAAGATGATACAGAAACATCAACATCCGATGAAGTTAAATGAATTCAATCAGGAAACGACGGTGACTGAAGCAGATTTAATTTCTCAACGTTTTAATCAGGAAGAACTGAGCGATCTTATAAGAGACCTGAACCTCCGAAGGGGATGTCCTATCTCCTATCGATGGGTAAAAATCTATATCGCCTATCCCTAATTAACTATACGGGGAACGACACAAAGTTGGGATTCCTTTAGGTTGTCGTTTATATAAAAATTGCTTGCTTAAAATCAGTACGTATTTCTAATTATATTACTCATTAGTGTGCAAAACAGCAAAACATATACAGAAATATATATTTGATTTCTACACTACATTTTTCTCTTGTATTTGTATAATATATTTCAAATTATAGGCGTGTACAGAAAATTAGAAAAGCAGATTTTGGAAGCTTGCGGAAAAATCTTTAATATTCTTATTTTACACATGCCGAACTGTTGCGTTGCAACATTTGCAATATTTCCCTTATTTTTTAAAATAAGAACATTGTTTAACTAAGAGTTCCCTGGTAAAATCGCCAGTGTAGCGTTTTTGCAACACGTATAACAAATTTTCCCAGAGTAAAGTAATCAGCGATATTAAAAAATTCGTGCGACAAAAAACACCCTCCGAAATCGAATTTGCTAGAAAGCGAAAACAGAATTCTGACGAAGGACCTGGTAAGTGGATTAAGGGCGGCAAAAGAGCCCGAGCAATCGGGATAATGGTCCATGCACTTACCCTGGATTTCGGCAGGAAGGAGGATGTGTGCGGTCAACGTCTACGGGTCACCCTCCCTGTTTACTTTCTCCAATCGAGCGGCATTATATGCTCGAAATGATGAGGTTTCGGGTCATTGTGATGTGTTTTCGATCTAACTTCTTGAATAAACAGTCCTCGGGAACAACAATTCGATGGCATTTCGGGCTGTTCCTGTGCGGTCGGGCGGAGTTAGGCAAGGATATCGCAAAAGCATATTTTTTTATGTACTCGTGTATATCATTTTCATTACTTAAGACTCAGGGGACTACTTACAACTTCACAAATATAATATAATTTTAATGTAATAATTTTTTTACATAATATGACGATATCTTCGATGTTGTACAATTTGGCATCAACAGTGTAAAAGTCATTCCAGATGAATTTTTTGCTAACAAAGGTGTTAAGTATTAACAAAATATAAACGAACATATTAAGATAGCTCTTGTTTCAGCTGAATCTAAAGCTTTGAATTAAAAGTTTCTTTTCATCTCCTATTATAGGTAAAGCTGTAAGGTTTATTTTAAACCTCAGTCAAACATTTGCTGTGCCATCTGGGTCATCGTGACATTTACAAAAACACGTATCCTCAAGACCCCGCTGCCCGCAACTTTCGCAGTGGCGAAAGACGTAAAAACGCGAAAACATTGATCTCGAAAACGATTTAGTGCCTCTGTATATTCGCGGTCGAAAAAACAAAAATATAAATCTGGGATTTCGCCAGCGCGGTAGTTCAAATTACCATACAATAGCGTGTCTTCGCGTGGTTCTCTCGTAAACAATCTCGGCGTGTTTATCCTTCTTTTTTCTTACTAAGTACTCCCTGGTGTCATAGATTCTCCCTAGTATATGACCCTCGATTTTGTTTTTGTTTCTCTTTTGCGAGCTACATATAGTTTACGCGTGTATTCGTTTTACTTCATACTGGTAGAATAGGTAATAAAAAAATCGGTAAATTCACCTTTATCCACAACTTCTCACCTACAGAATTCTACTTCTTACAATAAACAGTCTTTATATGCATATTATTATTATTTGGTAATACCTTTAAACAAATCCTATAAACTGTACTTTATTTCAATTTTAAATTTGCTTATTATTAATACTAAGTAATATTATTTTTGTACTTTAGTCCCACCTAATAGGGACTAAAATGTGTCTTAACATCACATAAATAAAAAAGGTTTAAATTGAAAAAAATTATTTATTTATATTTAGATGAATATTAGTATGCATTAGTACAATTTACAATATTAAATAATGGATTTGTTTTGTAGACAGTATGTCCAATAACGCTACGTGCGACAGTTCTAGATACTTCGTTAGAACCTTGTCTGGAAGGGTTTCTTGAAGCTTTAATCTGGAATGTATTCACATCACCATGTCCAAACATTTTTTGGGCTATGTTTTTTTTATTATTTATGGAGTTTTCTATGTACCCCTCCGCAGCGATTTTCATCCGCCATGCCTTTTTAAAATATCCACAGATGCAGCAGCATCAGCTAATAAAGAGGCAGATGTTCTACGAAAACAATGTCCAGTATATAATGACGGATTTGGAAGGTTTAAGAATGCTGCTACTTTCTGGGGTAGTCGTAGGTACAAGGAGTCTTAGCTTTTTTTAAAGCCATACACTTGCGGTAGGTTTCAATAAAGTTAACATTATTGCCTCCTGAATTTTTAACAATGAAATTTCTACCAATTTTGTTTTTGGTATTTTTAACATTAATCATAATTGAGTGATCCAAATCAGTTACATCTTCCACCGTCAACTCAACTAACTCCTTACTTCTACCGGCACCTGCTACAACAAAAATAAGGGCTGCCTTCATCATTAAAAACTGGTTGTCTGGGGCATCCATTAAAAATTCATCAACCTGGTCACCAGTCGGGATCTTGGCTTTTTTTGACTTATATCTTTCGTTTCTTCTTTTCAGCAGGGCAATTAGCTGGTGAAATTTGCTAATGTCGATATTATTTTTAACGCAAGCATAGTCTTCAGCATAGAATAATGTGCCCAAAGCGTCGAAGGTGATAAAGTCCTAGATTTCTCCGTGAAGGACACAAGTAGCGCATCTTCGTTGGTATTTCCACGTCTCGCTCATAGCACCATCTTACAAATGTCTGATATTGCGCTTCATATATTTTTTTTAAATCCAAACTTTCCATTTCGATTTATAATCACGAAATTAAGGACCCTAATAACTTGGGGGGTTATGTTGTAACTACGTGACTTCATTATTTCAAAGGCCGCTAATCAAATTTGTATCTGTTACCTGCAATAATTTGTCACATTATGAGGTTTTAAATTTGCACCTATATAATACATTATCATATTTAGTGATATTGTTCCCGCAAGTGCGAAATATATATATATATATATATATATATATATATATATATATATATATATATATATTATTGTCCTTCATAAATAAGAAGGTTTCATTCCAGGAAATGGAATTTTACCGAATATTTAAACAAACATTTTATTTATCCCTGTTTGACATTTGATTTTTGTAGATAATTGGATAAGTAGTTTTTTGATACTAAATTTTTAAACATTTAGTTATTTTGTTTCGCCACAATGGGTTTGTTTTTACCAGTTATATCACACTTTACTTCAGCGCAAATTCGATAGGTTTCCTAATAATGATTTCTTTTATATTTTGTGCGGCTGCCATTTTGTTCCGCCTTATTAGATTTTTACCAAAAGGTAACCATTTCATCCCCATTTGACCCTTGATTTGTTTCAAAATTTGAAGTCATTGGGATAGGTATTTTTCGAGCGATGCCGCGCCAGACAGAACGACAGACCGACAGACTGATGAAAGTGGGAAAACAGATTTTTCGGGGTTCAGAGACCCTAAAAAGCAAAAAGATCTACAAAAATCTATGAGGCTGATTTTTTTACGATTACAATACTTCCGTCCCCTCTTACGAGGGAAGTAAAAAGTAATAAGGTGATTTAAGTATGTCACTAGGATATAGCTCGCGAACTTCTTTGTTAAATCTGCTTAAAGTTGGGATGCTTTTTTTTTATGTAGTATTCATCCTATTCCTGTTAATGCTTAAAATGCACTCCTGTCCTTACGCAGGCAGGGAAATGCTTCGCAACTACATGTCAAATGTGTTAAAAAAAAGTATACAACATATAAGAAACTTTTATTCAGTTTTCAAAAAAAATATATATTCTTGATAAAAAAAGTTGGTGATTGAGGAAAAAATATTTTTGAGACTAGTAAACTTTAGGTCAGATATACAGAGTGTTTAAAAAATACAAAAAAAGGTAAAATACAATTTTTGTAACGGCAGTTTTAAACGTCACAAAAAATCGTGAATAAAAAACGAAAAACATTTTCTTTTTGTTATTGAATCTCAATATCTCTTTTACTATAACTAATATGAAAAAACTTACTTAGCTTTTATTACATGTTGTGGCCTTTTACAAAAAATATATTTTTTCAAATTTTTGATTTTGAAATCAAAACAGTTGACCTTAAGCGAAAGAAGTAAATACACCGAAGAAACGTCTATATTCCGTCTAGTGACTGGTACAAAATTCAATCCGATCGTTGTTTTGAGCTTTCGTACCTCCTGGGACAAAAGTAATTGGTCAGATCAAAAGTTCTATATTTATGATAGGTCAAATGCTTCAAAAACTGTGAAAATTAATTAGATTACGAAGCAGAATAAATTTCGCACATTCTATCCAAAATTTGCAAAGTTCTGCAATATCGCAGGCGCAATTTTCCATTGTGTCAAACAAACGACTATCGAAAATTCTTTTTTCGACTTTATTTATTATTATGGAAGTGGACTAATTGATAGTATATAAAGAAGTGAGGTCAATAAAATGGAATCACTGAAACAACTACTCCGCTGGCTAATACCACGACCTGCATTGAATTACATTGTTGATTCCTAACTTTCGTTGGAAGAAATAATGCTAATATATTTTTGTTTTAAGTTACACCAACGTCACAACCAGGATAGCATGATCCCTCTCTGGTCTATGTTTTACAATGCCGCAGACGCCATGAACCATTTAAGTCAAACGACGACCGCGATTTTGCTTTAGAGCTCATCAGCAGCATCAGTTCATGGTCCAGATAGTGTATCCTCGTTCTGACGTTGGGATAACGTGAAACAAAAATATATTAGCTTTATTTCTCCCAACGAAAGTTAGGAATCACCAGTGTGATTCAATGCCGCTCGTGGTATTAGCCAGTGGAATAGTTGTTTGTGTGATTGAATTTTGTGCCTTTACACCACACGGGCCTCTCTAGTCTATGGCGGCCTGATGAGGTCTAAAAACAGCGAAATCGCGATCATCGTTTGACTTAAAAGAATCATTGCGACTGCGGCATTGCAGGACATAGACCAGACGGGGATTAGGGTATCCTTGTTATGATGTTAGTGAGACGTGAAACAAAAATATATTAACAAGTGGTGTCAATATTAGTAGAGATACAATTCTGAATTCCGAAACATAATTGCCTGCCTAATTAAAATACATAAAATAGAACCGTATAGCAAATTAAATGAAGCGCTTGTAAACAATTAACTCACGCACTCACATAATCACAATAACCCATTTTATAATAAATCGTCGATAATTATGGCCGATCGTTTGATAAAATTACATTTTGTAACAACATAAACACGTAAAACTAAGTGGCGTTTTCATTAAAATATAATTTATTAAATATTAATTCTGGTCCGTTTTGACACGGAAATTATTTATTCGCCGCGTTTTCGTAAATGATGTTGGATATTATTTTTGTTTAAATTACATTTGGATACCGAATTTGGATTTAACGATAATGGCGTTATTGATTGCCAAACGGTTTTTTGCTGAATATGTAATGATATAATGCATGATTAAAGGATTAACGAGTTTTTTTTGTTGCAGGTAAGACCGTAAACCGATTTCTAGAGCTAATTGTTGTAAACAGGTAATGTACACAGATACAGAAAATTACACTCCCATCAATTTTGTATACAGACTCATTCGCACGAAAAGAACTTCATAACTCTCCTGGACCTCCAATTAACTAGTTTATAACTTCCATCTATGAAGTTGGTTTGCATGTAGTTCCTTGAGTTCTGGAATTATTTTATTTTGATAGTAGCATGAGCTAAAGTTATTATAACAATTACTTTTACTGTCAGCCGGCCGCGCAGATATAACCTTCGGCCGCGGGTGGGGTATAAAAGGAAGCGTCGCAGTCACCAACACTTCAGTCTCTATTCGGACGCGAGAAAGAAAGCTTCGAAAATGCCAAATGTGATTTTGGCGAAACATCATATATATATATATATATATATATATATATAATAATGTATATATATATGTGTGTATATATATATATATATATATATATATATATATATATATATATATATATATATATATATATATATATATATATATATATATATATATATATATATATAAGAATTATCTGGCTACCTATAGTTACGGCCCTAGTTTATATCTTCCAACTAAATATGATACCTGATATGTATCATCTGCATACAACGCAGCAGATGCCTAGGATATCCCTTTGATACAATAGATATCTATCTAACCTATACAAACCTTATGCAGGTCACAAAAATCCTCAAAGTATTTAAACATTTGCATATACAAAACTATCATCGCTATATTGATAGATTTACCAAAAAACGCAAAAAATGTATTTAAAAACAATAGATAAAGATCTATATTTTATCAAAATAAATAAGACTAATGGATTTTTAACCCAATATCGACATACCGGGTGTTTGGCATTCATTACTTTAAGCAGTTTACTCTTTCACATTTTCAGATGCAAACCACCAGAACGCGAAACCACGCGAAGGTTTTTTCGCCAACAGGATTTGTGTGTATAAGTAGTAGCCTTAAGAGTAAATGAGTTTATATTTACAATGGAAATACAAAAATTTATATTTACATTGGAAATGATCCAAACCTATACAGATGATAAGGGTGATTTATCATTTTTCTCTAGATTAGCAATAATTCATATTTATTTTATAGATCCTGAAGTTTAAATACTGACTCCTCTGTATATTTTCTTGATAAAGTTTTTACACAGAATATGTAAAGCTGTGTTTCCTTCTTTCTGGTAGAACATAAGTAGGCTTCTTCCGCCATTTCCATGATTTTTATAAGTTTCAGCGCTGAGTAGACAACCAATTTTTAAGATTGTCTAACTAATTGCCTACATCAGCCTGCATCAGCGTTTTGTTTTAAAATTTATGCTGCACGATGTGGTATGGTTGCCATTTTAGTTTGAAATACTGGTAAAATATATTCAAAGGTATAAAAAAGTGACTACCTGTTTTCAAGTAAGAGCTGTTTTTAAGGGCAATAAAAGAGCATTGTGGACTTAATGTAATTTGCATAGATAAAAAGTCAGCTATAGACCGTAGTTATGGTGGTAGGCACTTAAACTATATTAAGCTTTAGTTATTTGTAATCATTCGTGCGAATCACTTGTGTTAAAATAACTTCCGAATGGCAAATATGGTTTGAACGGAATGTTTCTCAGTTTCTTCCGACCTTTCAAATAGAAAGCATTTGTCTGTGGATGCCAATGAAATTATAAACAACGTTTATTTAACCCTTAACGAACGCGGTTTTAGTTTTAGAAGAGACCCCTATTTTGACGAAAGGACCAGAATCAACTATTTGGAAAACTGTGAACAATCCCATTGTAGAGAAGAAAATAGGAAATGATAGCGGTAACTTTTCAAAGTTAGATCGAGATGAAGAAGTAATACGGCGCAAAATTTACGAGCTTTACGACAAACAAAATATGCTTTCTTTGGATAATTAACTACAGAAACTTGAAAATTATGAAACTAGAATTAAATGTAGTCGAGTTACTGAAAATGTATAACAAAAATCAATAAAAAACAAATTATGATGAAATCCAGGAGGTTTAAGGAATGGCGGTCTGGATTTCAAAATAGGTCAATTATTTATTTGGATAAGACTCGGTATGACACCCACGATACTCCTTCAAAAGGTTGTGTTGATTCTAGCAATAACTGTAAAACGAAAGGTCCATCAAACTGAGGCAATATAATTACACAAGTACAAATAAATAAATGTTTAGAACATTTCTATTATACTACAAATATTAACAGCTGTTTCGACAACACAACTTCGTCAGAACATTATTTCAAACTAATATACAAATACAAAAATTTTGACCTATCTTATTGCTATATTATATGAACTTTCGACATGTTATCTATTACCTAAGTATATAAATAAAACCAAAGTCCAGCTGTTCGTTAAGCAAAATATTTCGGGCTTACGTCTTTTTATTTCAAGAATTTCTAAATAGTTTAATTTTCTACTCTTAGCCATATGCAAAACTTTATAATCGTTGTTAAAATCGTCTCGTTCTTCCAAAAGATGTTTGGCATAATTTGAATCCGTTTTACTGTTAATATAAGAACTTTCGTGTTCTTTGATACGTGCTGACATTGTCTCTCTGTCTGTCCTATATATACTTTATTACATGAACCACAACCTAATTCATATTGATGGTGATATTTGTCTGTTTTTGATTTATTGTTTTATAAGTGTCTACCTAAAGTGTGGTTATTTTTATAGGCTATTGTAGTATTATTTTTCTGATATTATTTTGCTATTTTAGGGGTGTTTTTGTGTGTAGGATCTAAATATGGATGGGTTCCAATGCTCTTACTTTGTCATCAAAAAATTTTAAAGACTCTTATCATGAGGATACGTCAGAATTATTCCGAAGATTGGTTCAAACATAAGTTGATTCCCAATATCCTCTCAAATAGCGTTATTGTAATGAGCAACTCTAGTTACCATAATAGGTTACCAAAGTTCCATGCTGGAAAGACTCAAAAACCAAAATTCAAGACTATATATGTGATAATGACATTTATTTTCACGAAGATTTTACAAAAAAACAATTAACTGCTTGTGTGTTTCTTAATATAAGAAAAAGTCTAGGGCATTCGGTATTAAAACTTCCACCATATCATTGAATATTTAATCTAATTGAGCATTTATGGCACGAGCTAAAATCTGGAATTCGTCGGAATAATATTTCATCTACGTTAAATGCCAATGTATTAAATCTTACCGAAAGTCTTGTGATGTGGCCCCACATCTATGTATATAAATTGTGTCTTAGCTAGTAAATAAAGTAGGATCCAAAACGAACAAGAAGATTGTCAAAATAAACCAGTGTCTTATCAGTTTCAAGCAAACTACTAAAATTATTTGCTTACTTGGGAATTACTCTGCATAATGCGAGCAGTGCTCTTTATCGTTCTTCATGTAAATTTCATATGAAATGATTTCGTACGCTAAGGCGAAAGAGAGACGGAAATATTTTGTCGCAGCGATCTTATTTAAAATGCAAATTCGTCAAGGGCCCGGGCTCGTTGACGTCGAACACGAAAGGCGTTCAGATGAGCTCCCAAATTAGGTAACTTCGAGCCGAGATTTAAATTGGGCCCTTTTCGACAAAAAAGAATTCGGTTTAAGAAGACGGTCGATGCATATTCATGCATGAGTATCCTTTTAATAATCATAATCATCAGCTTAAATATGACTTGAATAAAAAATTCCGCTCTAAACCGCTCTGAGAGAATGAAATTATTAATTAGATGACATTTTGTCATCGAGGGCTATTTTATTCTAATTCTAAAAATAGAAATTATAAAGTTTTTGATTTTTCCATATTTTGGATATCTCGCTACTTTCGAAATATTAATATTAAAAAACAAGAGTGATAGTTAAAATACTAAGAATTTTTTTAATCTTAATCTGTTAATAAATCCATTCTTTTACTAACGATAATAAAAAATGATTTTTTTTAAATACAATTATTTTTTACGTTTTAAATAATCTTGTATTTCTCTCAGAATTTAATTGACCCCTATAATATTGCTTTTAAATTGTATTTTCTATTTTTTATAATCTTATATAAATCTATACAAGATAAAGTAAGATGATAATATAATTTTTCATAAGGCAAGATGATAATGTAATCATTCGTAATACTTTCAGCTTATAAATAAAATAACAGTTCTTTAAACTCTTGACTTAGAAACATTAAATCATATGTTCATTCAAATATATACAACATTACCAAATATAATCCACGTACGTGCATAATTAAATGTAACATTTATTTGCATCTATTGGTTTTAAACTGAAAATTCCCTAGTATAGTTTTTGCTCTACTAGACGAAGGTAACTGAAAAGACAAGACAGAAAACTCGTAAGCGTTTGGGGCGCATTTTTATGGTTAGGAATTTGAAAATTGAATATCCAAGATATGTTTTTATCAATAAGATCGAGCCAGTTAATATAGTAGAAGAAATATAACGGACTACCTTTAACCAGTTCCATGGAGTAATCTTGCTTGGCCATCAAAGAGAGTACTGTTTCGATTACTATGGATTAATTCTATGCTTAGGCTCTGAAATAAATTTTATATATACATATAAGTAAAAGTCAAAAACCTATCCCACCTTCTGTAATATGGATGATATTAAGCTCTATGGTGGAAACCATAACTAACACAAAAAACTTATTGACGTGACACACACCTTCTCGAAAGACATCCATATGGAATTTGGAATGGAAAAATGTAAAGCCTTAAACATCGAAAAAGGTAAAGTCATTAGTGTGCCAACTAAATACTGTACATAAGCTCATATGATTCGTGGCTTAAATCGAACAATCTTGTATGTGATCCAACATGGAGAAAATATCAATTATATGAAGTAATATCAGCCAACAAGCCTAGAGAAAAAAGTATAAAATTGACGGTCTTTTACGTAACCTCGGTCATACACCTTTAAGGCTGCCTCCATACATGTGCGCCCTCAACCCTATTGAACTTGCATGGGAGGAGTAAAAAAATATATTCGACAGCGCAACATTGATTGATTGATTCAATATCGGCTAAAAAGTGGAAATCGTATGTTAAACATGCTCGTTCTATTGAAGATAAATACTGGGAAGTAGATGGCAAAATTGAAACGGTTATTGATTATTTAGTTATCACTCTGGGATCTTCAAGTAGTGACGACGAAACCTCATCATTTTCAGAGGAAGACAACGATTTAGAAGGAATCGAACCATTAGAATCACAGCCGTCAACCTCAAAAATGGCTTAGTTTTTTTTTATATTTTGTAAAATTGTTCATAAAGTAGCTATCAATAAACTGCTTCAAAATAATTAATTTTCTATACAATACCGGGTGTCAAAAAATATCTAATATTGCAATTAATATTTGAAAAACTACAGAATTCATATTTTTCCAAAATTAACACATCAATGTAGTTACAATAGGGGAGCCAGCACTGATTCCAGTGAACAAGATTTATCAAAATTTTAACTTATGCATTTAGACTTTGGGCTATTCGGGTATAACAAAAGTGACCGTTTGTCTCCGTCATATGACTTTGTACAGGGGGCGTCATGTCATTGTGAAGTACTATACAGGGTGTTTCCTAATTGCGTGCTAATGTTAAAGGGGTGTGATTCTTGGACCTTTTTAAGAAAAAAGTTTAATATGAACCTAAAAGTCTTAACTTTGGAGATACAGGGTTTTAAAAAAATATTTTTTTAAATCCTAATTCTAATGCTATTATAGATAAATAACTGTGTGAAATTTGATACACGTCTTTTATGCGTAAAAGGGCATTTTTTATTAACAATCAATTTTTGAAATTTTCGACCAGTGGCGTGCATATGTAATTAACCTGGGTAAATCCGTATGCTCCTTAATGCATAGAAGTCGTGTATCAAATTTCATGCAGTTATCTACAATAGCATCAGAATTGGGATGAAAAAGAAATGTTTTCTTTTTAAACTTTACCATCCTATATCTCAAAAGTTAAGACTTTTAGGACATAACAACACCCTCTTTAACATCATCACGCAATTAGGAAACGCCATGTGTAGTACTTTACAATGACGGCTCCTGTATAAAGTAACATGATAAACGCAGACGGACGGCCACTTTTTGGCATACCCGAGTAGCCCAAAGTCGAACTGCATAAATTAAAATTTTGATAAATCTCGTTCACTGGATCTGATGCTCGCTGCCCTTGTAACATCTGGACTTGTAAATCCTGTATCACTATACTGGGTGGTCCAATAATAGTGGACGTAGGCAGTAGCCCGGGAACCGTTAATGACAGAACTCAAGAAAAAATATATTTATAGGTAAATCGATCAAGAAAAATCAAAATTAAATCATTTTAAAATTCGAAAGTTCGCCGTTTTTTGCAACACAAAAGAGATATAGAAGTGCGGTACACGAAAGAAAACAGACAAATAAAGATAAAGGTTCATTAAGCATAGTTAAATTTTTTAATTATCTGAAGTGCGTATCGTCAAAAAGGAGTGCCATATTATTTAAAGAACGACGGGACACCACTGGTTGGAAGAGATTTCTTGACCGACCTTCCTAAACCGATTGACTCCGCCCGGTTTTCTTTCGTGTCCCGCACTTTTTACTTAGGTCTTCGGCCTTCGTCGTCTGCTCATAGATAAAAAAAATGTCTTAATATATAGCTTGTTTTGTTAAAAGAGATTAGAAAATTGAGGATACGTAAACTTCTAATTATTTATATGTAATAAGTTATGTGCCATCGCTTACGCCACTGAGGAAATTGCATTTAAAAGTAAACCAGTTTCTAAAGAAAATAGGCAATAAGTCCGAAAGGATAACCGCTGGTCCAGAGTATATCAATCCTTTAATTATTATTTTTCTTATGGACCCCCCTTTAAATCTGTGATATAGGGTGTTTCGATTAAAATAAGAAAGTTGAAACCTCTCTACCAAAATACCAAAATTCTGTAAATATAATAGGCCATGACTCTGGAAACAGAGGTGTTACTTCTGTATTTTTTATTAAAGCAACATTGGGACGTATTGTTTTATTATGGATACACTTTTTTATATCAAGCCAAAAAAGGTCTAACCAGGGCGTATATTCATATCTAACGTATCATAACGTAATTCGGATTTCGGCTATATGCATTAAAATTGTTTGATCTATTTAATTTTGGAAATACATAGTATTTTATAAAACGTGTGATTAATTTACCAACTTTTCGCTACTTTAGAATAAAATATTAAGTGTAAAATTACCTAGAAATTGAATATAATAATTTAAAATAAGAACTTGGTCTAGTTGAAATTTTTAATGTATGTATACCGAACGACCCATTAATAAATGAATTCAGTCTTGTTTCAAAATAAAAAACAACGGCCAATTTTAATCTATTTATAAGTATATCTACTGGTTCACTAAAAATAACTTCTATGACTTAGATTTTTTTATCACTAGTAGAGCTGAGTATATATATATATATATATATATATATATATATATATATATATATATATATATATATAAGTATGAATCATAGAAATAGATATAACATTTCTAAATCCGTAACAGATGTTTTAAGTAATTAATTTTTTTAACTTACAATTATATTTATTTCAACTTTTATAACAAAAGAATATAAGTTGTTTTAACTTTACACGAAATCTCAATTAGACTAGAAAATAAGCAATGTAAATAGATTTGTTTCATTGATTTAGATCAGCGAATATATGTTGTCAAAACAACGATAATCATAAATTGTTAAATAATATATCTTTTCAGTATGTTTATATGAAACAGTTTACAGGAGACAATTAGATGAACATAACTCTTCGTAACTAGGCTTCGAAAAATAAGTAAAGTTTCTTTTTTTCATACAGGTAACATTAATTCAAGATGTTTACGTACTGTATAAAAACTTAAATGGTTCTTAATATGCCCAAGTTAATAAAATAAGAGTTTAAAATTGCCTGTAATATGTAAATTCTCGTAAGTTATTAGTATTTAATACAACAAAAATATATATTCAATTCAATAGCATTCAGTGTACAAAAAGGTAAAATACTAATAGAAACTTATAGGTAACTCAGTTTCACTCTCTGTTAAAAATTTTGGTTTTGACTTTTGATTAACTTTTAAATTAACTAATTTTTTCAACAAAATTAATTGTAATAATTGGTTTTCGTTGTGAAAAATATACACACAAACCTCGCAAACAAGAAACAGTATCGCAAGCTAATGTGCAATCACGCGCATGAATTATGAACGGCTTTCGGTGTGGTCGGTGTGCTGTATGGTTCATTAGATATGACTATCTAAAAAACAGTTCGATATTTAAAATACGATTACCTCCAAAATATATAGGTTTTGATAGAAAAAATAACATCACCAACAGAGAGGGCACCCAATCCCTACGCAGTGCAAGTGAAGCGTCGCCTCTCTACTTATGGAGCTACGTAGGTCACACCAGAAAGTAAACGAACTTGTTTATACTCATATATTTGCAGTGACGTCACCATTGTTACTTTAATTAAAATGCAGAAGTAACTCTAGACCTCTGTTACCGGAGTCACGGTGAATATTGTAACTATTTTTAGCTACGCCGATGCCCTCAATAGACAGACAGTCCGCCGAAAAGGGGGAAATAAGTTTTTCAGAACCAAGGGACTTTAAAATGCGAAGATTTGTAAATATCTCTGATGGTGATTTTTTTCGCAGTGATAATACTAGTTCTCTCATATTAGGAAAGTAAAAGTAAAATCAACATACGGCACAACATACGTAAATTGGCCACCATACCCGATCAAAAATTTAATACCGAACAAAAAAAATGGTAATTCAATAGAGAATGAGATCCAGAGGCGATTAAAATGCACCCAGACACTTAAACCTCCTGAAAGCGCCAATTTGTCCGCGTTCAACCCCCTCATTCATGTACCCTTTAATAACCCGATTGTCGATAAATACGTATAATAACTACCAGCCCTCTTATGAATAACTTTGTGAAATGGACCTATAATTATTTGGAAGGCTGCTCGAAACGAAATCTGTTATTGATATTTTTATAGGTGGTATTTTTTGAAGGTTGATTTTATACCTGTATTATTTGGTGTAAACACGAATGGACTTTTCTACGTTTAGCACAGGATATAGAAAAAATCATGTTAGCCAAGACTTTATTTGTATGCCAAGGGCATTTTAACCGAACATTGTTATTACGTTGAAAAAGATTATTATTTATGTATAGGGGATATCGCAAAATTTGTAGTAGACTCAACATACATTTTCATAAATAGAACACTCTGTATATTATAGGTTCATCAAATGGACTTCTTCTTGGTGATCATAAATATACGAAGTTTAATGCCTTTTTTTAAAGAAACATCGAAAAATTTGACAAAAAAACCCTGTCATAGTTCGCAACCCAATCCATAATATAGAAAAACGTTATACGTCTCTTTTTCTAACACATTGCCTCTTATGGCAGGATTTTTGTTAAATTTCTGGGGTTTCCAATCTAGTATATTTTTGATCAGCACGGAGAGCCCTATTTGATGGATTTAAAATATACAAGGTGTGCCATTTAAAAAGTATGCTGAGTTTGTTACATATTTTTGGGACTCCCTGTATAAACAAATAATAATTTTCTATAAACTGTGTAATAAACCATACGACTGTTCTCTATCTCTTAAAATTTAACTATCAGTGGGGGTGCCGAATTATGAGGAAAGACCCTGTACATTTCTAAAGCTTTTATTTTCTTATATCGCCATTGCAAATCCATGTTATTATATATCGTTGAATTCTCTATTTATATATAAAATAATATGCAGGGATTACGTTAAAAAAAAAGAAAATGATCAAAACTGGGAACTTTTTTGATATGTTTAAAACTAGGAAACTCGAAATTAGATACATTTTTTCGGCGCAGATTTTTAATATACGGCTTTTCCCTAGATGGACATAACTATGCTTGTAAACGTCACTATCTTACATTTTAGGGAAAAATGTACTCTTCATAAAAAGTTTTACTTGCCTTGAAACTTCGAAAACGAAGTTGGAATGTGGCTTAGTTACACAGGTTATCCAGAAAACATAAACATCGGAATTGACCTAAGGGATATTTCTATAGCTCTTGAATTATTTTATAAAAAAGTTATTTGGAAAGGATTAGAGGTTTTAAATTCCTTTTGTCTATTTCAGACCACCTGTAATAAATATTTAATCTTATCATATTCCTTCCCAAGCGACATTACTGTAGAAAATAGGAATTATTATAAAGTTAAGCTAAATTTATCTAGATTCTAGTTCTTTCAAAATAACTTCTTTTATATAAGATGTTTCATTAATTATAAAAAGGATGCTTCGCTCTCTGGTTAATTTTAGATTTTTATTAATTTTTGATCAAGCTTTATAATTAATTTACATTGCAATAATACTTTTCGAAGTTTCAAAACTTTTCTTTACAAAATATTTCAATAAATATAAAAGTAAGGCTCATTTTAGATTTTTATAATTTTTCGACAACCTGTATAACTAAGTCAAATTGCATCATTCATTTTTGAAGTTTTAAGACAAGCAAAACTTTTATGAAGAAGAAAGTTTTCTCCTAAAATGCAATATAATAATGTTTACATCCATTCGGGGACACACTGTATATTTAAGTCTCTTAGTTACACCACAGTAAATATAGGCTAAATGCTGAAGACAAATGCGAATATATTGGAAACGTAGCATCTCAGACTTATATTGTTAGACTGAACTCTTTAAAAAATCTCACAAAATGAAATCACAGAAATAACTACCCCGCTGGCTAAAGCCACGACTGGCATGGAACTACACTGTTGATTCCTGACTTTCGTTGGGAGTAATAATATTGATATATTTTTGTTTCACGTTACACCAACGTTAAACAAGGATAGCTAGTCTGTGACGGCCTGATGAGCTCTAAAAAAGCGAAATCATCATGGATCATTGCGTCTAATGACATGTTCCAGACGGGGTGTAGAGCGGGTGGAAAGTCTACCCATTTGATTCAGGAATTAATTTAAGAAAAATTGTGAATACTACCACTCTTCCTCGCATTTTACTTTTACTCTATAAATAATACATCTACAGTAAACAACATGAATCATTAAAAATATTTAACAGGGGGTGAGAAATTCACCCTACATATTTATTTCAAGTATAAAATACAAATTTACATAGTTTTTTGTATTGAAAAAAAAAAATACAAAAGTTCTACAAACCCTGCAATAGCACTCTTGTTGACATAAGGTTATAATACGTCCTTAGGATAATGTGTTGTCCACATAAAGGGGGAGGACGGCCCTTTGTGTGCGCCCATGTACTCTCTCTAATAATGCCATTTAGGCGATCTTATCTCTGATTTTAATCAAGGGAACTTTTTATTATGGACAAATGACATGTGTCCAAACTCAATCTGATTTTGTTTTCAATTTATATACAGGGTCGGCCAGATTTTATTGATTTTATTAAGCAAGGGCTTATGTAAACAAATATTACGAGAAGATCTGTCTATTTTTGCTATAGATAAAATATTATAATCTGAAATCTAGGTAACCCTTTTTCTGATGTGGAATTTTGTATTTCTTCGTTATTCTTTGAGATTAATTCGGGGAATTCCCTCATATTGAAAAAAAAATCATATACATATACAGGGTGTTCCACTAAAATCTCCAAACGCGGTTTTATTGGGAATTAATAGTACCGAAACAGATTTAATTGAAAACAATCGTAGAAATAAACGTAGGATTGAATTTGAAACTTACAAAGTTTTTGCAATTGTTTTGTTTTATCTGGGTCTTGAGATGCAGAAGCCTGTACTAATGATCCTAGTTAATTCCCAAGCGTTTAAAGTTTGCAACACTCTGTATATCTTAGTAACCACTTTAGTAATCAAGTTGGTGAAAACGAAAATAATAAAAATGTCTTAGAAACAGAAGTACTTACATATTTCCGAAATTTAAGATTTTTAAAATTAGTGCAATTGTTTTGTATTTTCTTAGTGTCGCGACGCCTATACTGATGGCGGCTTCCATTTTATTTTAGTCGAAAATAATTACGTTTTATTCCATCAAAGAATTCCTTTTTCCAAATTTTGAAGAAAACTCATTAATTCTTGAAAAAAAACCTACATTTGGAGTTGTTAACTGAATAACCCTGTACATGTATATAGTTATTACCAAATAAATATAAGCCAGTCGATTTTATTGCAAATTATAGTAAAGATCTTTAGTTATCATTTCAGAACTCAAAATGGTGTCTTTAATATTTCGGACGAATTTTGTCATTTATACTGATTCCACTGAAAATTGGTTTCTGGGGGTATTTTATAAGAACGTAGTATTTAAAGGTGGAAATTGACGTTTGTATAATTCCGACTGAAAATTCATATCTGGGCATATTTAAGATTGCAAATTATAAATGTTTAGTAATCATTTTGATAATCATTTTGAAATCTGTGTAATCTGTGTAACCCTAGAATTTTCTGTAATCTGGTTTTAGTCAATTAGTCAGTGGTTTACCACTTGATTTACGCAGATCAACAGACATCATGTCTGATTTTAAAAAAATGTTTTTCTAGTTCGAAGACAGGAATTTCTTCTAAGTTGTTCTGACAGAAAACAAACCTGCAAAAAATTACCTTCAAACTAAAAGCATTGATGTTGGCTTGTTTCACCATATTAGATGTGTACCAACATCTTATTATTCATTTTTATGTCACACTTTGTTTTTATTAATCGCAAATATTTTTATGTGATCAAGTAATTATAGATTTTGGCGGATTATTTTTTTAAGGGTACAATACCTCTAAAGAAGAAGTAAAAATGGGACAAAGGAAAATTAGCACTCTTAAATACTGAAAACTTTAATCAAGCCACAACCTAAAAGCCCACCTATTCAATACTCATTCCTTTTTCAAACAATACCACACAGCTTCGGCGCTGAGCAAAAGGGGTGGCGAACCCCCGTCCCCCATACCGTTGTAACGAAACACTTTTACCCTTACGGTGGAATATTGTTTTTTTTACCCGGTTCCAGCTTGTTGATGTAAAAATTCCGCTGACAGGTCGTAATTAGCTGGCTCATGGTTTTTGTTTACTGGTAAACAAAGGTGTCAGAAAAATAATTGTAGGTCGCTGAAAAACTAAATTAAAAGGTACACCTAAAGCGTTTAAAAAATAAAATTAAAAAGTTGTGCAGTATCCGCAAAAAATCTATATTATTACGGTAAATCGTGAATAATTTTTTTTCCTTGGAGCAGAATTTTTACTTGTTTTGAAGTGGAAATATTGTAATCTTGAAAAAGATACTGTTCTTTCTTGAACAGCGGAATCGGAAATTGGAAAAAAAATATAGCGTGATGTACAAGGTGTTCTATTTAAATAGAACTTTTATTTGTAGATAAAATAATTTAGTTTTTAACAGAACTTCTGGTGTGGTGTTCTTTTTTCTATATCAAAACCTGCATATACAGTGTTATCAGTAAAGTCCGCATCAAATAGGATTTTTTTTGATAATTCGCTTGAGTAAAATTTGAATTGGCAAAACAATTTTGCTCAAGAAATAATGGTAAATGACAATAAAAAAGTTAGTTACGTGATTTATCCTACCTGTGAAATTTGACATTTTTTGTTAAAATAACAGAAAACTGCACTTTTTCTCATAAATTTAAAAAACAGTAAAGGGAAAAGTTAACTTGGTGTTTTTAACTTTACCGAATGTAAGCGAACTTGAATTAAAATCTCTATTTTTGATAAATTCATCTCCTAAATGCATTTTTTAATTAATCTTCTATTTTAAACGCCATTTTATGGAAGAAAACATACATGGGTCCAAAAAATGCGTCCAACTTAATGCAAATGTTTAACCAGTTTCCACAAATTAATGTAAACTATTTTTATTTTAAGGTATTTATTTAGTATATATTTGTTTACTTATAATAATAAATTTATTATAAAAACAAATCTGAGAAAAGCCTTTTTCTTATTTCCATATCGCCCTTTCTAAAAATAAATAGAATATTTTTTTATAATAGTGTGGGAAAAGCATTGCTAATAAAATTAGAAAATTTTACGTCAATCCCTAGAGTTGAAATTTGGCATATACAGTGTCCTTGAAAAAGTTCGCATCGTATGGGATTTTTTTTAGATAATTTTTTTAAAAACTAAATTTAGCAATAACTTTTGCTTTATTAAGTATGAAAAATGGCCTATTCGAAAAGGGTCATGTGACTAGTGTTCGCTGTTAAAATTGATATTTATTTATGGAAATTACAGAAAAACGGCTTATTTGCTAAAATATGAAAAAGTTTTATTAAGAAAAGTTTTTTGTCTTTTAGTTTTAAATATGTACACAGAATTTTGGTCCGAAATTTCAATATTTAATTTCTATAACTTTTTCCTGTTTTTTGAGAATTCTAAATTATAATAATTTTTTTGATTGTAAATAGATGTAATAATACAAAAAAAAAATAAAAAAAAAGATTTAAAATTATTTAAAACTTTTAATAATTTGCTTTTGGAAAAAAAAAATAAAAATTATAAATTGAAATTGCTGACCAAAATTCGGTGTACTTATGAAAACAATAAAAAATAAACAAGTTTTCGTAATAACACTTTTTCATATGTAAGCAAATAAGTCCTTTTTTGCGATTTCTGTCAAATGTTAATTTTGACAGGTATAAGTCATGTGACTATTCCCGAATAAGCCATGTTTCATACTTATTGAAGCAAAAGTTATTGCGTATGCTAAATTTTGACAAAGTGGCCTAATAAAAATTATCCCTTATGATCCGAACTTTTTCGAGTACACTGTGGGCATATAAAAAAAATGTAGTTTTGTTTTGCATTATCTTTCAAACAAAAACTAAATAAAGAAAAAGCAGATAATCGTTATTTACTGATAAGAAAGTCGTTTAATGTCTTATTAACGCTACAAAAATGCAATGCAATATACTTATCAAAATATTAAACAGAAATTATATAATTATATATACAGGATACATGAACGAATTTGGGTAAAATATGGACAAGTTATTTATGAAAAGTTTTGTTTATCTGAAAAATAAGATTGATTTGAAAAATATTTTCATTTTATATATAAGGTACAAATAAATACAAAAGTAGAAAATTATGAAATTACAACTTTTGAAGTTTTTTCATAAGAGACATAGTTTTTGAGAAAATTAATAGTGATTTTGTAAAAATAAGGCATTTTGTTACATATTTAATATTAATTTTCTCAAGAATTAAGACTGCTATAAAAAATGCTGACTTGTATTTTTTTGCAAACTTGTATGTATTTATTTTGTACACTGTATATAAAATGACATTTTTTTTTTAAAATTAATCTTATTTTTTCGGACAAAGAAAACTTTTTATGCAGAATAACTTTTTCTCATAAAATCACAAAAATTTGCCCATGTGTTACCCATATTCGACTTATTGACCATTAAATTACCTAAAGATTACACGTCGTTCAAAAACCTTTAAATTAATTTTTATCTCACATTTTTATCCTCTCCAATTCGGCTATCTTAGAACATTTGATTTCCCAATATTTACCTACTTGCTTGTGCCTGTTTACGTAACTTGCATATTATTTCTCAGTTTTTTGCACCCAAACTTTTTTCTGTAATAAGCAAACATTTTTATGCTCAAATCAATAATGAAAATTTTTTGCCTGAAATCACTAATGAAAAAGTTGTCTATATGTTACTGTACTATATGTATAGATATGTATAGAGAACCAATCGCTTTGGGAAACGACGTTTATATAAACTTGTTTTTATAGGTTTGACTCTAAAAATTAACGTTAGACTTTCGACACGTATTTAGGAATCGCCTGTATAAAATCAATTTCAGGTGAAGCTCTAGCATAAATTTAATTCATTCCCAATTTCACGGCGCGCTTGTGTGTAGAACTCAAGTTTTACGACAAAACCAAAAAGGTAATGTAAATAAAAGACGATTACAAATAACATTTACGTGTTTTGATAAAAAAATAATCTGCCTTACCATTAAGAAAAACTCCCACCCAACCGCTTGTGCTGTGTGCATCTACCCGTACATACTGAATTACCAAAATTTAAATATAATTAACTTATAATAGTAACTTTCTTTTATATGAATCAGTTATTATGTCGGAAAATAGCGGTAAGACATGCCTTACAGTAAATCATTAATATAATTAATACCACACTGTTATAGGCAACCACCTACAGGCTTGAAGTCAAAATTGAGGACGAATTATATGTGTACGAGGATGTGACCGATCTGGCTGCAATTACTAATGTCAACTTTTCGCGTTAGTTATCAGAGACACTTATCCCCTTGTCACAATTTGTAGGTAGGCTATGTAATAACGTATGCCAGAAACAACTTTTATTAAAATAGTGTTTTTTTCTTAAACAGTATTTCCCAAGTGGCGCCAGTTTTTTCTCGGTCCGAATATAAGTGTCTGGGGCGATATAGGTAAGACATCATCTTGTCGAATCTTAAGTAAAAGAAAAACTATCGGGCTATAAAAGAGGATGAATCTTTTCGTACCCGCAGCGCGCTTGTCCGCCCCGCGAGAGCCAATGATTCCGGTCGATTCGGGGGAGATCCAAGTCCGCCCATGTGTAGATCGAATTATCGCGATGCTCGCTTTGATCTGGCAACAACTACTGGCGGCGGCAAGAAAGCCGCCACCGCCTTCGTAAGTTCACACAAACTTTCCACACGGGCCATTTGGTATATTTTTAGCGACGGAAACGATGTCTCGATAAAAAATTAGAATATATGAACCCAAGTATGCCCACTTAGTTATTTTAGACATGTACAGGGTGATCACGTATAATTTTTGGTATATTCATTAATATACCAAAAGTAAAGAAAATATTTTTTAAAAAGGTACTTTGTTCGTGAACGATTACTTATAATTGCTTAAACTAAACGTCCTTGAGGTATAACCTCAGTCACGTGATCTTAATATGATTGAAAATATAAAATTAAAAGTCATAATTATACAGTAGGGTCATTCCAGGCAAAATAAAATGTTCAGTCCCGTCCGTAACATCAAATGATTATTAATATTTCTACACATTTAATTGTAGTTCATACTTTCCAAAGCAATTACTTTGGGAACCCTCAAATAAGTCAAAAATTATATACTGCTAGAAGAACATGATGTTATGGCCAGACCCAAAAAATTATTTGTCGTGGAATGGCTGAGTGGTTAATGTCTACAAAAATGGATGAGGAGCCAAAATAAATTAGGTGTAAAATACGATTACTCTGAAATATATCAAAAATTTAGTGGCGTCAATAACAAGCCGCTTACAAAATCTTATTTTTGGTGAAAACCAACAACACGAAATATTGTTTATTAAGCTAGTACGCCTTTTTCTATCAATTTTGTATTGAAAATACTATTGGGATCACTTTTATGCAAACTTAACACTGCATGTCGTAACCTCGACAAGGCAAAATCCAGACACCGAAACTGCGATAGCGTGTTCAGTAAAATAATACGTATGAGTGCGGACGCACTAAATGAATAAATAAGATAACATTATAATAAGAGGTCATCGAATTGCCCATGCATAGATGAACAAATTTTATATAGAAATAAAATAGTCCATTGTTTTGTGTATGTATGCGTATAATAAAATTCTGAGTCTTATATTAAAATAAGGTAAATACGGATTGCCAGTGCATAGGTGAAACAATTTTAGTAAAAACAAAATAGTCCATTGTTTTGTGTATGTGTACAAGAATATTTCGAGTGTTATTAGAATAAGGCAGCCATCATTAAATACATACGGAAATAATGCAGCCGATCTCAAAACTATTTTTTTTTTGTTAAAAGTTAGATATATTATATGTATGTTATATTTGAACCGATTTTTACCATAAATTATTTATTTAATTTTAACTTAACGAAACGTCCTAGCTTTTCGACTCATATCTTATTATGTAACTTATTAATGCTAAAGAAATTATTAATGGGTACGGATTTATGTGATAACACAACAGTAAACAATCCTCAATTAATAATAAATCTAAATATTAAGTTTTAAGGCCATAAGCAAAGGGATTGCTCACACGTTTGTATATTAATTATTAAATGTAAATGGAATCAGAATTTAATCGCTTCCAATGTTTTTTGAAAACATTGGGACAGGGAGAAGGCCGACAAATTAATTTCTTTTTTAGTAATTTTCTTTATTAATGATATTAAAATGCTTTAAATGTCACAAACTCCGATGAACAAAATTGAAAAAAAAATGGGAATGGAACAATTTTTATCTTTTAATATATTGGGTGTCGTTTTACACGGCTATACCATTTACTTTCAGGCCCTCTCTCCTGAAATGTCTTCCATCTTCCATTCCAATGTGAAATATAAAAAAAGGCCTTTTGTATCGAAAATTTAAATGGAAAAAAATGGGACATGCAATGTATACCTATAAATGAAAAATTTTAATAAAAACAAATATTTGAGCCAGGGTGATTACCATTGTTGTGTGTATATTTGAAATGTTTAACTTTTTTTTTTGTTGGCAAAAGTAATTTAGATATGTAATCCTCTTTTTTATATATTATAAAATAAGGGTAGTTTCTAGATTGTCGTGTTTTTTTTCTGGATTTTAATAATATTTTTTATATAATATGAAATACACGCAAATCATTAATATTTCAATATTTAAGTTTAAGTTTCTAGAATTCCACGTTTTTTTTTATAGATTTTTATTAATCTTTTTTATATAAAGTAAAATATGAGCAATTTATTAAATATTACAATATTTTAATACCCAAGTTTAAGTTTTCAGATTGTCTCGGTTTTTTTATAGATTTTAATAATGTTTTTTTTTTAATATAAAATACAAGCAATATATATTATACGTATACGGTATAAAATGTACCTATGTAATCATAAAAGATTATAACCTTTAAAAAAATAAAAGACCGAATAAAACTATAATTAAAAAGTTGTGTCAGGTATTTTCAATACGTAGGATACTTGCATAAGGTGTGAATGTGAATGTGTGAATTTTATTTATTTGGATCATTTAAGCTGTGACAATAAATTCGGGCATTTTACTCTTATATTTATACATCAAATTAACCAAACTTTTTAAATTATGCATTTTGGAATAAATATGCTAAAAATTTAATGACAATCGTTTGCTGTTAATCCAGTGATATGATGATTGACCCTTCATTTAAATCGGATTTTATTTGTAGAACAAGATTAAAAACTGTGTAGGTGAAAGCTAAAAAGCGGATTTCTTTTTTTGTACTTTAAGCGTCAGAGCTAAGATGCAAAATATGAGGGCTCTAAGCCGGATGTAAAGAGAAGTGGTTACATGGCAACCGACGTTTGGGAATAAGGGATGTTTTCGCGTAAGGTTTAGTATTTTTAGGATTTGTTGAATCTTTATATTAAAAATTATTGGGATAGAGCGACTTTTTTTTAGTTTTTTAAAGAGGAATAAATTATGTTAATAATGTTTGTTTTAATTCTCAGACTAATATTTCGGTAAATTCTTACCTATTTGCTTACTAGCAGAAGAATCAAAATAAAAAATATGCTGATTATAATTCGAATTTGTTTTTGATTATTTGTTAGAAACAAACAAAATATCTGTCGTCCTCGACAACATGCAATAAACATATAAAAAATCCGGCATTTCATAATTTGCATTCATCATTTAATTATCAGGAAGAAATCAACTATAGAAATAAAATAAAGGTAGATATTATTTTTTTTATGAAAGTTAATATTAACTTGGCAATTAGAATAATTCTGAACATTAATTGGCATTGGGACTGTAATGTGGCTGTAGATACTTCCAAATTGATGCACTGTGTATGGTTTTCATTCACATTTTGCACAATCCCAGGGCGACCAGTGTGATTTTCTTGTCCTAGAATTTGATGAGCAATGTTTGTTTAGTTTTGAATACAATCTTCTACAAAGCCTACAGCAACCGTAGTTAACCGCTCACCACAATGACGCTTAAAAAATTTGCACCCGTGTCAGCTAGGAGACTTTCTGAAACAGCAGCCGGTGTATAAATGTGGATTTTCCAAATGAAGATATTTTGCTATTTCGGATGGTATTTTTCCGGAAGTATTAACTCCCATAACTTCGCTTGTATATTTCCCATTGCGATAGTTAACAAAGAATCGATCATGACGAACAGCTACTGTACGAAAGTGCACATATTTATGGCAAATATTTACAAGTTGGATTTTTTGAGATTTTCTATTGGACACGGCGAAACAACGCCCCGTTTTAATTTTTGTATGCGGAATTTTTAACTACCTTTTTGCATTTAAAATCGTAAGTGGTCATCTTGAATAGTTCGTCTCTACGACATGCTCCAGCAGTGGAGAAGGTGATAACTAAAATAAAAGTATTTTTCATCGGGAGCTTCTTCTAAAAACTTAAATATTTGTTCTCTAGTAAATATTTTGGATTTTTTGTATGATATCCAACGGATTTTCCTCTCAAAGCGCTATTAATTTTGAATGTTTTCTAATATCGATATTTCTTTGATTGTTAACGTGGGTTTTATGATAGAGTACTCTGAAAATAGCAAGCATAATATTTTCTGATATATGATTTACGGTATTGCGTTGACATCATTCCTTAAACTTCTTGTAAAGATTTTCGTATTCATTTTTTTGATTTTTCTGGCAATAAATCTAGCGTAGCTTCTTTCGCCGCGTTCAGTATCTCAGGAGGAGTATTATACAGTTCATCTTTTCCTTCACTAGCAGCCATTGTTATCTTAAATTATGTACAAACGACAGCAAAACTTAATAATTAACTGACATTGACACATACGTATTTAATTTTAAAGAGCTTCGCAATTACCTTGACACCGCAACATCGGTTATCTCAGATTTGAAATCTAGATTTAACAAATAGCAAGTTCATGATTAAATCTTTAAACTTTTTCTAGTTTTCAATTTAATAAATAACGATCGTAGCAAAAAGGTTGTATGTAACATGTGCAAAAAGTATGTTTATGGCACTTAGCATGATAAATTTTCATACCGCGTGCTATAATACTTTTTTGCACTAGATACATAAATAACTATTAAGATACTTGTTTATAAATGTTAATTAATACCTGTAGGGGATACACAAATTTAACAAAGTAAAACTGAATTGACAAATTAAACATATTAAATAAATATGGAGCGCCTCAATTGCAAAATTATATAGGTCTGTGGGTCAAAGGTAAAAGACCGAAACGCAATAAAAAAAAATTAAAAACTCCTTTGATGATCCTGCGGAGTGTATATATAGCGTTACTCGGTCTCTTTTCGCTCAAAAGGACCTGTGCCTGTGTTCTTTTGAAGACGTAACTGCGAGAGAATCTGCCGCCACTTCGATTGTGACACCATTCGAGTGGATTACGACTCTTTTGCTCAGTTTGCCGGTTCTTCTCTTACCTTCGATTAGGCGGTTTATTTTTGCAGATGTCGCGTCCTTTGTTGTTTGTTTTGTCGTTATGGGTTTTCGATTTTACTAATTGGAAAAAGGGAAAGGCCCAGGCATTAATAATTTATTAGGAAAATGTAATTTATTCCTGCGCTGAGTTTGATGAGCTTTTGTTAATTAAACATCGTCAATGTAAATATTCAGGTTTTCCATTTGCATTCCATTGTAGTCAAAATTAAAAAGTATCTTGGAAAATGTTATAATGTCTGTAAATACGTATATGTAGGTATGAGTTAAATATTGGCATTTGTAATATTCTTGTATAGTCAGAGCACCGAAAACTTGTATATTAACAAAATATGGTTGACATGTCCACATCGCTTCGTGGTCAAACTCAAACTCAAATATACTTTATTGTTAAAAAAACATATAGTTCTTGTCGACAAAATAAGTTCTATAAAAATAAAAATACAGGGGTCTAATCATTGGAAACATAAAATATATAAACATACATTATAAACTAAGTAACTACATACACAAAAAGGCACAAATATAACCATACAAAATCCACCATTAAATATATAATATTATAAAATAGACATAAAGCTTTAGTACAGATTGTTGCCACAGAACCTAAAATACATGAGTAATAACTATCATCGTAAAATTCTTGTATGCTTTTACCTCTAAGCTAGATAACTTTCACTTGTTTCTTAAACAATTTAAGATATTCTATATTTCTAAATATTTGTGGGAGGAGGTTGTACATTTTTTTTACTTTCATATAAAATTGAATGTTTTACTAGGGTTGTTCTGGGGATAGGAAGTGGAAGGTTCAAATTCTGTCCAGTATTAAAGACCCTTTCAGTTATTAAATTTCCATGTTTTGTATGTATAAGAGGTACAGATTCAAGTATTAAAAGGCAAGTAAGTGTTTAAATTTTATATTTCACAAAAAGTGATTTGCAATGGTCTTGGGCCCTAGCTTTGCACATGTAACGAATAGCCCGTTTTTGCAAAATAATAAATAGAATTGAAAAGTTGTTGGCCGCAGTAACCCCAAAAGGCTATATCATCAAGTTAGGTATGAATTTACAAATGCAAAATAAGCAATTTTTGCTGCAGTTATGCCGAGCTCATTTGAAACAATACGAGCGGCATAACTGCCTCTTGCAACTTTTTCACTTAGATTATTTATGTGGTTAATAAATTTCAAGTTCAAGTCACCTAACCTAACCTAAACGTTAAAATATTAGTTTTTGATACATTAAAATTAAGATCAGATCTCTTGACATATTTTCTTTCAACAGGTCTTTAATTTTTATTTCGTCAGACAATGGTAGTGTCTCCGCAAACAAAGTAAAAGTTCTGTTTATGTTAAGGTCTGTTAAGTCGTTAATGTTTAATAGAAATAAATTGGAACCTAAGACCGATCCTTGTGGCACCCCACAAGAAATCTTTTCTCCGTAGCTAACTAATTGATTCCGTTTTGTTAAATATTACTTAAACTAGTTGTAGCAGTTACCCTGGAATCCATTACGCTTTAACTTTTTGAGGAGAACTTCATGATTTACACAGTCAAAAGCTTTGGAGTAATCGCAAAAAACCGCATCTACTATATCATGATCGTTCAAACCAGAATACATTTTTTCTAAAAAGGAAATTTTTGCATCTCCGGTACTTTTTGAATTTTGAAAGCCAAATTGATTTATATGTTGAATCTCCCCTAAAAATCGTTTCGATTAGACAGTTTATTTTGGCAGATGTCACTTCTTTTGTTGTTTGTTTTGTCGTTATGGTTTTTCGATTTTATAAACTGCCGTTAAGAGTTTTAAAAAATGTAGGCAAGTTTGAAAAATATCTCAGAAAATGTCATAATAAATAAATATTGGCATTTGGAACATGATTTAAAGGTATAAAGTTAATGTTTTCGTACTGTCAGCGTCGATATCTTAAAGTAATGAAATATGAATGTGAAGATGAACTATCTTGTATATTAACAAAACATGGTTGACATGTCGACATCGTTTCTTTGTCAAACAGTAGTATATCGTTCTAATAATGTGTCTGTCTCTGACCATACTATGTTGAGTTGTCCCTACAAATAAAAATCACGTGGTTGTGGTCACATGGCGACTGAGAAGTTGAGTAATTTACCTTAGGGTGTTTAATATTGCTCCTGGCAGCACGATAATAGACTGACTGAGAAATACTATTGGATTTCTTTTCTGAATTAATGCATTGAATACACCATTTCAAATAAAACCAACTTCTAGCATGAGTAACATAATAAAATATATTTGTTCTTTAACTAAAAATTAGTTGTTCCCTAAATATAATCTGCACTCTAACGTGGTTCATTTCATCTGTACTGTTGATTGGTATCTTACGGTACGGTTTGTCGTTTTTAGATAATAGTTGAACGAATATCAATTAAAATGATAAAATAAGGCAGTTATTGTACAGTCGTTAATTTAAAGTAGTAAATTTCCTTTACCCGGAACTTCCCCCATTATGAATCTTTCCCTTTAGTCACGTCAGGATAGCTTTCCACCTTGAAATTTTGCGGAGTTGGCCCTATTTTTTTGCAAATTCTTCCTTGAAGCCAATAACAAAAGTAGATGACGATCGGACCGGTTTCACCCCCATACTTACCCTAATGGAGAGTTAACCATGGTTAATTTAAGTAAGGTATCCATTTGTTAAATCTCTCGTCTAAATCACACCAAAAGGTCTACTCTGGAGGTTTTTGAGGATGTTGAATAGGACTCTAAAGGTGAAATTGAAATATCCCCCTCCCTCCACATTGGGGGTTAATTTTAGCTTACTGACCCTGTTTTCAAATCATTCATGTAAATCACTTCACTGAACACGATTCTAAAGCTGAAATTTTAATATCTGTCCTCCTTCACCTCTATTGGGAGTAATTGAAACCAATCGGGTAAGTAGTTTTTAGCTATGCCGCGAAAAGGCAGGAAAAGATCTGTAAAAACCTGGGAGGGTGATTTTTTCACGATTACAATACTTCACTTTTAAGAGGGAAGTAATAATCATTATTATTAGACCGTATTGGTCATTGAAGTCGAACATCTCCAGCAACAGATAGATTTCCGCAATGAAAAAATCCCATTTCCAATCCAATTAGCCGCCAAATACGAAGTGTGGATCTGTTTGTGTGTGAGCGGATGCCTCAAAAAAGGAAATTGGCATGTATATATGTGTGGATAGAACACGACTGAATAAATGTAAACACTCACGATTGGAAACCGCATTACCAATCTCAATTATACGAGAAAACAACGTATCGAAGGAAAGCCATATTTCAATATCAAAGCGCCGCGCAACAACATTCAGCATCAGGGACGGACCCACCGATTCCCCAGGGAGCGGGCTTAGGGTGCAGGCGGGTGAGTTCGACATTTTTCTTTTTGATCTCTCTCTGGAATATTAAATGAGCCGTGCATTCGTTTTCTAGTAAATATATTGAGTATATTTAGTGAGCATTTTTGTTTCCAAGAGGCCTTTACACAAAATAACGATATGCAAACATCGTAGAAAATGTGCATTACTTGAAATATAACGTGCGCATATTTTTAATGTAAACGTTCATTTTCCGTGTAAACAAATAAAAGGCAAAAAAATATTTTAAAAACAATAAAAAATTAAAAAATTATATAAAACCGAGAATGAACGATTCGAATCGAATAGTGAGGCTTAAGAAATGGTGTCAACGAAATACTGGAAATCATATATCGGAAAACATTATGCTGACCTATGTTCATGAAAAGGTGAAAGTTCTAACACCTTAATCCTTGTGGTTAGAGTAACAGTCACGTTTCCAGTGAAAAAAAATATCGATAATAGAAAGTATTCAAAATTAATAGCGTTTTTGAAACGAAAATCCATTGGATATCGTGCAAAAAATATGCAAAATGACCACTTACGAGGTTCAGAAAGCGGAAAATGTTTTGGTAGTTAAAAAAATTTATCCAATAGTTGTTCCTCATTGTTAACTACCGCAATGGATCACATGTACAAGCCAGGTTGTGGGAGTTAATAATTTCGGAAAAATAGCTTGAAGAGTCATGGTGGTTGGCAGTAATGCACGGTTGCTGAAGGCTATGTAGAAGATTCAATTTAAAACAAAACAAATGTTGCCCATCAAATTCAAGGACAAGAAAATGATAGTGGTCGTCCTGGGATTGTGCAAAATGTGAATGAAAATCACATAAAGTGCATCAATTTGGAAGCATCTACATTCAGTACAATCCCAATTTGGCAATTAACGTTCAGAGTTGTTCTAATTGTTAAGTTAATAATAACATTCATACAAAATTATATCTGGCATTATTTTGTTTCTATACGTTGATTTCTTCCTGATAATTAAATGATGAATGCAAATTTAAAAATGCGTGTTTTTTATATGTTTATTGCACGTTGTCAAGGACGAAGTACAATAAACATAAAAGTGATATAGACAGTCACTTTTGACATCAAATATAGTTTAAAAAGCTGTCATTTTTTGACACTATCCTAAAAAACACATTTACGTATTGAATGTTTTAATGCCTATTATATTTTAACTGTAATGTCTATTTACTATAAAGTCAGATTTCCAACATGAAATAAAATATTATTTTTTTGTAAGAGTTTGAATTACGATACTAAAACCAAAGGCGGCGCGGGTGGAAGCGGTAATTAGATTTTGTTCCCTATTTTGTGTTCTGGAATAAGAATTGTATAAATATTAAGATAATTTTTAAAATTGTGCGAATTTTTAACAATGAATTAATAAAGATGCACTAATAATCTGGGATAATAAGTGAATTAAATATTTACTAATCTGTTTACATTTCGATATTCTCCTTTTTTTTCTTAGAAGCTCCAGATTCCACCCTTTAATAAATATATCTGGCTAGAATTCTTGTGAAGTACTGGGTTATCCAAGAAGGACTAGACAAGTCGGTTTTCCTTGCCCTGGAACCCGAAAATAATGAGAACAAAAAGCTGAATATTGAATAAAACTGCTACGGCTCATTTTGATATTTTTTTACGTGGAATATCATTTTTTATGTGATTTTTCGATTGCCTGTATATTTTTTGATCTAAAGTGATATATTTTATTTTAATAAAGTCGTATCGAGGGGGAAACCGCTGATATATTTTGGTGTACAAGTCCTGTGTATTCCAATGTATTCATGTAATCCAATGTATTCCATGTATTCCGTTAATTTCATGTATTTTACTGTATTCCAACACAATTATGTATTTTGGCGTACATATTTTCGCTAGCGGTTGCCCCCTCGAGTCGCATCTTCTAAGTAGGGGAAATGTTAATTTACCTTAATAATATTTCTCATTAGCCTCTGAAATTGGCGCTAATATCGATACCGCTAGCGGTTTAATCTTTAACGGTATTTAAATGTCATTATAACAGAGAAAAAATCAGTCTTTAAAAGTGTGCAAAAGTTTTTTTTTATTTTCGAAGGATTAGCAACATCAAATTAACTTTAAAAAATAAAATGGAATTATCTATGTTTATATTTTATTGGTAAATTTTACATTAGAAATATAGTCACTATGAACAGAAAATTCGTATTTCGACGCAGATAAAACAGAAACAACAAGAAAAACTGAGTAATATAATATGAACTCGAATATACTAATAATAATATCTCCTCCCTCATTTCAAAAAAAGGCCTGAGGCCCTTTTTTAATCTTTTCTAAGAGTCGCTTATAATATTTTGAACCGGATTAATTTGGCCAATTTAATTTTTACTGGAGTCCTTCGATATTTTTATTGGGCATTGGTATACTTTCTTCAAATGGCTCCATAAAACTGTATTCATTGCTGTGATTGATCTGGGTTATTGGCGGCCAACCAATTATTCCTTGACGGCCAGTGTACTCGTCATAACGACTATTCAAATATTCAATCAGTTCTCGAAGGGCGTGAGGTGGAGCTCCATTCTGCAATTCTTTGATTTTTTGATATTTATTTAGGGTTTACAGCTGCCCACTAATTTGTATTTTTCCTGTTGTCTACCCCTGATGTTGTGAACGACGTTTCATTAGTTCGCAGTATTTTATTGTATAAATTGTTGCCCTTGTCTTGTTCTCTTGTCAGCATCGAACCAACACACCTAAAACGAAGTACTTTTTGTTTCATTGTTATATATTGAACAAGTGTATGATATAGTTTTAAACCTAATGCCTTAGAGTTTTTTTGAACTGTTCCATAACTGATCCTTCGATGATCTAGACTTACTGAACTTCTTGTACTGCCTGCGGAATAGAACTCGTGGGATTTTTATGATAGAATGGTAACAAAATGTTGAGCAATTACTTGATTTGTTACATATGGTCTCTTTAAATTTCTTCGCCTATCTTTTAGTGCTTTTTTATGGCGTGTTTTATTTTATATCCATTTTGTAAAACAATTTTACAATTTGTAGACGGTAATCTAATGAATGTGTAAATTTTAAACATTAATTTAACGTTGCTAGTTCGTCGAAAATAAAAAAACTTTGTCACAGTTTTCAATACTAAAGCCAATTTCAGGTGGGAAAATATTATCACGGTAGACGAATATTTTCCCAAGTTAGAAGTAAGGAAAATTAACTTTATAAAAATAAGATTCACATTTCACTGTGGACCAAAAAATATGCGAACAATCGAAAAATCACATAAAAAAATATGTCTTATTTGATGTTCATTTGTTTTTCACTCATGATTCTAGGGTTGTACTGAAATACTATAATTAATAGCTATTTTGGTTTTCCAATTCAAAAACAGAAAATTGGAAAACTGAATAGTCTAGCCTAGTGCTCGTTGGATAGGATACTCCTGTACAGTCGACCTGTCTTTAAAATAGACGATAGTTCTTTAATCTTTAAAAAATATTTTTTTCAATCAGATGTCAAGCAAAAATCTATTTCTTACGTTCGAAGCACATAAAAATACCTTATAAACGCGATATGGATTTGTTACATTGTCAACTGGGATGAAGTTATGGTTTCATTCAAATCTGTTCGACGTTTAAAGCTTATTTGATGTCCGATACAGGATGACATTTATACGACTCATGTCTCTCGGGGCTTGCGGAGTGAAATATTTATCGGTCAGCACATAACTTGATTCGGTTTTAAAAGAAAATTCGAACAAATCTTTTATTTATGGCTGCGCTATGACGCACGCTTTGATCTAAATTTGATGTATTGCGCTGCTAAAAAGATATGATTTTTTTTTGGTAAGAACTGTTGTCGTTATGTTATTCTCAGGTTCATAAACCTGTCGAAATTAGGTGTGCCATTTATAAAACAACCCTTTTTACAATTTATTAAACCTTCGTTGATATATAGAACGGAAGTTTTAGGATATGGGTGAATTTTAAAAAAGCGTGCAAAATATGTTTTTTCTGTTATCATATTTTTAGAGTTATTTAAGTAATGTTTAAACCTATATCACAACATTTGTCAAAAAAATGTCATATATTTAAAATGACATTAAAATGATTTAAAATATCACTTCCTTGGACGTTATTGTCCAAATTTACTTTCAAAATTAATTTTCACGAAAAGGTTTAATTTTCGTTAAGTTTTGAAAATTGAATATAAAGAAAATCTTTTGAAGAAATTAGAAAATCAAAAAATCAGATAAAAATAAAATATTTTTTCAATAAATTAGTTCTATTTCCTTTGCTACTACAACCGGAGCAAAATTCAGTGGACAAGTAGAAATTTAAAAAACTAAATAGAGAATGCGCTACTGCAATCCGAAATAAAGCAAATTCGTTTGCGGCAGTCCTGTTTGCTTTTTTTATTTTGCGTTTTCTTACAAACATCATTGAAAAACGTGCTTCACTTTTGTAACTTTGAAAAAACAGGTAAATACATACATTCAAGTTGTCTAATTTTATTATATATATATATATATATATATATATATATATATATATATATATATATATATATATATATATATATATATATATATATATATATATATATATATATATATCAAATATAAGAGAGAACTAGAACTGTACATGAAGTTGCAGAAAGCTAACCTCAAAATTCGACCGTTAAAAAATAAAAGCCGATTATATTTCACCTTCGTGGTCATAACACGAACTAAATTTCCACGGAAGTGAATTAAAGCCAAAATGGATATTAAAACTATGTGTGGACTTCTGCTAATTATTTTAAAATATCTCTTAGATTGATTCCATTGATGAGTGAAAATTTAAATGATATAGTCACATATTTTAACCTGGATTGGAAAACAATGGCAAAGTCAGATAAGCAAAAGGAAGAGAGGCAAGCAAAAAGAAATAAAAACAATAAAAAATCTACGTATGCGAAGAGCCAGGGAAAAATTAAATATAAAAATAGGAAGAGGTAAAAAAAAGAAAAGGCAAGGAAAGTTATAGACAGAAAAAAGAAGCTGAGTTAGTTGAGTATAATAAAAAAAGTTAAATCGGATCAAAAATTGCCAAGAAAACGTTGGGTCGATCAAGCTGTACTTACAAGGGTTTTGTAAGGAAACTCATTGACACCAAGTGCGGTAGTAGGACTAGATAATTTGAGACAGGCAGGAAGAAGCTGCTTCTACAGGTAGAATTTCAAGTGGGAAGAAAGTAGCAAAAAAACAGATACAAGTGGAGAAAAGAAAAACTTACAAAACAACTAAATGAACGCAATTAAATGAATAAATAAATATAAAATGCCAAATATACGTAAGGATTAGACGATAAAATAAAGTGTTAAATGAACCAACAGTTAATAATGGTCATATGTTTTTGATTGTAATAAAAATTTGCATTTGCCAATTTTTGTCACAAACGTGGATGTAATATTTATTGTATGGAGTGGTATAATAAAAACTAAATGTTGCGTGTTGTACTTTGATTTCTTAATAACCCACTTGTATTCTAGTAGTTTTTTAATAATGATTTTTTTTTACATTTCGTGGGAGCGTCATTTTGTTACCTTTATAATATGTGTTTTTTTAAATCTGTATTTATTAAAAAAAAATTGCGCGGTGGAACTTAGATTTAAAAAAGAGTAATGTTCAATTCTTAAATTTAACTAGCTGGCCTAGCTGATCTTGCTCTGTCTTTTCCGTTAGATGTCGTAATGAGATTCCAGTGGAGTTATAAGAATATGGGGCACATTCACCACATCGTCCAGAAAACGTTATTGAAGAAAAACATATCGGTTTTATAGAAAATACGCAGTAAAACAATATAAAAAATGGTGTTGAAAGGTCTCCATAACCAAACGATCATTTAAAAAAAAACACTATGTGATTTGGTGCAGTACAACTCTCTCACGAACTTGCTGAAAAATCTGGCTTACGGCCGGTTGCAGAATGCTCAATTAAAGGTTAGAATGCTTCTATAAGCAGTTTGTCAAATCCGAAAGCTCGGTTAAATATTCTAAAAAACAATTAAGTTTTGTGCAACCGGCTGTTTGTGTTTTAAATATATAGATAACACTTAATGTATACTATACAATTCCTTGCTTGTAAGACTCCAAAACATACTAAAAACTCAACGTACCTACATTTTGGACATTTTATTTTTCTAAATGATACTTATCTTAAAATGTAATATGTCGACCCTAATAAAAACTGTATTGCTGTTTATTTATTCTTTTAAAAAAGGATTATTTCCGCGCATCGTATTATTTTGCACCACTGCGTGCCAGGAAGTGGAAAAGAGCTACATTCGAGGCCTGTGCGATTGTACCTACATCGCAAAACAGACATACAGCGACGCAATTCGCCTGAAAGAATTGTTAATTTTTTACTCGCGTCAACTTGGAAGAAGTAATGAGAATTACAATTTGTTTTTTTTTTTATTAATATAATTACAAAACTATCAAGAAGGACCCTGTCCTTGACCCTCTTTATCTCCGATTATACGTACATAGGTCCACAGTTAAAGTGTGTACTGGCGGGAAGCATTCTTGCGTCTCGTGATTTCTGCAAATAACCTGGCCCGGTGTTGTATGACAGACGGAGCGGAGTAAACTCAACATTTAAAGACTGAAGGGAGAGGTTTACAGGTTAAATATGGCACTGGCTGCACCCGGCGGGCTCATTTATGAATAAACATACTGTCGCGATTTATTTGCCCGCCTCTGCTGGCGCGCCGGCCTTTTGCAGGCGAGAGCAGCATTTGCATTTCCTGCATTCGCCTTTTGTTTATTCATGCGAACGATTATCGGGTCCCGTTCTACGCTACGGACGCCGAGTATGTTATCAAGCTGTCACTCGTTAATTTTGACCGTAAACTGACCCACGTTTTGCCCGGTATTGACACCGTATTCTTAACTGGACAGGAAAGCATCCCTTATATTATAAGTACCATAGAAATTATTAGGAGTCATTCATAAATTACTTCACACAAATTTCATGATTTTTTTATTCCCCCCGTCCTTGTCGCAAGTAGTCACATTCGTATGTGACATACATCACACAGTTAGCAATTTAAATTTTGAATTTTTATCTATATGTTTAAAACACTAAGCCAGATTTTTCAGCAAGTTCGTGAGAGAGTTGTACTTCACTAATTTACATGATTTTTTTTGAAATGATCATCTGGTCACCGAGACCCTCCAACACTATTTTTTGTATTTTTCTTATAAAACCAATGTTTTTGTTCAGTAACATTTCTGCATGATGTGGTGAATGTCCCCCATATTCTTATAATTTTACTGGAAACGCATCGCGCCATCTACGGGTTGGCACCCTTAAGTATTCCACCATGAATATTGTATACAGGGTGCACCAAAATATCTACCGATTCTAAACTTTAACAATGTTGAGCAAGGTAGGTAGTATTCCAGACCTTTGTCACCCAGTGTATTATTGGGACATATTCTCAGGTAATTCGAAATGATGGGTAAACAGTTTAAGTAAGTCTGTATTAACAAAAATAACATGTGAAACTGTATTTTATTGGGAAAAAGATAATAATATCAATGATAAAAGGCGATTTTTCATTTTTTATTAAAAAATCTGTTTTAAATTAAAGGCAATAACTGAAAGAACTAGAACAAATTTCAAATATAAAAAAAAGAAAATTGGCAATTAGAAGCGACATCGAATTCAAGATTGATAGAAAAAAGCAAACCCAACAAATCATTATTTAACGAGTTATTTAATGTCCACGCCTTAGTTTTTGGTGAACCCTGTATACATATTCATGTTGGAAAATTTAAGGGTGCCAACCTTGCTAATAATCTGATAGATAAACCTTTAATTACCACAAGTGGACTTTGTTCCACCGATTATTTAAAAAAAATCAATTTTTCGAAAAATCCCCGTATGTCGGAAACGACGGCTCTACTTCTTTTTTTTCTAATACCCCCAAATGTGTAATGTAATTTATGGAATATCCCTTTATAAATCCGTAGTTTTTTGGCAATATTAGAAAAAATTGAATAAAATGACAGTTTATAGAATTTGTATATAATTATTACCAAATAATATGCATTATATAAACTGGATTATTTATACATAGTGAAATTCTTTACGAGGGAAGTTCTGGGCAAAAGGCGAATTTACCGGTTTTTTAATATTATATATGCTTTTACTATTAGAATATAACCTCGGATATAACCATAATTATCCTAGGCGATATGTTGTATGTGCATAATATGGTAGCTTATGTATACACTAATCCAAACTAAACCAATTTTACTCTTGAATAATGTATTAGCGATGCTCATTTGCCGATTGGTGCAGCTTTCCTATTCTCTCTGATAACAATGATCCGGGCTGGCTGATGCCCATCATTCTCGATCATTCATAATTCCATCAATTAATTAGATCCGGATTAAAGGCCCTTACCTCCTTTACCTGTAAACTTTTTGTTTGGATTGTCAATTATTATACGGATTAAAAGCTTAGTGTTACTTTTTTATTAATTTCCTTGCTCTGTTGTGGTTTATAAGTTTGGTCTTTTTTCTTAGGTTTAAAAAACATCATGTTCATTTAAAAAAGAAAATATATGTAAGTGTAAGTATTTCCAAATGGAACTAACCACTGTCAACAATTGCAAGTTCTAGTTAGGGATACAGTATTCTAATAGTAAAGTTGATGTAATGTGAAATCAAAAATATTCAAATTATTGCTCTCAACGAAAGCCAGGAGTCCACGGTGTACTACAATACCCACCGTGGTATTAACCAGCGGAGTATTTGTTTCTGTAATAGGATTTTTTGCATTTGCTCTACATGGTGGTAACTTGTCTGTGGTGGTCTGATGAGCTCTAAGAAAAGGGATATCGTCTTAGGCCTATATGTAAATTGGTTTTAACAGTGTGCTTTTAAGTATTTATTTAATTATATTTACATTCTTTATTTTAGAATTATTTTGGTTGTTTTATATTAGTTTAATGAATCAGTGAAGTTGTAATTTAATGTTAGTTGTTATTTTTTTGGAAATAATTTGATCTAGGCTTGTTCGTGTTTTTAAAATGGAATTGAATTTCTGTATTATTCTATTTTACAAGCGGTTTTGAGAATCTTGTTTCGTTTTTGAATTAACCGAAATTAACCCAGATATTCATCTTCAAATTTTAGAGTCATCGTAATAGCAAATCTCATATTTCGTCCGAAGTTTTTTTTATGATAAATGAACACAACACCTTTTAAATATTCCTGCCTAAAAGGACAAAGCTTGGTTTATAATCAAATGCATACCTGATGTATACTTAAACTCACCAAAAAATAAACAAAAATATAATATGCTACTCTATTAATAGATAAATACAAAAATAAATAATTATTTTTTTGACAAATTGTCAACTTTTGGAGTTTTTTTTTATGTTTTTGTAATAGGATTTTTTGCATTTGCTCTACATGGTGGTAACTTGTCTGTGGTGGTCTGATGAGCTCTAAGAAAAGGAAAATCGTGATTGTAGTTTGACACAATGGATCATAATTCCTGCGGCAATGCTGTTAGGTTTCAGATATCATCTTTATATTGGGGTAAAGTGATCTTTTTATTTATACAAATGTTATTTGTTTTAAATCAACTGGATCATTTGAATTTTTTTTATATATTTGTTTGGTTCGCTGATGCTTTGATTCAAACAAACAATATTAATCTGAAATATTTTTTGTTTCTCTATAATAAAAATATTTGCTAAACAAATATTTATTAAAGGGAATGAATTCTTTATTTAAATAGAATACTAGAATACACAAACTTATATAGACAAACAAGTTTTCAAGTTTAAGTTCTTTTGACTGACGTACGGTTGAGAGCGTTGCTCGCCCAGTATATACTCTCGGATATTTATGGCATACATTTGAATGTTAGAAAGGTTTTTATAGACAGTGATATGCTGGAAGCCATGGCAAAGCCAAACTATTGTCAATCGAAAAAGTAAATGAGCTGTAAATAACTTTAATAACCTTTAGGATCTGAGAAGCTGCATTTGAATTATTCTGAAAGTTCTCTCACGTCTAAAACGGGCATGTGAAAATGGCATTACATTGGCTTTCACAAGCGACGTATAAATAAGAAATACATATTTGTTCTTACACAACAGCTATTTAGGAGATGTTAGTGATTATTTGATGCATATATGTTCTGTTTAGATATTAATATAATTGTTTTAAACAAAATATGTTTTTTTTGTTGATGTTAAGGATATTACATATAATATTCTCATTGGCTTATTTACTTATCACTTTTAAAATGTATATTTTAAGAAAACTGAAAAATGTACTTATAATATTTTAATGTATTTATAGATTGGGTCGTTTGTGAAAGCCAATGTGACATCATGTTTACGCATGCACGTGTTAGATAGTATGAGAGAAATTATTAAATATGGGCAATCAAATATGTTGAATAACTTAACAAATGCATTTTTTGTCTTAGATAGAAATGTTTTACCATGTTGTTTGATACAAATACAAATGTAATCAGTAGAGGTCGGTAAAGGCACAGCTCGTTCATAGTTAATCAGTGGCGTAGCTAGCTCGTGTTGGGGAGGCACTGCAAGTTTTTTTGATAGATTTATTTATATCTTGAATATATTTGAACAAAATAGTAATAATAATAATTGATTTTTTGTTTTGATTTAAAATAATGACTGATTTGTTATTTTTCCCCCATTTGGTTCTTGTGTATCTAGACTCTTAAAGTAAATTAAAAAATATATAACTAACGCAGTCATTGGGAAATCTATTAATATTTGGTACCTATATGATTGAAAATGTGAATGAATGAAAAACATATGGTTTTAATTCATGGAAAAAAAATACATAAATAAGTACACGATAATATCAAACAAACAGTTAGAAACCACTTGTTTTCGGAACCGTTGAAACGTCTAGTAACGTCCGTGATAATTTAAAAAATACAAAAGCGAATTTGTCGCCAAGACAAAATATCCAGAACAGCTTTTTGTAAATCTGTTTTGGACATTCAATAACTCTGTATTCTGGAAATGCTCATTGGGAGCACCTAGGCTCCATTGGACCTCTTGAACATCCTACCTAGGAATGTTTATTTGCCATGGAATGTTAGAATTGACGTATATTTCTGTTGCGTTTTTCATAATTGTCAGAAGGGATGTGAGTATATAGTCAGAATGGAGGGCAGTACAATAAATTTACAAATGAAACAATTCTTTATTTAATGATTAAGTGTTTAATCAGCAGAAAATCACACTAAGAAAAAGTCTTGGACGCGAAATATTCGCAAAATAACAAAACGACAGGCATATTTACACTCCGGTTCATAACTGAGGCATTGTGTTGTTCATTTCGCCCATGAGACCAAAAGCAAAAAAAAACAGGAAGTGAACATTTCCGCTAAATTAAACCGCCCGTAGCAGGTTTCGTAATAATATCTCCCGAAATGAAAACCACCAGCTATTCTACAGAAAAACGGGCGACGATACTCGTCTCTTTTTTGCGCATGTAATGAGTTGTTGACTGATTAAAAAAACAATTACGTCGGACGTGAACACACCGCCGGCCTGGGAAGCTGTGAATTTTTAATCGTCGCAGGGATTAGTCCTCTCGAGCTTTACATAATCTTCTCTCCATCATCATCGTGGCGCGTTTTCCCCTCCCGGCTAGGAACATGCGCCTTCTTCCCCCCTTTTGGCCGCCCCTCCCGCGCGCGCCACCTCTCGCTGCCCCCTTATCCGGGGTCGTCATGGCGACTGTGTGCGCCTCCGGGTGCCCGCTATGGAAATGAATCGCATGCATACCGGAGGTACATGTGTGTGTGTATGTGTACGCCGGGAGAACAGGCAGAAGTCTTCTTGTTACTTTCCAGCGGAAAATTTAAATGATATGGTGTTTCGGCTCAACATTGACGCTCTTAAAAGTCGATCATCTCGATTATTTAACAAGACGGTTCATACGATATTCTGCGAAAACAAATAAAACTTTAAACATCAAATTAAAGCCTATCGAAAAGTACAGGGAAGACAAAACTTATAGCGTCATTAGGCATTCTGGTATCGTATACAAGCGAGGAGCATGGATTTTATTTTTTCGAAAAGCGCTGCAGTGTTAAGGACTGAAAAAATAGTTAATTTCGGGCAAGTAAATGCAACTAATGTTTTTTGCTGAACAAGAACAAGCATAGCCGCTATTTCGGACAAAATCGACATAATATTATTTAAAACGTTTAAAAAACACGACTATTATTTTACAAATACTTCCACTATATTTGTTTAACAGCAATGTTACACAGTAGCTTCTTCGGACGTTACTCACGAGTTACTACTGTGTAGCGAAACATGTCAAGTGTTGTTGAACTAATTAAGTGCAAGTTTTTATAAAAAATAGTTGTGATTTTACATAATATTATGGATTTTCACCGAGTGTTCGGCTGAGCCAATTGTATTAAGACGACACAAATTATTCCATTACTTCCCTCGTAAGATGGAAGTATTGTCATCATGAAAAAAATACCCTCCGATATTTGGAACGAAATAACCGTCTATTGAAATGTTTCCTACTGACTTGAAATTCGGCTTAAAATCAAGTGTGAAACAGGCCTAAACTAGTAAAATTTGCAGCGAATCCTATATGGCAAATGAAAATGGCGGCGTAATAAAATGATTAAATATTTGGTTAAAATTTCCTTTCTTGAAATAAAAACCTTCGTTTATAGAGGATTTTTTTTAGATGAAAGAGAAATTCAACGTTAAAAACCATAGTTTTATATAGCAGGATACTGGTTTCGGAGAAAATTAACATCATAACACCTTAAGAATCTTACTGCTTAACTACGTACTAAAACAAAACTTTGCAGAGAGGTATAGACAACAAAAGTTTTTAGTTTGCTTGTCTCACGTGTAATATAAGTGTCTTTTTTGCTTGCAAATCTGTGCGAGTAGCGTTTTCTTTTAAAATTAATCCTTCGTTCGTAAAAAATTCACGTACTCCCTATGTGTACGTATTGATACATGCATACTTTAATAAGTATATACATTTTATTATTATCTTATTCTATTTAACTCTTTTTGTAAAATGACTTGACACAGTTTAACATATATAATTTTTTTCCATCAGTTACCCGTAGTTTCTCATGATGATTCTTCTTTTTTGTTAAGAAAAGTAAAAGATATCATATTTTGATTTGATCTGACTCCGCAAAAAAATTCCTTTTATTTTTTCGTGCTTCCCTATCGATCACCTAGTAACTCAAAAGTTGGTTCAGAAATCGCGAAAACTCGATGTAATAAATCCGACATAATATATGGTGGTGGTAAACCATGGGTAACTGTATGGATTTAAATTGTATTAAAGAGATTTCATTAAAAACGATATAAAAATAAATAGTAATATAGAAAATATAATAATATATGTATATATCATTAAAAACTGGATATTATATACATATAATAGATATAGATAAGTTAAATTATAATTTTATGTCTATAAAAATAAAAGATGTGAATAAAAAACATCCAGTTACTCCTCTTGCTATACAGACCTATACTATACAGAAAAGTCCCGTCTGGCTAGGTTTCTCAATTGTTTCGGGGACCTGAACCGCCCTGAATGGAAGCTTTCCCCATAGAAAGGATTCAGATGCCATTTACGTGAAAGTTCCTTCAGTCCTTTCAGTAGACCAAAGGAAGAATAGAAACCAGGTGTGCCTGCAAACGAGTCATATTTTTCAAGAAAAAAAATGAATGGAAACATTCTTCCTTGATCGCAGCTGAGACTGGCTAAATGGAACATATCCATCCAAACCCAAAGAAACGGAAAGAAGCAAGCAAGTAGATTCTATTCACATATGTAAATTTATGAGGAAAGTTTCAAATACAAGCCATTTACACTTTTTTACCAGTTATTTGCACTTTTCTTTTTTACACATTTATAATAAATTATCCTTTCGCAAAGCTCCTTATATATGTCCGAGAACCACAATATATATTTCATTCGTTTATTTTAAGTGTTCCAATTCCACCAGACGTATTGGTTTTGTGAAACGGGATTTGACTGGTCTTTTACCAGTTTGTCTCTAAATCACATTTTATTTTTGTGCAAGATTAGAGAGAATTAAAGAAAAAGTACCAGTGAAGACCCAAATTTTCTCTCAAACTGTATGATATAAAAGATTACAAGAATGGGGTATTTATAAAAAGTCTGAAGAATTACCCTTTTACGTCGTCCAAAATTAAATAAACTCGCAAATATATTTGAAAAGAACCAGATTTAATTAATAGTTTTAAATACTTCTGTAAAAGCGAGGGAGACCAATTAAAGAATATTCTCCAGAATATCCTTGAGAGTATCGTTCATTCAGAAATTTTAAGCCAGCTTTTACATTTTAGCAAAGTAAATTTAACCCAAGTAATTAACGATATCTTGAATTCATACCAAAGCACCTATTTTTGTTTTATATAAAAATATTTACACGTGTCTGTTATTGTTTTCTCTATTGTTTGTATCATTGACTAACTTTTTTTTTTTCAGGCGGGAAAAATGGGATTGGGCCCCGGCGGCCACTTGCCTGCGTACTTCTGCCACAACGGTGACCCCCTGTCCCAACCGCCCCCCGCGCACATGGGCATCCCCCCATACCAGCTGGACGGGAAGGGCGGCGGCGCGATGGGTGAGTACGGAGGGCAGGCTCCCCCGCAGCCCCACCGGCCCCTCAGCCCCGCCGAGTGGAGACGCCTGGGCCCGCTGCTCGCCGCCACAGGTACCACCACGCTCACCAAATACATGGCCCTGTGATTTTTTTTCTTCGGCTTTTTGAGTTTTTTTAATTATATATAGGGTTATTCAAATTGAGTGGCTCCCTGTTAGTAAATTTTTTAAAGGAAATAATCTATTCTTCTTTCGAATTGTCCCTGAGAGATCCAGAACGTATTTTATACATCATGTCCAATACCTAAGTTCAATTGTTTTCGAAATAATGACTGCGGTTGTAAAATTTAAATGGTTCTACTTAGGAAAAACAAGTTGCACATTTTTGTCTTAATTTTTTTTATCGTTTCGCTCAATTTCCATTCAAAACAACGTTACACTTGTTTATTTCGTTTTATTTTAAGTTGAACCGTTTAGATCTACCATCCTCCCAAATTCCACGTTTCCAGTCGTTTTAGTTAGTAGTTTGAAATTTCGTTCAAAACAACTAAACTTAGCTTTTGGATATGTTACATAGAATATGTTAAGAATATCGCGGAAAATCTAAAATGTGATAAAAATGGATAGGACGTTTTATTTAAAAAAAAAATTGTAACATGACCTTAGTTTTTCTGGAGCACCCTATATAATGAAAGATATTTTTAGTAATTAGAAAAAATGCAAGTAAAATCGAGAGCTTTTCTAGTAGGCCACTCATCGTGATTAACCCTGTATATATAACAAGAACATAGTTTTAAAAATAACCTCTATACATTATGCTTTAATTTTTGTCATATTGTTTAATTTCAGAGACAATAAGTCAGTCAAGTAGAAATAAATTATTTACAATAGGTTGTTAATAAAAAATATATTTAATTAATCAGCTTTATCAGTTTTTGAAAGTGAATTAAGTAATATTTGCGTTGGGGCAAATCCAGGGCCATATTTTTTTTTCGTTAAATGATAAATGTAGTGGTGGAGGGCAGGAGCCAAATCATGCATGTCTAGCTTGGTAGTGTGCTTGCTTTTAGGAAATAAAGTAAATTTTAATATTTAAAAACTATATGTTAGCTAAAATAGTCCAATTGCCTTGACTAGTCCCTAATCCGGAGAGTTTGTGTTTCTTACGACTCATTTCTGTTGAACCTATTTCTTTAATTTAATTAGATTCGTTTTTGCTACTTAGACATAACATGGTTCGTGCGCTAGAGTATTATAAAAAGGTATACTATTATTTTCTAACATAAAACCTCACTAAACCATCAGAAGATTTTAAATTTGACAAAAAATAGCGTTCTTTTATTTAACAAGATTCTCATTGTTTTTTTATTAGTGACAGACCGAATGACAGACAGACCCTCACTTCTGAACATATTAACGACAACTGTATTGCTTTTATTTGAAGGTGGCAACGATTAGAGATAGTTATCATTCGAAACGTTGTGGAATCAAAAAAATAAAGATAATGCAAGTCCGACAAAACGCGTTTAGTGAACTGTATTACCGGAAAGCAAAATTAACTGACTGATCGTTCTGTCTGATATTTGGATTAATTTAATAGAAAAATACGAATTTGTTAAACACAGGAATATTTAAACTAAACATTTTCTAGCCCATAGTTATCTTTTCCAACAAGGTTAAAGTTACTATCACTTTATATAAAACAACATCTGTTTAAGAACCACAATCACTGCTAACAATCACAATATCGTTTATTTCCTTGGCTCGACAAAGCGACAAGAAACTTTTTTTATCGCTAAAAACATGCACGCGAAAAATGCAAACATTATGACATGTATCGGGGGAAAAGTATATGGTATTTGGAAAATTGTGGGCGGCTCCCTATAGACGCAGACGTCGCTAAAAACCGTAATTTTGCAGGTAAATGCCTGGAGGCCATTTGTTGTTAAAAATTTTATCCCCAAGTCACCGTTATTAAAAAGCAGGCCGGGGTAAATACATATTACAAGTAATGTGGGTGCAGGAAGAAAATTGCCACAGAATAAAACCCGTAATGTTTTCGCTATTAACAGGCCATTGGATGTTTGATATTAGGGCTAAAATATAAGTGATTATGAAATTATATATTTATTTGAGATCTGCATTGCTTTAATATTGATTTAGCTCACAACCTTGCGATTAGCAATCTATGAGTCTAATCAATATTAAGACAATGCAAACTCAACTAAATAGTATTAATGTATTTAGGAATAATTATTGCTAATCATTTATAACAATTAACGCTTCTGATCCTTACAGCCACAAATATTAAATCAATAACTATAAGTATCGTCCGAATCTATGGACAGGTCTGGGTCAAGAATTGAAAGTTTCTAATGACAAGTGCTTACATCTTGCATGGCCTCCAAGATATCCTGATTGGAATCCACTAGACTTTTTGCTGAAGGGCCATTGGTTTGTATTCGATTCAAGATATGAGCCACCTAAGAAACAAAATAATAGTTTGATAAGGAAAATCCCGGAGTAAATAAATGGGAAATAGATTTGAGGATAGAAAATATACTAGCTATTGGTGGATCTTTTTAATATTTTTTTTTAAATACAATAATGATACGTTTGTGATACATAGTCATACATCATGCCTATCATGGTTTACCCAAACAAGTATTTATATTTTGTTCTGTTAATTAATAGGGGGTCCAAAAAAATCTTGTTTTTTATTATGAATAATAAAATCTGAGATAAACTCAAACAACACATGTGTAGACTCCATGGCAAAAAAATGCATTATACGCTAATAAAATATCTGGGAATGTCTTAAAAAAAACTACACTGATCTAGGCCTGCTCTAAAACAAACCTAATAAATACTTGGAAGTATTCAGAACGGGAGTTTTTAACATTAATTTAAAGTAAAACAGATCAGGGCAAATTGTGAGGGATTGCGTGCTATATGATTCATATAAAAGAACCAAAATACTTAAGCATATTACGGATTATTTCAAATTTGACTTGGCCATTCTTTAATATACGTTATTAAACATTTCTTGGGATATTTATGGCCTCGGAGTCATTTAGAAGTAAGCTCACGCCAAACGGGCAGTTATTTTCTATGATTTACAGGCCATTTCCCTTTTAATTGCTAACAGTAAATTATTTTGATAGATGTCGTTTTCTTTGCTGAGGTACGCTGTGCGTTTTCTTATGTTTATTATCACTATAGTTTTTCTTTTCTTTTTTTGAAAATTTCGCACTTCGTATTTGGAGTTTGAACAATTATGCCATAATTTGAAAATATATATATATAAACATTATTTGTGACTCAAATACAGTTGAGTTCTAAACATATTTTATATAACCTACATCCAGTAGCTTTTGAATTATTAGCATTTTAAGTTTTAAACCAAACTATTAGCATGAAATATTCAAATTAAGCGTTTTTACCGTTTCAATAGAATACTAAAAACAGACAAAAAACACATTTAAATTACAAGTTATTTTATTAAATTCAAATTTTACTACTACTTTTAATGCCCTTGAGAAAACCTGAATATTTATTTGACATTAACGTATCTCAAAGGTAAATCAGGAAATAACCCGTAAGTTAAATAAGACGGCAACGATGTGCTGTGCCGCATTTGTTTGCTACATTACTCGAAGCCTCTCAACACGAAATGCGAAGGGTTTCAAGGTTTCATTCAAATTCATATCATCTTTTGTTGTTTGGATTTTGAGTTTAATCGTTTTGCTTTAAGGGGTCGTTCATAAATTTGACAGGATGTAAACATTATTCCGTTTAGAAGGGATAATCAAGAGTTTTGTCGTAACCTAAAACGAAATGATTTCTTAAGAGTTTCGTAGTTTTGATATTTTTTTTCTATTTTATAAGTATAGAATTTAAGTTGTATTGTACTCAGTGGCGTGCGTGCTTACAATATAACCAAAAAAGCATTGCCCAAATGGTTGGTTAATTTATTTTTCTTTTGTCACAATTCTTTTAATTATTTTAATCTAATATGATGACGTTTTTTCCACCCACTTAACATAAAACTCACCATCTATCATTAAAAATAAAAAAAAGGGTCGGAACACCTAAAACTTTTCCTTGCGGGAACCAAAAGCAGTGCTTTTGTACCAGTGCGAGCGACAAAGATGTTAAAAGAATCGTAGGCACAGAATAGAAAGAAACGAAATATTTCATAATATTGATTATAATCGGCATGCTGCCCAGTTAATGTAGGTTATAACAATAATTGATCAGTTTAGTCTTTCTTTCTCGCCCTGTTATGTACTTAAATAAATTATAAAAACATTAATTTAATTATCTCAATTTTTCGTCTTAATATTCTAAACTTAGTCCACACGAAATGCTTAAATTTTGTGAAGATAATCAAATGTGTTGTGTATTTGCTTAATTATTAAAGTTAGCAAATTTAATAACAATAAAATTACAGTCAGTAGTGCCCCTACGGAACAATCGTTTTCCTGTTTAACTATTAGTGGTATGATTAAACCGATTTTTTTACAAAGAACTAACGCATTTTTTTTTGGGGACAAAAAGCTGTTTTAAGTCACAATAAATTAATTTTAAATTGCTTATGGATATACTTATGTAAGACAAAAGCACTTTTAAAAGGTAAGTAATTTATTATTTCCTACCCTGTTTCAAAAGGCACTGCACGCCTCTGATTCTTCTAGGTTAGTTAGTGTAGGATTTTTATTAGGAGTTGATTTTGTGACTATTTAAAGCTTTAGAAGTTAAAATATACTCTATATATTGCTATAAAAATATTGTTGCCGTTGAATATGGACGGGGTCTCACTTCCTAATTATAATGATGCAAGAACGCAACAAAATTCAACAAACGTTAAACTTACATGTGAAGAAATACTTTAAGTGCTAATATTTCAAAAGCTGGAGGACTTTTGTGTATGATGTATAAAATATCTTTAGAATTCAACAAGAAATCGGAAAATTAATTTATATATAGAGTTTTGTGTGATTTAAAAATATTAATTTTCGATCTACCCTGTATAGCTCAAAGGGGCTCACATGTTTAATTTTTTATAGTGGTACAAATAACTAAGAGGATGGACATTTTGCGTGATGAACCTGTACATAACTCATTATAGCAAGAAGTGCTTCAAAACGAGCTTCAAGATAAGGAGAAGATAACCGCATTTTCTATTTCATATTTTTCTTAAAATTATGCTCGTATGTACAATCTATATTAATAAAATTATACGTACAATCTATAAAACTATTTAAAACAAAATATAGAGTTTCTAGTTCTTCTAGTCTGAGATACGTGAAGATGTCTCGTACAATCAAAGGCGACACCTCGGAAGTTAATTCAATTTTGATTTGGTAACTCTTAAGAAACAAGCAATGCCTTATGTGGAAAAGATGAAGAGATTAATCTACTACCAAAAATTTCACGGGTAGATAATTTTAGTATTTAATTTGTGAATATCAATGAAGATGCCTCGTGCAATCGCAGACGAAACATCGCAAAGTAATTCCAATTTGTCATAATGTAAAGACAAGAATCATAATTTAAATAATATCTTTTGAGAGTTTTTTTACTTACCAACACAATATCACGTAACTAGGTTGAGAGTGTTTCTAATTCCGCGCTTAATTTGTGCTAGATTTGTTAATTTATGAACCAAAATGGTAATTAGTATTTTAAATGGTAGGCTTTGCATATAGTGCTTTGACTACGACTACCACGACACGGATTAAATCTTAATATTTTGCGGGAACACATATGTATAAATCTTAAGCTATGTTATTATCAAGTCCAAGAGAAATAGATTCGGTAGATAAATGCAACAGGCATTTGCCCAAGTTAAATGCCATGTGATTTAAGAGATATTTATTATATAGAGAGGCCCGGTGTTCAAAGCAATGTCCGTGCAACACAGTCCTTTTGATTACCATTCACTTTGCTTATTTGTCAGAATATTATGAGTAGTTAGTTAGTAGTTACCCTTTTAGAGGGATATTCCATTTCCCTGGGCGCTGGATACTTAGCAACAGTTTACCTGCGATAATTGCTAGAAAGGACTTTTCGCAAATCCCTGAAATATAGTGATACTGTTGGGGGAGTTGACAATGGGATTCTGTAATGTTGAAGGATTAAGTTGATTTTTGATAGATTTACGTGAGTGCGTTATAACGTGAATAATGTAAAAAAAATGAAAAGCATTTATATTCAAGTCAACGGTACATCAAAACGAAAAAATGAAAACAATGATAATAAGAGGTGTAAATTGAAGGAAAAGTCATGCGATATATATAATTAAAACGAGTATTGCAAATAATATTAGTACCGTCAAGTGGGGTGACTTCGGTTACATTTTGCAATATTTTTGATCGCAAAATAAATACCGATAAAGCAAAATTTTTGAAAGTTTCGCTCAATATACCTTTAACATCAAGAAACATTTTGACACTCTCAAAAATATTCCAATTGCTTTTAGTTTTCAGATTTTTTTTGTTAAAGACTGTCCGAATTCACCCCATAGAGTGGGGTGACTCCGAACGCCGGTAGAAAATCACATAAATCCGATTTTAACCTTCTCTATAGGAGACTTCGGACAAATATATATTTTTTTAAATGTTTAAATATTTTTTTCATGTAAAGAAACACTTTATTGTAGAAATATAAAATATTTATTATAAAAACAAAACATAATTCTTAAAAAACAATAACGAAACAAAACTAAAGCATAATTCTTATAATAAAACTAAACTAGTTTATTGCATAACTTTAGGTAGTTTGCAATAGAAACAGCCATAATTTACTCTATCACAAGATCAGGTAAATTAGAAAACATATGACCTCTTCGAGAATTTGAATGGGGATAAAGCTTTTTAACAATTTCATCTTTTCCAATCTCGCTTTCATCCGGCACGTTTGGAAAATAGAAAAAAACGTTCTCTCCATGTTTCTTTTTTCGAAGAAAGCTAACAACATATTTTTTTTTAAAAACATTTACAACTTTTGCAACATAGAACTTAAATTTAAATGACTTGCATATAGGAACCTTTACTACAATAAAATCGTCTATTTCAACAAAATCTTCATTTGAGAAACAACTTCTTGGTTTGTCGGTAGTCACTTCTTCGTCCGAATCAAATGAGTCTGGTTGAGTGGGTTGATGAGTGGGGTTTCTCTTGGCATTTACAACGTGGGCTAATGGCAAAGAGTCTGAGTCGGAATCAGATGAGTCAGGTGGTAAACAATTTTGATCAAACAAATTTAACTTTTTCTTTATAGCTGTAAGATGGGCTAATGACAAAGAGTCTGTATCGGAATCATCGGAGGAAATGGTCTGGGGTTTTGTGGAACTTTGTGCACCAGACGTAGACGGCCTATTTTCTGATTCGCTTTCCAATTCAATAATTGTCCGTTGAGTATCCATATCTTCAAGGACGACTGGTCTTCCTGGTGGCACATTGATGCGTTTGCGCCGATTTGGTCTTGATTGCACCTCGGGGTTTCTGTTCACTTTGAGGAATTCGAGCAGTGATTTATCTATTTCATCCAGTGGTTGAGCATTATTAGTCATAAGTCTTTGGGGCAGACGTTTTAAGACTTCCTGTGGGTTGTAGGGCCAAATTCCTGAGGCGCGAAATCCGGACAACAAATTTTTCTTTGCATTAGCGTTAATTTCTTCTAAGGATCTCTTGAGGAGTTTTGGAAAATCTTTCTTCTGAAAGGGCCCTCTTCGTTTGGACTTCCACTCAGTCAAAATTCTCCTCCATGCTTTTTTTAGAGGCGCAAAAAAAGCAACATCTAAAGGCTGGCAAAGGTGAGTAGAGTTTGGTGGAAGTAAAACAAATTTTATATTCTCACGTTGACATTCCTCAATTACTTCGATCGTTAAGTGACTGGACAAATTGTCTCCAATTAAAATTTTTTGTCCCTCTTTCTTTCTGAAATATGGTAAGGCTATCTGTCGAAACCATTCTAAGAAGGTTCTTGAATCAAACCACCCTGAAGTTGTGACACTGTATCCACAGCCGGCTGGTCCATCCTCTTCCCACTCCTGATATCGGTGTTTGGCTTTATAAACGACGAAGGGTGGAAGAAGTTCGCCACTTGCAGAACCTGACATCATTACACTAACACTAGACTTGGATGGATGAATCCATAACTCTGTCACAGTGCTTCGATCCTCTTTTGCAAATAACCTTAACGTTTCCCGGGTCATCACTAAAATTGCTCTCATCATAATTTACGATTAGGGATGGCTGTACATTTTCTAATGAGGTTTGAAGTTCGTTGAAATAGTCCATTAATGTCTCGGGGCTTACTTGTGCCCTATATCTTTTGATATTCTGACAAAATCTTGTCGTGAGATTCCGATGTCGAGTCAAAAATGATCTAATCCATTCTTGTCCGGGCATGTTATCTCGAAACTTCTTTATAACCACTCCTTTTCTATCTAAATATTGTTTTACTATTATTCGTACATCGTAGGGTGAAAGAGGAAATCCCCAGTCCGCCGCCAGTGTTATAGCCACAACTAGTCTTTCCTCTTCTTCAGAAGACAACGATGTCTGGCCTCCGACTTTTTTGACATTATTATTCCTAACCCGATCACTAAGGGTGGAGCAGGGTACACCGTAATAGTCAGCAGCTTCACGCAGGTTCCGGGATCGTGATTTAACATCACGGATGGCGTTTTCCAATGATGCTTTATCATAGTTTTGGTAGCTTCGGCCCCCAACGACTTTGTGATAAATACGGCCCATGTCCGAAGTCACCCCCTGAAATAAGAAATTTTTGATAACCCCCTGTATCTAAAATGTCGGAGAGGTACAACAAGCATTACGCTTTCTACTAATAAGAATAAAAAGTCTGCAAAAATTTGCTTGTGAGGTGTGCATTACTTACTTTTTCGCTGTTTTTTAAACACAAAAATCACTATTTTCACTTACCGTTACCCACCATAATCAAAGGAAAACTAGTACCAAAGTCCAAAACCAAACCACACTTGCGCTAGCCCTTACAGCGTTGCCGCTGTGACCCGATAATGCAATCAACCACCTGTTGTCCGAAGTAACACCAGATATACGAAGTCACCCCACTTGACGGTATATATTATATTTGCTTAAACCATAACAATATTTATGAAGCAGATAGTTTTTTCATTTTTTTATATTGAGATTAACTATTTAATTTTTAAAAAGTATACTGTAAAATTATGTTTGAGAAAAGGAATGGAAGCATTTTTATCATGGTAAATTGTGGGCTGGTCTTACTTCCTGAAAAGCAAATCGATGTTGATAAAGCCACAATCCGCGCTTAGCATATTCAATATTTTTAAATTGTTGAAAGCTGTTCTACATGACTTTGTATTTTAAATCAGCAACTGTAAGCGCTACATACTTTTGTATTACAAAAACTATATCTACATCAGCACTCATCCCCAGTTTATAATTGCATATCTTGTTGGCGTAATAATAATATTTCGTTACTGAGGTGCGTAGATATTAGATTAACAGCTGTTGTGCAGTTTTATTTCTAAAATTCTCTATATGCAATGCGCATGCCATTTTAAGTTTTTTTTTATCGAAAATGGTCCCCCAGTTTAGAATGATCAATTGAATAGGCATTGAAATCCATTCCTGCCACTAATTCAAATTTACATTGTTGGGCTTTAGTCAAAAGTAAACAAAAGTGTGATATAGGGATAACATGAATAAACTTTGGTGTGAAGCCGTTATGGCGGAACGAAATGGCCGGCTAATGAAAGGTTTCAAAATTTAGTATCAAAAAACTACTCATCCAATTAACTTCAAATTTTGAACTAAAATCAAATAAGAAATAGGGATAATCTGGTAAAATTTTAGGCAAATCCTCTATGGCAGCGTCAGACTATAAGTTATCTGCACGTAATCGAATTCCTTACGGGGGAAGTAGTGGTAAAGGCGAATTACTTGTTTTTTTTTCTTACCAGAGTAAATTTTTTGTATGTATTTTTTATCAGTTATTTTTGAGGATGTGGAATTTTCTTTAGCAATCGACATATTGTCCTCAAAGAATGATATGACCAAAGTATTTTTTACATAGTTTTTAATAAAATGTATGACGTCCATCACAAAGAGAAAGAAAAGGAAATGTCCCCCAAAATCAAACCATCTTCAACACATGTCCCGATGGTTCTCTAACTACCTTGTATTCAAACAGTATTAATCCTCAATGTATGACCTCATATAATTCAGCGGTCTGCCTTACTTGTAAAGCTAAAAACAAAACAAAACTTCCTGATGTACTTACTACATCAAATGCTCGTGAAAAATCTGCAAGCATTCCCAACCTTTTGTCAGAAGCGTGCGTAATTAAACATCGAAATAAGAATAATGCAGTTTCAGTGCTTTTCTTCGAGGTAAAACTATGCTGCAGTAATTTGTTTTTATATTAATATTATTTTAAGCTCGCTATTTTGTGTTTTAGTTATTGATATTTCTTTATAATATTGCAAGTGTTCTGAATGACAGATTTTTGGATTTTAGTTAATTAAATTGTCCGAGAGGACTAGGGATTAACAGTTTTGTTTCAAATTTTTTGGAACTACTACAGAAGGAGAGAAAAAATCTAGTAGTAGAACAAGTTTTTTGGATATTCTGCGTGTTTTGCGACGGCTATGTCATCAACACCGACATCTTCTGCTCCTTGTCATCCTAAATAATGACTTGTCGGTTGGCTGAAATCTCTCTAACAGTGATAATGCTTCTGTCCAAGTATAATCTGTGGTGTTCTATTTTCAGAACGCTGCAGCGTATGCAATGCGGTGGTCAATATGCGAAAATTAGCAGGACAGAAGTAAATATTGCAAAACAAATAAAAAAGCAGTAAATTTTGTATGTTATTTTAATCAAAAATATGTTTTATATAATGTTGAAAGTTGAAATTCATTTTTACCATATCTACAGGGTGTTTAAAAATAGGCACTAGTAAAAAAAAATTAATAAGAGGCTCTACATTTACCTTTAAATAAACTTATAAATAAATTTAAGGTACATTTAACTTAATAAAATTTGACATTACTTATTTGAAAATTACTATGATTAAGGCTCAAATTATCAATCGTTTGTTAAATTTACCAAGAGGATAATTGTATTGGAAACTATTGTTGAGACAATCGTTTCTATGACAATTATCGTTTTGGTAAAGTTAACAAACGATGGATAATTTGGGCCTAAGTCTACAAATTATGAAAAACAGTTTTAATAGCAAACATCGGAAAGTAGCAAAACAGTAATATCACTTAAATTAATTTAGGTATATAGTGCGTACAAAAAGTCAATGTGTTTTCGCATACTGTATAATTTAGGAAATAAGCATTTTTTTCCTGATTTTAAGTATTCTACAGTATAATACTCACTTGATAATTGAACGCACGAAGATTACCGATTGTTTTGTTTTCAATAAGAATAAAGGAATAAACTAAAAACATAAAATATTAATTCAAATATAATGCTTGACTAACATAGAAAAAACAAAATAAAGAACTTTTGTAATATCATATTTTTTTGCAGGTTTAACGAACTATAAGATTATTTCCAACGCGTACGAAAACCGTTTTGAAACTGCTATAAAATAGTTGACTAGTTCAACATCAATAATATTTGTGTCAGTATTGATATTTGAATTTTCGCTAGTGTTGAAACTAATCTATAATCTATAACTAAACATTAATCTGGACATTTAAGAAAAAGCAATGCTTCAGGAGACAAAACACTATCTTTTTTACTAGGTAATTTTCTGATATTAGATATTACTGGATCTGATGTTATTAGGAACATGTGTAAGAGATCTGTGTTTGTTTCAAGTCTGGACATTTTTCTAGTATTGTGTTCTCTGAAATGTCTGTATTCTTTGTGTCTTGCCTCCTGAACATCTTCCGATAATTGCCCTATTGGTAGATCAAATGAGCTAATAACGTCTGCTCCATGTAACAATATTTTGTGTACGGAAGCAGGCATGTAGTACCAGGGATATAAAAGTACAAATCGCTCGGCAGTTTCATGTAAATATACTCTAAATTCTTCTGTTTTAATAGAAAAGCCACTGGATAAAATTTGTAAAATTACATTAAAGCGGTTAAGAAGGTCTTTATCTATTCCAGTAATTTCGCTTGCCTTCTCCAAATTTTGAAAAAATCTCCGAGCAGTATTGCCATCGTTTGTACTTCCATATCCCTGTTTAACTACATCTACTAAAATCCCTAACTCTAATTTTAATTTATCTATTATCTCTTTTTTTCTTGTCTCAAATGCTACCTTATCGTTTTTTCGAATTTGCCACTGTTGAATTCCTAGTCTATAGCAAATATGTAACACACATTCAAAGAATCTTATATGGGCATGTAAAGTAGATAAACCCAATTCACACGCGTTGTCTTTTAACGGCCTATTTTTTATTTGACTTAAATTATTCATTTCTTTTGGCTTTGTACCGCAGATATAGCATGTTTGAGACGAAGAATTTTTGACTACAGCGTTACAAGCTTTTCCATCCAGCATAGTTAGGCATAAAACATGATTTATAATGATTTTGTGGCCTAAAGAAGTTATTACCTTAGTTGGATTGAGATCTGAGATTTGACATTTTATATTGTTTACTTCTGAAGAAATTACTTCTGCGGTTTCTTTAATAAATTGAATTTTAATAGGCCTACAAAACCTTGTTGAAGATGTTCTAGGATTTTGCCAGATGATAACTTCTTTATTATTTTCGTTTTTGTACACGAGATTCAGAGGCACTAATGTTGTTAAAAGGACGTCACTATCAGATATGCTGCCATATGGCTCTGAAAAGTTTTGTTTATAGTTTGCTTGACCACCACTACCATCCAAACCCCATTTACAATTTAATTGACAAAAAACGGTTTGAGTGCTTTGAAAAGTTTGACAAAATACCTCATCTTGTACTTGGACTAAACGATGACAGGTGTGATCAAGCAAACTCTGCAGTTTTACCTCGGCAAAATTTTCCAATATATTTATATTATTAGGATAACATTCATTTTTTGCTTTTAAAACTAAATAGTAAGGTGGGTACAAATTTGCATTTCTTTCAGCAGCCCCTTTTTGCATTGAAATGTACTGATGTTTTGTTAATTTCAGATCAACTATCAGGGCTAAGGCTTCCATTGGCGTATATGGTTTTACAGTAGTTGCACTATCGGGAGAAGAATCAATATGTGTAATTTCTTCTATTTGTTTGGCGATTTTTCTTTTACCTTGTGCTCTGTAACTTAGTTGGGTAGCCAAAGCAAGTTCTTCAGGGGATTTCGATTTTGCCAAAGACGACACTCTTCTTTTTCTCGTTTTCACACTGCTTTCGGTAAAACATTTTTCAGGCCGACCAAATTTTAAGTTAACTTGTTCATCATTATCGGAATTTATTAAATATTTTTGGAGCCATGTAGAGTATTTTTTTAAAAATCGCTTTTCACACTGATGACATTTTTTCCATCTAGTTACCAAATTGCCACAAAATATCTTAATTTGATCGAAGATTAACTTTTCCGTGTTAGTAGACGAGCTTGCTTCTATAGTTTTAGCATTTACATAATTAAAAACAACCGTTAAAACTAGTTGCATTTGATATAAAATTATGCCTTTTCAAAAAATCGTACACGTTCAGCCTTTTAACACGAGTAGCATTAGCTCCTAAAAAAATTCATAACTATAACAGCTGGTACTAGCTGGTTTCAACATATGATAAAATATATTTATAAAGGTTTATTTTAATATATTTTTTGTAAATGTAAGTGAAATCTTATAAAACTTTTATTTGCTGCACCTTGAAATGTGTAATTATTATTTTTTGTTTTATAAAATGTAGAGTTTTTGAAAGACAGGTTTTTTATATGTAACTGAGACAAATAAACAAAATATTCAACAAAAACTTACCATTCAATGCTTCGTTATTCATTTTTCAGATGAGTGACAATAAATATTAATTAGACCTTTAAATAATTTTTCAATTGATTTCCTACACAAAATAAATAAATAATCTGCCTTGATTAAATGAAAATTGTGACAACTTTAACATGTCAAAGCTTACGTTTCAATATATGTCAGGACTTGCCCAGTTGCTATGGTATTATTTAGATTATTTCTAAGCCGCCTACGCAAAAATTGACGCAATAATAAAAAAATAAAAATCAGACTTTTGTCCTGCTAATTATCGCATATTGACCGCCGTGCTGTCAGGCTTTTAGTGTTAATGAAGAGATTTACTTTAGAGGAGTTATAATTGCAAGGCAATTTCATTGCAATTTCATCTTGCAGCCACAATTATGGCGATTAAAGTAATTCAGTGCCTGGCAGCGCTGTACAACCTGCTCTACGGTTTTAGTTATAATATTCTTATTTTTACTATTACTACTATTGTTATTTATGATTAATTATGTTATGTAATTTTGGCCTTTTACCGAAAATTGATCTATTTATTTGAAAATTTTTACGAAAATCGCAATAGCGAAAAACTTTATTACCAGTTTATTCAGCGTAAAGCTTTTAACATTGAGAGCGGCCAAAACCCATTCGCCCCTCATCTCCGTTATATTATGCACGGCCGCTGGACGCAAATAAGGGCGTCATTATGGGCGCAGCACGCGTCCACTTTGCTGTTATGCGGTTTTAATGACCGACCAAACGCTATCCACTCGACGTAGGATTTGAATAATACAATTTTTGTAAGTGATAATACTGTAAAGTAACAGAGTGTAGGTAAAAACATTTTTAAATTTGTCGTTTCTAACTTTGACATACAATATAAAATTACGTTCCACGTTCTAAAAAATAAAATCCGTTCACATTGACAATACGTTTTATCTGTATTAACGTCCACATGTATACTGCCCAATGTAGTCTCAGCTTACCTCATCCGTTTGCATGATCATGTCATTAGTCATATCGATTGCCACTGTAGGCTCTAAGGGAACTACGCTTTATTTCTCGAGCACGTAAATATTTTTTCCCTCTCCCTGTATTGTAAGCACCCTATTTTGACACTGATTTGACAGACGTAAGTGAAAGTTACTCAACAAGGTATTAGTTGCCTTTAACGACAGGATGTAAGTCAACTTACATCCCTAGGGAAATAATAATCTAAAGTTATTATAAGTCGCTTTAATTTTTGATTTCATCAACATATTTATTCGCTACTTCCTTTTCATTATTGAGGCTCTCAATTTTTCGCAATTTTACTTGGAATTGACGAAAACGTATTTTTCCTGACAGGCTGGTTTAAGCACTTTCCATTTTGATATCGCATAAAGAAGGGCGGATTAATAGTCGTCATGTGGGATATTGTATCAATGTACTTTTGAATTATTTTGACATGACAAACCTGAGTGTCGTCACTTTTTCTCACTGTAAATGTACGTGACATTCCATTTTTAGAGTCAGGAATGGTCACAATTATGACTTCTTGACTTATTTTAATATTGTCCATTTTCATTTCACAGAGTTCATTAGAACGGCACGCTCCAGCAACTCTCCTTACCATTACGACCTTCGTCAATAAGTATATATCATCGGGGGCTTCAAGCATGAACTTATTCACATCTTCCCTGTTAAACACATTCGATTTTTTGGGTCTATAACCATCATTGTTTCTCTTCAAAAATGCTTGAAGTTTTGGATACTTAGAAATATCTGTATTTTCCTCTATAAAAAAGGTGGACTTCAACAACAACGAATACTCACACCATAAGCTTGATGGGGACTTCAATATAGCACTTTTTTCGTGGAAATACGCCAAAAACAAGGTTTCTGAGACTGCAGTAGCCGTCTTGCTTTGGCCCCAATTCTTAAAGGATTTATATGCTGCTTCATACCTTTTTTTCGACTTTTCCGGTAGTAGAGATAAACAAGCAATATTCGCTGATTCTTCTACGTCTGAAAAATCCATTTTGTCCACACAGAATCAAACAATTCGACTTCCTCAAACTATTCGCTATGAATTGTCAACTTGACATTGTTGATAAAATAAAAACTGCTTATGTTGCTCTGGCAACGGATCACAACTGCCTTCATAATTTAATGAGAATGCTATCGAATGTAATGATAATGAAAATCCAAAAATATATCCAGCATTTTCTTGTAAACATACAATACAGGGAGGGGGAAAAATGTTATATACTATATGGGATGTAAGTACATTAACCAGTCTCGAACTTTTTGCTATCGCTCGAACGCAAACTCGTCCTCGACTGGTAAATGTTACTTACATCCGTTATAGTATAAATAACTATTTTATATACCATTAACACGTCACAAATGAGACCCATCTTTGAACACTGTTTTCCATATTCTCTTCTACCAGCAATCCTATTCACAGCTATGCTGATGATAGTATATTGCACTTAAATATACAATTTCCCAAAACTGTTTCTAATACTGAAATTGCTGATAAGCGTAGAATGGAGAACAAATAACTTTGTCTGTCCAGTTTAACCCCATTAAGAGACAATCGTTTTAATATCTCAGCTTGCCTCACTAGAACATCGTCGGGGTGGTCTATCTGTTTTATAGATACTACCACGGAACCTGTTCTAATGAATTATAATCCATTATGCCTTCCTTAGACATTCCTGCTAGGGAGACACGAGCATCGAACCACATGCATGCATTCAACGTTCAACTGCAAAGACCAGGGATCTCCCATTTTGTTCGCTACTTTATTTCTAGACTATCCTGATCCTGGAATATGTCCCCAGCAAAGGTCTTTCCCTGTTCTCCTAATCTGCAAGTTTTTAAATCCCCCATCAATAAGCTTTCTCTCTCTTCACCTAAAGCAGCGACGGTACCTAGTAGTTAGGCTTTCTGCTCTAAAGGATTAAAATTTCCGAAAAAAGTAGTGCTTAAACGGGTTTTTTCCAGAAAAAAAAAAACAGAAAAAATTAACTTTTCTTATAAACCAGGAAAAAGTAGTCTAATTAACCAGTTTGCCGGTATTTAATTATATACATTTTTTAAATAGACTTTATAAAGTATTTTAATAAAAACTTGATATGATTGATGATGATGATTGATGAAGATATATGCTATGACACTGACTACCGATCAGTATTTTCCCCGCGTCAGTTCCACCGGTGCTATACACAGCTTTTTCGCAAAATAACATTTTTTTTACTTGATATGTTTTAATTTGTGTTTAGTTATAAATCTTCCTAAAAATATTCAAAACGTTTTTTGCTGTGTATTGAAATAATTTATTTCATTTCGACAGTTTATATATATATATATATTTTTTTTTTATGATTTTCGATTCTTTGACCTTTCGTAATAGATATATTTTAGTTTTATTTTTCTTGGTTTGCGGTCAGTGGTTTACTTGAAAATAATTAGAAAATTACTTCTTTTTTTAAAACATACATATATTATAGTCTGATGACGTTTCAACCAGTTTTGGTCTTTTTCAAATCTAAAATTATATGAAAAATTGTTGGTACGACAATAATCAAATACGTCAAAAAACAATCATCTTACCCTAGAACGTAATGATAACAGTATACAACACATAACGAAGTAACAGCTATGACGATCACATGTATTAAAATTTTATTTTCTCAATTAAGAAAATGTTAACAGGACACAACATTTTGCACATTGTTACAAAGTTCGTTGTGTTAGTCCTTTGTAACAATGTGCAAAATGTTGTGTCCTGTTAACATTTTCTTAATTGAGAAAATAAAATTTTAATACATGTGATCGTCATTATGTGTTGTATACTGTTGTCATTACGTTCTAGGGTAAGATGATTGTTTTTTGACGTATTTTATTATTGTCGTACCAACAATTTTTCATATAATTTTAGATTTGAAAAAGACCAAAACTGGTTGAAACGTCATCAGACTATAATATATGTATGTTTTAAAAAAGAAGTAATTTTCTAATTATTTTCAAGTAAACCACTGACCGCAAACCAAGAAAAATAAAACTAAAATATATATATATATATATATATATATATATATATATATATATATATATATATATATATATATATATATATATATATATATATATATATATATATATATATAGAAACTACACTGCAGTGTTTTGAACATATTAAGTAAAAACCAGTGTTTTAAATGTGTTTGTTAAAACCCCATTAGTTGTTATAAAATGTTGTGTTTCTAATTTTTTTTTAATAAAAATGGGAGTTTTGGTCGCATTTTTAATTTATTTACTTTAAACTCTTAAAAAACTGCCTAAAAAGAAATATTTGATAAAAGAACATTATTCTAAAAAAGATATTGTTATACAGAGAATACACCAAAGTGATAATAATAAACAAAACAAAATAGTTAGGTTGAACTATATAGTAGTATAGAAAATACTAATCTAATAGAAGAAACATTGGTATGCAGATAATACACCAAGGTAGTAATAATAAACAAAACAGAATATATAGGCTGAACTATAAAAACAGAGTTTAAAACACGTAAAAAAACTATTTTAAACAAACAAAACATGTTTTGTTTAAAAAACATAAACTCGTTTTTGTTTATTTAAGTTTTTATTTATTTTTAAACAAATCTTTGCTAAAAGAACATTAATCTAATAAAAAAAAACATTTTTATACAGAGAATACGCCAAGGTAATAAAAATAGTAAAACAGAATACATAGGTTGAAATATAAAAATCCGGTTTAAAACACGTAGTATTTTAAGCATCACTTTGGAAATAAAAAAGGATGTTTTTTTCTTCAACTCTCATAGAAACTGAGATTTTGTCTTCTTACCGAGCCTTTATTTTTTATTTTAGGCTTATTCAAATTTATTGTGAAAATATATTTGGTATCTTCATAACTAATAGTAGTTATTTTTTATGTCTAAAACATATACATTTATTTCAATTTAAAATTTTTTTCCTATGTGTGAGAAAAAAACGGAAAAATTATGTTAAAACTCTGATCTGCTCAATGATAGAAAAAAAAACAAGATGGCAACGTTGTAATGAGCCTACCGTTCTTAGCCCAACTAATTGAAGGCTCTAGACGGAATTTTACCGTATACGTTGTTTGGGTTTGGTTCATCAATTTTTACTGATTTTACCTTGGGTCGGTCGGGAGTTTCGTAGGTTTAATTATCGTTTCTAACTTAATAGTTTTAAAATTTTACTTTTACCGTGTTTTGTTCGTTATTATAAAATTATGATTAAAGTTGATTTTGTGATCTGCTGAAACGCAACGACATATATGCTTGACAGTTGCCGTCGAATATCGGCAGGGTCTCACTTCTCCTAATGAAACGATATCTTCCCTCGACGTCGATGCGAATGATTCTAAAAACCTAAGCTTAATCAAATTTTAAAAGAGTCCATCATTCGGACCCTTTCCAATGCACTAATCTCGAAAATTGATGACGCCAACTTTTTACGATTTGATTCGGATCCCAATTCGGTGGACAATACAGTCGGAGTTCCCGAATAATATCAGTTTTCCGGGGTTGTATACAAATTTAGGGACGACAGGGCCGGGACACAAAAGCCTCCTTACACCGCGTTACCTCCGAAAGGGAACTTGTTGATCTGGGCAATGTAGATATTGACATGCTCACAATGACAGCGAGGGCCCGGGATCTCCGTTATTAATATGCCGGCAATTACATTAATGGGACTTTAATATACCGTGCAGAATTGCACAATAAAAAGCAACGATGCCTTTTTTTAATCAGTTTCGGATTATGGCGGGATTTGGCTTGTGCGATGTTCATTTTAAAATTTCGAGAGAAAAGAGAGATTTCGAGGATAAAGAACGTATAAAGTTGTGATATTAATCCAATTATATTAAGAAAGAAATTAAATTAGTCTCGTTTAGTTAGACATCCGTTATGAAATTACATTTCTTCTAAGAAGACATAAAATATACTACTTTCGGTGGCAGCATACTTTGGCGAAAACATGAATTTCGGCTCTAGAGACGAAAAATCCTATGGCATTAACTTTTGTTTCTATCATCATTTTCAGGTAATCATAATTTCATTTCATCATAATACAAAATTTTGTTATCACAGGATATGATAATAATCTTCAGAACCAGAATATAAAACTGGGTCATAACGTACTTGTAGGAATTTCTCAGGGGATATAAAGGTTGTATCAGAAGTACGTTAAAAATGTATGAAATACACTTTCATTTAAAAGAGATAATATCTTAGCTAATATTTGATATTTTTATTACATTTAATGCATATACATGATTAAAAGAATCAAAATAATATAAAAGAATTTTTTAAATGAATAAAATAATACTTTATTAAAGACAAGACAAATGGCAAAATAAATCGATATTGATTATAGCTGCTCATAAAAATTGTTTAGATTACCGACGTCATCGGTAGTGGACCTTTAAACTGTGCGTACACCTTGGAGCATTGGTTGCAGAAGAAATCTGAAATATTTAATTAAATTTAATTTAGCTTAGACCTTTTACCGACAGGACTCACGGAGTCATAAACAGAATATTTTGTTGTTTAACCTAGTAATTTTTATACACTATCAGAAGTGCGTAATGACGGTGTACGTTATAAAAAAACAGGACTATTGAAGGTTCCATAAGAGCTACCGGTGCTTATTTATTCGGTACATTATAATCGCTTGTACGGTATAACCGTGTACGCTATATGCGAGTTTTATTGTATAATGAAAATAGCATGTTGCCAGGCATCAGTGTTTTTTTTTCGTAGAAAAAGTATAACGCGTATTCGCGTCGGTTGATAAACCTTGCAACAAATGTTTTGATATTCGTCATTTGTAAAACAATATACTATTCTAATATGTCCACGTCTCTCTGTCACCCCCTCCCCTCTTAACACACCCACAACCTTCAACTTTTCTTTTTTTCTCCTATAAAATAGCGAGTGTCCGAAAAGGTTTAGTGTCCACTTTTATATCTGCTTTCCACCAACTTTCTCTATCGAAAAACTTATTGGGACACGAAAGCAAAAACATGTTTTTTTAACAGCGTGCATAAAAAATTATCTGTAAGTTAAAAAAAAATTGAAGGCATCAGTTTATTTTCAAACAATTGTCGGAATGGATACTATCAAGCTCACATCTGTACCTCGTTAAGTTTTCAAAATTAACTTTTAATTAAATTTAGTCAAAAAAATCCGAACATCCACTTAGCTGTATTTCTGATTTTGATCAGAGCCAATTGTCTTCATGTGACAATACTTTTTTGGGGAGGAAATAGAAAAATATATTCGCCAGCTTGGATAGTTAAACTAATTTAAAGCAAAAATTGTCCGGAGTAAGACTTAATGAAATATCAAGATATAATATTGTTTATTTATAACATATTTCTTCTGAAAATAGCAATATATTCAATTTTCGCTAAACAGCATTAGTAAATTTAGAAATAGCGAAAGCTAGGAGAAAGCAGAACCTATAGTTAATACACGGTATTGAAACTTTATTAGTATTTTATAGTTTACTTAGTTCTTTTTATTAATAATAAACCGAGTTGCAAAATATATATTTTATTATCCTTTTGAAGCCTCATGGGCCATAGAACCTAACGTCTAATTGTCTATTTGCATAACTATGTCCGGGCTTTATGCTTTAACTTTCTTCTTGCCTATAGTATCAATTAATTGAATTTAAACACATTGCAAAAGCAAACATAATTAAAAAAGTCAAGAGCGTGCGGTCTTACGGACAGAATTCTTGTACACAAAAACAGTCGAAAAACTGTTTTTATTCTTTATATTTATTTGAAATCACTTCTCGTCAAAATTATGAATTTCAAAAAAAGTTGATAATATGTTGAACCACTACGGATTTCGGTGATTTTTTTCCCGGTATTCCCTTTTTGTATTCATCATTTTATCTTAATTTTTGTGGAAATATACTTTTTTTATCCCTATCTTTTTATTGGGATTCCCTGTTTACATATTCTCTCAGTATTATTCATCTAGGGTGCTTGGCCTGCAAGAAAAACAATTAGCCGTTTTTAAAACGTGACAAGTTATTATTCAGTAGTGAATTTGTACTAAGTTAGCTTTCTTGATGGTTTTTGATTTTTTTCTAATAGCGAATCCAATCTCAAAGGAGAAATCGCAGTCTATCGGAAGCTGAATGCGCTGTAGTTGTTGCCCTTTTGTAAGAAGATTTTAACCAGACAACTGTTCTCATTCTATTAGATTACACAAAAGCTTTCGACTTGATTCATCATAATATATTGCTTTCTATTCTAAAATATATTGGCTTTGGCTAGTCGGCGGTGGCAATGTTGGCGTCTTTTCTCTCGGACAGAAGCCAGAGGGTAATTTTGAATGGCAAACAATTCGATTTACTCAATATCACAGCGGGTGTTCCCCAAGGCAGCGTTCTCGGTCCTCTTCTGTAATTTTAATTAATTTTAAAGTAATAATTAAAATCAAAATCGGCACCAACCCTGTTGCTTTTAAAAACTCGTCTAAAAGTCTCGGGCTTGTCATAGAGAATAAACTAAAATTTAATGATCACGTAACTTCATGCCTTCAAAAAGCATTCTCAGTATTAAAATCTTTGTACTCTCAGCGACATGTAGTTAATCAAAAAACCAAGGCCTTGTTGTCCGACACTCTCATTTTGTCACAATTTAATTTCGCAGACAACGTTTATGGTCCGTTCCTTGATTTACAGGCTAAAAATCGGGTTCAAAAGGTACAAAATTCATGCATACGTTTTATTTATGGTATTAGACGAAGGCAGAGGGTTTCACATAAACTGCCCGAATTGGGCTGGCTTAACATGCAACATCGTCGTATCTTACACTCTATCTGCTTTTTTTACAAAATTTTAAAATTTCACCGTCCTCCATATCTCCTCGATAAACTTCAATACCGTACGGATGTGCATAATTTAAATTTACGCCAACAGTATCTGCTATCATTACCCTTACACAACAAAGAACAGTTTAAAAAAAGTTATTCTTATCAAATTGCTAACTTAATCAACAAATATAAAATAACTACGTCACTGTCAGTTGCATCCTTTAAAAAATCAATGAAAAATAAATTGCTCGGCCAACAACTACAATAACAGCGGACCTCGTTAAACAAAAAACTAGTATTTATTTTCTCGTCCATCCCCTCTCTACTTTGCATATGTCTAAAAAAACTCTCTCTCACTTTCTGTCTCGTGCCTCAGTAGCATAGCGCTATTAACTTGGACGCGTACTTTCTTATGTATATATATTTTTTTTGTTTAATTACCCTGCACCACTCTTTTTTAGAAAAACTTCAAATTAACTTTCTTTATGAAAGTTAATAATATTTTTTTTTATAATTATTTAATAGGCTTCAACAGCCCCTTCCCTTGTGAAGGAAGCTGATAAGTGGCCTTTTATTCCTATTGTAGATGTCTATGTTTATTTTTTCTAATTTGTAATTTTCTTTTGGAATAATAAACGTGTTTATTATTATTATTATTATTATTAAAGTGAGTTGCCAGAGGTTTGAAGTACCTGAGGCAAAAGGATTTCCGGTATGCTACAACGTTATAACGAAACAGGGAAGAATATTAGAACACGGGTAGGGTTGTCATCGAGTAACAACCCTCAGACATGAGAGTTATATTCTTCTTGGAGCTTTAAGAAAAAGATATACAATTTTCCAGTTAATCAAAGCACTATTACAAAAAGATCGGCTGAAAATCAATTGAAGCCTTATGAGGCTTACAAGATATTTTTGAATTCGTGCGTGTGCACCTAAATTGGCAAATTAGAGACTTAGATTTTCCTCAGTCGAATCTAGACTTTGTCACTTTAACACCGTCCGATAGGCGTGCAACTTTGTACCCATTGTTAGTTGTGGTGGTGGGTCAGTTATGGTCTGGGGTGGAATGTCTTTTGTTGATCGAACGGAGTTAGTGGTATTAAATGGTGGATATTAGCAGCTGAGCGATACACTTCACATATAGTGGATCCGCAAGTTGTATCATATACATTATTCTTAGGGACACAGTCCATGCTTATGCTTGATAATGCACGCCCTCACGTAGCCGAGGTGGTGCAAAACCATCTTCAAGAGCAACGGCATTGACACTGTAGATTAGACGCTTGGGAGCCCTGACTTTAACCCCACTGAATATTTATGGGATACGATGGCAAGACGAATAAGAGTACTGCAACCCCAACGTAGAAACCTAGATCAGCTCACAGAAAGGCTTAGCGAAATTTGGTGCCGGATTTAACAAGATAAGAACCGACGACTGATTCTGAGCATGCCACGACGACACTCTCAAGCTGTGATCGTCGCAAGATGCTTACCTCTGAACGAAAATTGTTTATAACATTGGTTATGTTAAAATTAAATTCAATTCGTATGAAATATTGGATTTTTTTTAGATCAAAAACATATAGAAATAAAAAATCGTATATTTCCACCAAAAATGAAGATAAAATAATAAATAAAAAAAAACAGAATACCGATAAAGGAAGGGACTATACGTGATTTTTAACAGGGTGCTTTGAATCCCTGGAGAAAAACACTAATACTTATAGCATCCTGTATATCATCCAAAATACTTTTAAAAAAATTAGTATCTTAGATTTCTAAAATATTGGCGAACTACATAAAAAAAACCCATTAAAATCGGTAGAGCGGTTTTCCTAAATTCTTCATTATTCGCTAATTTTGACGAGAAATGTATAATGTCCTTTGGGTAATATGTTTGACAAAATTGTCATTGCCCTTATCCAATCAATAGCAAATAGCATTCATTTTAGGAAGAGGGCCCCAAAATTGTCTCTCTCTCTAATAACGGACAGGACATTGTGGTCAACTTGGGATAATAACGCTTTCAAGCTTACGCACCACTCTGCTTTGCTTTGGTCCCTCTCTGATTCAATAATTATTGATGAACTGTAAAGGGACCTTATAGTCTTGGTATTTAAAATAATAGTTCTTTTATGACTTATTTTTGTTATCATTCGAATGTAATTAAGCATTTATTTTAGGTTTAGACCGCCTCAAGTTGGAATTACTTTTCGACGTTAAAAATAAGTGGTGATTATTAAAGTGATTCAGTAACGACCATGAGGTACTACATTGTCGTCTGAAAAGTACCAATGAAATACGAAGTATGTTTTGGTACTTTTATATCGTTGCCGGAGTTTACGATTTTAATGCAGAGTAAGAAGTCACCATTATGGCAACTAGATTATTTAACATTAGGAGTGGAGGGCGGAGCAATATTTGATCTTATGGTAAAGACTTAAATTTTTGTTACTTTCTGGAAGTACTACGTATTAAGTAATACATTATTGCATACTTGCGACGATCTGAAAGCAACATGAATAAAATATGCCGTGTCCATAAATAAATCAACTTTTTGTCGTGGTATAAATAACGGATCCTATACAAAAACCTCGGACTAGCCAACCCGTCGAGTGTTGTACCACGACCAGTACAGAACGGCCACTGAAAACGGCATAATGATCAATTAAATTACAAAGTCCACGCTACCCAATTACGATTTCCTGTGGCGAGATTGCTGCTGAACGGCAGTAAATCGAACTATGCAGAACGGTCAGGTAGTATTCCTCGTTTCCTTAGACATTCTTTAATGAGCAAAAGGGAACGTCGTTGTTTAATAATCTTTCCGAAACCTGTAGACATTTTGCAGCTTTAAACGGTTTTTCTAATGTCTAATTCCAGGTTAGTTTATTTTTTATGCTCCGCATTTTTTTAAGAATTTTTCCGCAACATTTCATATTTGTGCACAACACATATTGCAGAAAAAAATTCAACCAAATGATCATGTTAAAGCAATAAAAGTAGATACAGTTGGCCAGTTAGCATAAAAGAGAAACATCTACAGGAAATTATAATACTTATTTTAAAGCCTGCAAATATTTCGTAGGGAAACTAAAAAATTACATCCAAACTAAATTTTAGCCAATGTTGATGTTGAACATTTGTACACAATATAGTCTATTAACGATTCATTTACATAGTTTCGAACATTGACATCTTGGTGTGGTCTTATCCGAATTAATCCAAGAATTTTAAACTCCAATGAAATTCATGGTGACGTACTAGTAAAAATAAAAAGAAGTGCACTCTAGTCATTCTCAAATGGCGCGATTTCTTCCAGGCCAGAGTTGGTCGCCTTCAAAAGTCTGTTGGTAGATTTTCATAGACAAAAGATGTACGAAACAAATTGTTTAATCTGATATAGCCGAATATCAACACTCAACCGAACATTCAACAGAACATATGGTTAGTGTTAAAATCAATGGTCTTGGACCAATTTCAAGATATTATAATAGAAAGAATAAAAAGTATTTAGCTTTTGAAGCTTCTTAAGTATAAATTAGAACACGAGCTGCATGAAAACTAGTCAATGTGATAGATCGCAATTTTTCTTTGTAGTTGAAATCTATCTCATGACGTGCTATCGAGGGCGATAAGTTAATCCAACTTGAGTCGGTATGCTTTTTTAAACTGACCCAAGTTTTCATTGATTCACTTTAACCTAAGAAGAATTTATTTTATTTTTGTGTGAAAGGTGGACTGGCAAAAGCTCTCTAACATCATTAAGTGGGTAAATAGACATATAGCCCCGTATAAAAAGATGATCTAACAATTTTATGTCCAAATGTACACACAAAAAAATTATCAGACAACAAAAATAAATAATCAAAGAACGTTTGTGCTCTATGCTAGGACTATGAGGTCTCTTTACAGTTATCAATAATCATTGAATCAGACAGAGGGACCAAAACAAAACAGAGTAATGCATAAGCATGAATTTTTTATTTTCCCCAGTTGACCACAATGTACTGTCCGTTATTATAGACAAGTGTGGGGCAATGACGATTTTACCCAAACAGATTAAGCAAAGCATTTTATATGTCAAATAAACGCCGACAATAATTTTATCAAATCTGAATTGTCGATTATTCCACAAAAATAAAATCAACTTTTCGATTGTGTTTGTATAGTTGGAAATTTTTTACGGATGATGATTCAATCCAGATGTCGTGGGATTACATGATTTTCGTGGTTATCTGGATAAGATAGATTTCATGCATGTATTTGTATATTAGAACAGCAAGCCCTTTATATTGTACTTTCTTATTTTTCTTTACTTTCCTAATGTTTTTAAGTTGAATTAAAAACAGAAAAAAGAAAGTAAAAGCGTCAGTAGTCAGAACATAGTTATATAAACAGACAATTTCAATTTATTAGACTATGGGTTTGATACTTAATAATAAAAAAATCAAAACAATAAAAATAAATAAAGTTTACTTTGTAATGTTGACATTTTTCTTCTGGTAAAAGTGTGGTACAAAATCAAGATGGCGGAACAAAATGGCGACCAAATCAAATATTTTTAATCGTTTTAGCATCCCTAGATGCCAAAAAATATATGTTTGATCAATTTTGTCGGTCTATCTGTCTGTTTATCGGTCTGTCAGTTCGCGACATAACTTCAAAACTACGTACCCGACTGATTTCAAATGTTGGTCAAACATTAAGGGTCATATATGGATAATCGGGTAATATTTTGGTAAAAATCCAATATAGCGAAATAAAATAGCGGCCTAATAACATGTTTAAAAAATTAGCCTGAGAAACTGCTTACTAGATTAATTTCAAGTTTTGTGCAAGCATTAAGTGTGACGTAGAGATAAAATTAAAAAATACGAATTCAAGATGGCGAAACATAATGTCGGCCAAATAAAATGTTTAAAAAATCAACGTAAAAAAACTTTTTATTCAGTTGACTTAAAATTTTGCAGAAAAAATTAATGTGATATAGGAAAAAACTGGTACCAATTCACCATGACTGAACCAAATCCCTGTCTTAAAAAATCAGTGTAAAAACTAATTATTCAATTTTGAATTATGCCCAAAAATCAAGTGTCGCATAGGTAGAAACTGGTAAAATATTGGTACGAACCCAATATGGTGGAACAGGTTGGTGACCAATAAAAATATTTGAAAAGATAGAGATATGTGTTACTAAATGACTATGTGCGGAACTAAATTGGGTCACACTTCATGATTCTAAATAAAAGGAAAAATTCATAACGAGGGAAGTCCCGAAACTTACCAATTTTTTCCAATGTATTTTAATAAAAACTTTTTTTATTATCATTTCCTGTATCTTCGATAATAGTAGACTACTCATTAAAATAATTTTGTTTCGTTTTTGCCACTTCTTACTTGGATTCTCTGAAAAAGTATATTATATTCTCAAAAAGAAATTGTATGGTTAGTGCCAAAGAGAATATAAAGGAGAGGATTAACTTATTTTATAGTTTTAAACAGATCCAAGATATTACGACAATTTTATTTTCGATATGTTCTGTAATTGTTCTGTAATTGTTCCTTTAATCTAAAGTTCGATAGGTCCAATCAGTGTTTTTCCTTACCAGCCGTTAGAGTCGCAACCCTTTCTTGTAACCCTCGAAACGACTAAATTGCACCGGTTTACCGCTCGCGCCACGTGGCAACCCACGCGGGGTTTCCCCGATAATTAGAGGACTTTTTGTCATTGTTGCAGAAAAACCGAAATATAATTGCCACTGATCCGCGCGCCGTATTTAGAGTTTAGACCACTCTCGATTCGGCAGGCGCGTGCAATGTTAACGATCGCACCATTCAAAACGTTTCGACTAATTGCTCGTCTGCATTCGTATGAATACGCGGGAGAGGCTTTTTCGGGGGATTATATTCCGGTTTTCACGGTCCGTGTATAAGCATACATAAACTAGCATAGTAACTTTGTCCCTTTTCGATTACATTTTTTGGTCGAGCTGTGTGTGTCTGTGAGTTTGGCTAAAGTGGGGCTAGTCCAGCTATCTCAGAAGACTTGGGCAACCATATGAGAATGCAGTACTGAGATGAGATAGGGGCAATGTTTTTTATGACTGCAGTCATTATCCACTTTGATTTTGAACGCAGATTTGAAAAACCTGTATTACTTTTGTAGAAGTAAGTGCTCATCAATCACTACAAAACTACTTTCATGAAAAGTAAAATTGCTAATTCAAGTTTTGTAGAGAAAAGGGATGATACTTTCTTTAGAACAATTATGATATTTTTTTATCTATGAACAGACCACGAAAGCCGTCTATGTTCCGTAGGTTCGTTGACTGTCGAAAGAAAACGTTTCGTGAATAAGAGAGATAAAAATTTTAATCGGGACACTCTAGGGGTAAAGAATTCAACAAAATGGGATATCGAGTGGGATATAATTGATCTGGGTATCTAGAAATCAAAGGATTACGTGCATGTTAGTGGGGGCTCATTTATACTTGAAAGGTACTGCTTAAGAAGGTTATTCTTCAGAGCAGATTCACTAGTAGCATCTGTAAAAGAAATGGTATAGATCAATGCAATGACAATCCAGCGGTGCTCATTTCATGTCGCACTTGATGTTGGGACTTAATATACACGTTGTAGTAGATGTTGGGATAAATACGTTAAGTATTTAACTATTGTTCGGAAAAATGTGGTACGAAGTCGCAAAATTTTCGACGTCAAATATGTCTCCAATAGACGCGTAAGAGGCAAAATTCAAAAGAGATACACGTTCCGGTCTTCAACTCAGGGTACTGATCATTTTAACGCCTGATCACGGTTCGTTGAGAACCGTCGGGTGTAAAAACACATCTGAGTCTATCTCATTCAGGGATCAGATCTCGTGGAGTAAAGTTCCATGAAGATGCCTTGTGCAATCGAAGGCGATACATCAGCTATCATTTTGACATGGTCTAATTTCAAAAACCATGATTTCTTAATTGATTAAACATATGTAAGCTTCCGTTCTACTCTTACCCTCCAGTTTAAGGTTTTTTTTGACGAGTTACACTTCATTAGTCATCTACTTTCACTTGGAGTCAGGCTTGGGAATTTGTATGTTAGAGTGCACATTATTATTAAGATTATCGTCTGCTCAGTGCTAAGGATATGAGTACTAGCCGAGAAAAGCAGGACCTTGGTGAAGAGTAGGAATAGGGTAGTTGCCAAGGTCCCTGCACTGATTTGTGGAACGCAGACGAATGGCCAACAATTTCTACAGGAATAACTTGGTTACAAAGGAAACTGCCAGTTAGCGCAGAGAGTTTGTTAATGTGCGCGTCATGCCAGACTTATTCGAAAACTCTGGATGTTAATAGCACCAATCCCATGTAATTCGATGGATTATTATAGCCCAAATTAGACTTTTCTATTCCACTAACTCCCAGAAAGCTGGAAATGATGTTATGTCATTTTGGATATTCCAAATAAAAGTACTATGGGTTTGCGATGGATTCTGAGGTGAGCTAAACTTTTGGAAACCAAGAAATGTTGGCACTTTTTTCTATTTTAACTTATAACATCTAAAGGGTACATCGTACATAAAATTTCAGTCCAAGTAAATTTTAAAAAAAAACTGAAAAAAGCTTTCTAAGAATTAATAGACGGCAAAACTCTTTTTTTGGTATGATATGTCTCGGCTATTAGAGTTGTAAGTTGGGAAGGTGAAAAAATCTGTTTGGGATTTTTGGTGGTGGAAAAGGATTGCCTATCACTGATGGTCTATGTGTGGAAATGTCAGTATTGATGGAAGAGGGAAATTGATAATGGTTCTGTTCCAGTCTGTCCATTCTCAATACAACGATAGTTAAAGAAGTTTGTATGGATTTTCTCTAGTCTATGAATGTTTTGACTGTGTACAAAAATCCGCGTGAGATGTTTGGTTTATTGATGATACTGATAAAAAGTTGGTTAATTGCAAAAGCATCTACTGCTCTAGCTGCGATTTTTACAAGTATACAATTTATTTTCCTCGGAGCTTTCGATTATCTTACAGACCTTGATTGCCGTCTCCATATTTGGGACAAAACCACTTTTTAACCTAATTCAAAAAGGGAGAATATTATTAATCTGATCCTATGTTTTTTTTTGTTATGTATATATATATATATATATATATATATATATATATATATATATATATATATATATATCGATTACTTTGCGATGGTTTGACTTAAATGGAAGAAATTTTCAGGAAATATTCTGGATGTTACAGGAGTGAGCCCATAGCATATTGAAAAAATGTTTAAAATTGCGGAATAGCGCCATTTTGAACGGTTTACACGACGTTACATTGAACAGTACATATGTTCACGAATGCGTTCACCATTCTGTCAAGAACAAAAACTATCTATGTTACATAATAAGCAGTGGACTCAGTGTCTATTTGTTAAACTTGATTTTTGCAATGAAACTCGTATAAATAAAACGAAGAAGGATGAAAAAGAAAAATAAAACCGACTTCGAAAAAAATGCACTAAAAAGTGAAAAATAATATTTTATTTAATCCGGAAAATTTAACTCCGTGAAGTCTGCGCTAAACTAATAAAGACCGTATGGCTTTTTTTTTCGTGGTATTAAACATCAAAACACTCAGTACTTAGTAATTAAGAATAGGTTTGACGCCGACTTTACACAGTAGAATTTTCCAGATTAAATAAAATAATAATTTTCACTTTTTAGTTCCTTTTTTTTGCAGGAGGTTTTTATTTTTTTTTTTTATAAAAAACTTGTGATAAATTATTCGAGCATCGAGTTTTTAAGTTTTCCCATTAATTATATTGTATTTCTAAACAAAATGCCCCTGGCAACACCAAACCACATATTGTTGCGTGCGATCTAATTTAAAAAAAATTGTATTTTGTGTACTGTCGATTCGAGGTATAATCGGTATTTGGTTTTACTAAGTCAATGCATTAATCAAAGCCCTGTTATGATGAACCGCCCCTGTCGTTTGGATTAAAACGATATTTTTCTATTAATCTAGAATTGTCAGAAACAGTTTATCTCCAAACATACATACATCCATCCACCTGGCGGTTGTGTTATACGCGAATAATAAAAATAAAATGTTATCAGTGAAAAGCTCTGTGACATATCCTGGTTCAACCGCTCATTGCGATCTTCAGTCCTGGCAAGATCTTAAAACAATAAAGCCGTCCATCCGACGTCGAAAAATCAATTAGAACCCCATGTCCCAATTTAAATCAGATATGACATCGGTTATACGTGTTCGCGATACCGGAAAATGTGTCCCGAATAAGAGCGAGGGTTGATATTACTCGAGACTCGTCCCTTCCCCCACCCCCCTCGTCAACCCACTATCTCGGTTCCCAGATGACAATTACACGCGGATTTGCCGGGGTTTTATTCTAATAGCGAGCGGAGGATCCTTTATTACATTTGTCATCCGATAGTCCCCGTTTAAGGTAACTCTTTATTGAAATAAAAACCTTTCGTATTCTTCTGCTGTCGTGCTTTATTCGGGTTCTTTTTCCTCTATTTTTGAAAGTTTTTCTCCCGTTTGTCGAGCAGTTCGCCTTTGTTGTTTATATATGTTTTTGTGGAAGTGCAAGAGGACGTTTAATGGAAAAAGTAAACGGTTACGCTCGAGATGAAATATTAGGGATTTTTTTTTGGCGAAAATCCATCTATAACTTTGGGATTCCCAAATAAATTATAGATTTATTTTATTAAACATGGTCTACCACGATTTTGAAAATTATGTTTATATTATATATATGTTAACGCTGATTTAGGAGGTTTTTGCTTTTCGCTACTTAAGATCAGATTCGCGATTTTCCTGTATTTACTGTAGATTTGTTTTAAATATTACCATTGGAGTGTATCCGCACAGGGCGTCCCAGTTTAGGTACTTTTGCGGGGTATCTCCGTTATTTTTATAGATAGAAAGTTGCGGTTTTCGCGACAGTGTGCTATTTTTTCGTAAAACTAAAGATCCCGTTAACAAAATTATCATAGCCCTTTTAATTTTTAAGATACAGGGCTAAGTTGAAAATGTTGCATTTTCAGGCACCCCTCGTATCTCAACTATCAGATAACTTATCGAAAATGTGAAAACTGTTTCTTATATAATTTTTCCCGTAGAACTCAATTTGGAATTAGTATACAGTGTCAGGTCAAAAAGTTATCGGACCCTACATTATTTTTTTAACTGGAACACCTTGTATATTTATAGACTATAAAATGTGTCTTTCTTTTACCTTTTCAAAAATATATATAGTTTGCACTTTTTCTCAGAAACACGCAAATAAATGACAATTTTCTGAAATTAAATGCATAATTTAATAGTAGGCCATGAATAATAATAATAAACAATTGAAAGTTACATATTTCTAACGATGAATTGGATACCTTGCACAGGTATCTTCTTATATAAAAATACCTATAGAGTTTTTTAATAACAGTAAGTTTGTAACAGTTTTATAGCATAAAGTAACATTATAACAAACACAAAAAAAATAACATTATTAAAAAAAAGAAAAAACCAATTTTTAAAGGTGATGTTTAAATTGACGACCATTTTCTCTAATGCAAAATTGGCACATTTTTGTAATTCTTTGAATAGCGTTAAAAAGAACCATTGGTCTCATTCGCAGATTTCGAAAGGCTAAATAAATTGCCTCTCCAAGTTCTGCTATGTCGTCATATCGTGATAGGTCCGTTGTAACCCATCCATCTTTTAGGAAAGTTATTATCAAGAAAAAGAGCCTAGAGTTGTGACTTGGGGCACCATCTTGCTCTAGGTAAATAACATTATTCTGCGCTAATGGAATATTTTCGAGCAGTAATAACTTCCTCAAGGGTTTCTAGGTATATACGTGCTGTAAACCTTCAAAAATCCTATAAACTATATGTTTGCCAAAAATAAAACATGACATCCCAACTACCACGCGCCCTTGAAAGGGCACGGTTTCAAAAATTAAATGGTGATTTTCACTATGTCAGTATTGTGGCGATTAAAAATTCCCGCACTTAGAAAAAAGCATTCGTCTGACCAGATAACAAGTCTGCCAAATAAATCGTTACCATGGATTTGTTGCAAGTACCACTTGCAAAACAGTGCCCGGCGCTCGGCAACGCCAGGATGCAAATGTTGCACTGTATTAAATTTGTCTGGATGATACTTATATTTCTTCAAGATCCTCTGACCGTCATTTTTTTGTGCACACCAATTTCCTTCTCAATTTTTCTACATGAGGACGAAGGTGTCCCTTCTGTTGCTTCTATATATCCCAAAACATCAAACTTTCTAGATATCTAACAAGCTGATAATACAGATTTTCATAGCCATAATAGCTTACTTACATTTAGAAATATAATTCCGAGGATTCTTCAGAATTTTCATTACTCTGTATAAAACATACCAGCATATCATATTTTTCATACGCTGCCATTATTCGAAGAAATTGATAAATATCAGTTAATTAAAAATACCAAATGTACAGGTGTCCCGAATTGCAGTGTCCAAACTTTAACAGCGCATTCAAAATAAGCCCTAATTTTCTATATAAACATATATCGGCAAATGCTTCGCTTACGAAATACAGGGTGTTAAAGTTTTAAGAAAAAATTGTTATTTAGTCATAACTTTTTTAGTACTTGAGATATTGTGATTAAATTTGGTAAACAGCATTTGAGTAACAAAAGGCATTTTTTGATTTGAAATATTTTTTAATTCTTTATCAGTGGCGTCCGTACAGGATTTTTTATTGAATATTCTTGAAGAAAAATGGTACGCTACTGCTTTTTCTGAAAACAAAAATCATTCCTAAAATCCCCACTCAGTTTGGAGCAAATTTGATCCCTTGCCTTTTTTTCGTGCGATGCAAGGATTTCGAGTTAAAAACTAAAAACTATTTTTATGTATGGCGTAGTTAAAATTTCCATTATTGTTAATTATTTCAGTGGCAAAACCTTTAACATCTTGGTATGCCATGATTGCATTTTTGTGACAATTGAACAATTGCTAGTTTCGTCTTTAAAGTGTGAGTTTTTAGAGTAAATAAATGTCAGGTACATTACAGTTTATACAAAAAGGTAATTATGAGTCTAACTAGTGATTTCAAAATGGTGTTATTCAGTAACTTTGAGTATGCTGATATTCATTTCGTTTATGGTTTCTGTAATGGAAATGCAAATGCAGCAGTACGGGAATACCAACGAAGATTTCCAAATAGAAGATTACCTTGCAAACAAGTTTTCATTAAAACGCATTTAATGTTTAGGAATTTTGGACTCAAAAAGAATCCGAGAAACGAAGGTAGGAGAAATGAACAATATCGAAACGTAATTTTAAATAAGTTTGACAACGATAGGACATTAAGCCTACGAAGAGCAGCTCATAATCTACAAGGCAACGCAGTTTTTGTTTCTAAAAATAAGGTTCATCGCGTTTTGAGGAAAGATCACAGGAAGCCATTTCAGATGCAGCCAGTTCAAAACTTACAACCTGGTGATGCCGAAAAACGTGTCAATTTTTGCAATTGGTATTTGCGCCAAATAGAGGAAGACGAGAACTTCTCAAAAAAAAATTTTATGGACTGATGAAGCCACATTTACCCGAAGCGGCTCAGTAAATTTCCATAATTTACGAATCTGGAGCCATGACAATCCACGTGTTGTACGAACTAGAGCATTTCAGCAAGAATTTTCTGTAAATGTTTGGTGTGCTGTAATAAATGAAATTTTTTGCGGGCCCCATATTCTACCACCACGCCTAGATGGACAGTTATTTAATGATTTTGTGCAAAATGAGTTATTTCATTATCTAGAAAATATTCCTCTAAATCTTAGAAACGAATTCTGGATTCAAATGGACGGGGCTCCCGCGCATTTTGCACTTGTAAATCGCGAGTGGTTAAATAATAATTATCCAGAACGGTGGATTGGACGATTAGGAGCTACAGCCTGGCCACCACGTTCCCCTGACCTCACACCTGTCGACTTCTTTGTGTGGGGTTATTTGAAAAATTTAGTTTATTCCAGACCACTTCATACAAGAGAAGAACTGATTTTAAGAATAGAGCAAGCCTGTGAAACTTTGCGAGCCAATACGAATTTTATACGCCATGCCACTGACACAGTTAAGAGCAGATGCCGAAAATGTGTCGAAGTTAGAGGAGCTCATTTTGAGCAATTATTGTGAATTTTAAGGCCCACATTAATCCTTAATGATATTTAAAGTGCTCTATAAATTTTTTTCACGATCTAAGTTAATAAAAGTTATGAATTCTAGTTTTTGTAAAATTAATTACGAACTTAGTTAAAAAGAGTAGTTTCTGTAAAATGAAGTATCATCTTCAAAATTGAATTAATTCTAATTACCGTTTTACAAAATGAATCGACGATTTTAGAATTATAAACTCATCTGTCATACTTTAAAGACGAACCTAGCAATTGTTCAATTATCACAAAAATGCAATCATGGCATACCAAGAGTCGACAATGAAGGAATGATGGTAAGTACCAAGGACATTAGATTTTAATAGGTTGCTTGCTAACTTCTGCGATGTCACCCTGATAACCAAAACATAATGCAAATCTCCATTACAACGGGTCGATGACGTCATCTCTTCTTAGTTGTCAGACAAGCTCTTATTTTAGAAACCCTACATACGTTCTTCAGAAATTATGAACTCACCCGGAATGCATGAAATAAATATCGGAAACCAAATAATTTTAAAAACTTGCTGTTACAATCCCACCTTAAAGGTTTTGCTACTGAAATTAACAATAATGGAAATTTTAACTATGCCATACATAAAAATGGTTTTTAGTTTTTTACTCGAAATCCTTACACCGCACGAAAAAAAGACAAGGGATCAAATTTGCTCCAAACTGAGTGGGGATTTTAGGAATGATTTTTGTTTTCAGAAAAAGCAGTAGAGTACCATTTTTTCTTCAAGAATATTCAATAAAAAATCCCGTACGGACGCCACTGATGAAAAATAAAAAAATATTTCAAATTAAAAAATGCCTTTTGTTACTCCAAAGCTGTTTACCAAATTTAATAACAATATCTCAAGTAATAAAAAAGTTATGACTAAAAAACAATTTTTTTCTTAAAACTTTAACACCCTGTATTTCGAAAACGAAGCATTTGCCGATATATGTTTATATAGAAAATTAGGGCTTAGTTTGAATGCAGAATGCGCTGTTAAAGTTTGGACACTGCAATTCTGGACACCCTGTATACTGTTTTATAAACCAAAGGTCGATACAAAAACCGATGAGATAGACAAATATTCGACATTTGTTTTTGTTTGTTGTTATAAACAATACTAGCTTACTATTAAATTATGCATTTAATTTCAGAAAATTGTTATTTATTTGCCTGTTTCTGAGAAAAAGTGCATACTATTACATATTTTTGAAAAGGTAAAAAAAAGACAAATTTTATAGTCTAAAAATATACAGGCTGTTCCATTTAAAAAAATAAAGTAGGGTCCGATATCTTTTTGACCTGACTTTTACACGTTATACAAGAAACAGTTTTCACATTTTATATAAGTTATCTGATAGTTGAGATACGAGGGATGCCTGAAAATGCAACATTTTCAATTATCTTAAAAACTAAAAGGGCTATGAAAATTTTGTTAACGTCCTCTTTAGTTTTACGAAAAAGTAACACTGTCGCGAAAACCTCAACTTTCTATCTACAAAAGTACCCAAAATGGAAGACCCTGTAAAGTTATCTACATCTTATGTCCTAGTCAAATTACAGACAGAAAATATCTTTATAAAAAAATAGAACCGACTTCAAAAAAAAGCACTAAAAAGTAGAAAAATTGTATTTTATTCCATATTGAAAAATCGACTTTATGAAGTCGGCGTTAACTAATTCTTAATTACTTAATCACAAACAGACGTTTATATAATGAATGCCTATATACAGTGGCCACCAAAGAGTTTGCAACAAATGGGATTTGACTGCGTTAAATCTCAGATCGGATATACAGGGTGTTCAAAAACTTTAAAAATTAGACTTCAAGATTCGTAAAATTAAAAAAAAAAACAAAAAAATCACTACAACGGAGTTATAGGGCACAAAAAGTTATAAAAAAAGGTTAAGGAAAGTTTTTTATATCTAGTTTAGTTAAAGAGAAAATTAGACTCCAAAATTGAAAAAGTAAGCATTTTTCGTCCCTAATAAAATAAATAAGTAAGTATTACATATGAAATTTTGGCAGAATCGCCGTATTAATATTACATAAAATGTACCATCTACACACATTTCTAGAAAATTAACAATACACATTGTAAAGATTTAAAACGATGAGTATAATTGAACTTGGTGCCATTAAAAACCCCTAAAACAATATGAAACACGATATTGACATGCACACTTTTTTCCTGATGATATGGTGAACGCAACATATATTGTCTCCGCTATAGAACATTGAATGATAAACTTCATCAGAATCTTTGTACATTTTTAGCAACATCATGGTGCATTTGTGGCTCAAGAGTATGCGTCTTTTTTAAAACAATTTATAGTAACAATGTAAATAAAACACTTTAAACAGTTTTAGATTTTCAACTTGTGACGTATGTTTCGCTAACACTGTAGTTTCGTCAGACAGATTTTTAGCAAAGTGTTAGTTTAAATACCATTTGTCTGACGAAGCTACAGTGTAGCGAAACATATGACAACTTGTGAAAATTTATTTATATTCTTGATAACGGATTTTCATCAAATAACGATCCAGTCAATCAAATTTATAGTAAAGTAATTTTTTAAGGAACTTTTTGATTATTCGTAAATTAATGTGAAAAACTTATATAAACACATTAAAGGAAAAATAATGTAAGAAGTTGTGTACCTCAATTGGTACACTAAATCGATAGGTTGGCGTGTGTGTTCGTAATTATAATATACAGGGAGTTCCAGAGATAAGCAATTAATTCAAAACATTAAGATCGAAGAATACAAACGGCTCAGCGGATGTTAATGAGTGAGAGGTCAAAATATTTCCGCGAGTATCACTGGATACATGGATTCAACAGAAATTTAATATAGTAGAATGAAAGACGAATTTTATTCTGAATAGACTATCCATCCAATGTTTAATAAGGTACCCCCTAAATGGGTTCAAAATTTATATTGTATTCCGCTCAACGCCCAGAGTTGAAAGTGCCGTGCGGCACGGCTGGTTACATTCTTTATAGATCCATTTTACCCTATTTAAAACATCATTTTTGTATTGTATTTAAAAAAAATAGGCTTAAATCACGCTTCTGGCAGGACCGACCCCAATATTTTTGCGTGCTTCGTAATATTACGATTTAAACGGGGTCACGAACGCTTAATGTGGTGAATATATGAAACTACCTGATCGACTCTTTGTTCGAGTTAGAATCTCTGGCTATACTCATCACCAGTTTATAACTCTCAAGCTTGTTTTTAACTTTTTTAAAATTTATATTTATTCCACAATGCTGTTGTATCAAGTAAAATTCAGGAACGAACAATAAAAACCGTAAATGCTTTTGTAAAAGATATATATAAAGAAATACCAAGTGCATATGTAGTAATTTCTTTGATAATGTTTTCATGATGAAACAACAAAAAAGGGACCATAAGAAGTAAACAAGTAAAACCATAATAATGACAAGATGCTGAACAAACAAAAAGCTACTTAAAAATAATCACGCATCCTACTAAAGAGACGTGGCCCGATGCAGAACGTTCGTGCCATGTACGAATTAGGAAAATAACATCTCAAGATGGGCAAGAAGTGATGACTGCTCAACTTTCCACCTGCTCCTTTTAAATTGCTAATTGGCAGTCTTTCTCTCTCACGCTATACCATCAACTACGCAAAGTTTGTTTGAATCGATCGCGTCGCTATAACAATGACGAATCGCGGATATGTTGTATGTGGCCTGATCCTTTGAAAAGAAGTTGTATTGGCCTTATGATAATATGTCGACTGTAAATAAGTTTTTAGTGGAATCATTCGTATAAATAAAAATTTATTTTGTCCAATTTTACATCAAGCAAGAAGATCAAAAAACGGTCAATTTCTCTCTTTATGTATCTTTCTTTTTATTAGGAATAGTGAAGTGTGACCTAATTTAGTTTTGTACATACTCTTTCAGTAACACATTTTTATTGGGCGCCATTTCGTTCCATCCAATATTTTACCAGTTTCTACTTAATCCACATTAAATCTTTTAAATAAGTAGTTTTTACATTGACACACCGCGATTTTGTTACGTCTTGCTGATTTCGTACCAATTTATCCCTATATCATATTTAATGATCTAAAAAAAAAATTTTCGGCCTCCATTTTTTTTCGTCATCTTGAATTCGTACCATAATTTTACCAATTTTTCACTATATCACACTTAATGTTAATACAGAAATTAATCTAATAAATAGTTTTTTCAGGCTGTTTTTTAAATATGTTATTAGCCCGCCATTTTGCTTTCTTGTCTTATATTCATACCAAAATGTTATCTGTTCATTCCTATAAAGATGTGTGAGAGTGCATTTTTATCGATTTTTAGTATCTACTCTCCGCATGATGGTGCTAGTGCATACTTTTTAAATTACCGATGGGTTTGCAGCCGGAAATCACCGGAGCCCCAATAGGTGGCGCTAAATGTTACCTTTAACTTGTAGTACTGTTTCAGTATGATAGACGTTTCGTTTTCGATTTTGTCATATCGAGCAATCTGTTATTTCAGATCTCCCTGGGTACAAGCCTGCCTGATGAGGGTAGAGGCCCAGAAGTCATGATCGCAGGAGGGTACCCTGTGACATAATCGAAAGCAATTCTTCTTGTAGGCCGATTTGCACCTGCAGAAATTATATATTTCTGCTATTATACATATGTTCATTCCTATGTAATACTTGATATTTGTGCAAAATTTGAGGTAAATGAGATAATTAGTGTTTTAGCAATAATATTTTTAACATTTCGTTAGGCCGTCATCTTGTTCCGGTATATTTAATTTTTACTAAAATATTACCAGGTGATCCTCATCTGACTGACATTTTTGAATAAAATTTGAAATCAATCTGATAAGTAGTTTTTGAGCTATGCCGCGAACTGACAGACAGACAGATAAAACATATTTTTTGGTATCTGGGGAAGCTAAAACGTAAAGATATGTAAAACCTGAGAGGGTGAGTTTGGGCCGCCATTTTGTTCCGCCATCTTGAATTAGTACCACAATTTTACTAATTCATTTCTATACCATAGTTAGTTACGGTACACAATTTGAAATCAGTCCATTAAGTACTTTTTCAGCCATTTTGTTCCACCATCTTGGATCCGTACCAAAATTTTACCAGTTGATATAACATAATTCTCGATTTTTGTACAAAATTGGAGATAAATTGGTAAATAGTTTTTACTAATAATTATAAATTTCAATAGGCCATCATTTTGTTTTGCCGTATTGGATTTTTACCAAAATGTTACCAGGCCATCGCCATCTGACTAATTAGCTAAGTAGCTTTTTAGCTATGCCATGAACAGACAGACCGACGGAATTGAGAAAACATGTTTTCGGCATCTAACGACTCTGAAACGTAAAGATCTGAAAAAAAGGACTAGTTCAGTGTTGCCAGGCCGAAAAATCACCAGATTTGCCTAAAAAAAGTTGCCAGAAAATCACCAGATGTAGTAATGGGGATTATGTAGATAATAAATGAATTTCGAATTAAAAAATAACCACACATCTTGTTAAAATATGTATTTTTTTTATTATAAAATGGCACAAAACAGAACACAACATATACACACATAGTAAACACTGTTGGAAAATCAAAACTTTCAAATGATCAAGTACTAAGATACCAAACGGCAGACAGCAAGATTGTTTCCACAGTGGAATACGCAATTTGGTTTTATTAAAATTTATAGTGCTAAAAATCCTTTCTACACATGAACTGCTATGTGGGAAAGCAAATAAATTTTGATAATTCTGGAAAAACTAGATATTCATCGGTTCTTTTTGTACAACAGACTTGTCTTCAAAATCCTATCATTTCTAGAGAAATGTCAAATATATCTAATATTTTAATAATCTAAATTCCGTATCTAATTCATTGATATCAATGTCCATATTTAGAAACACAGCGGCAAAAGTGCCAATGCTAGAATTAAGTAAGGGGAACATTAAACTGCACTAATTAAATGTACATGGCTTAGGTATGCATTCAATAAAAAACTACATTTTTCGGTTTTTGCTAAAGAAAAAATTACCAGAGATCGACCTTTTAAAAAATCACCAGAAACATACTTTTTTGGAAAAATTTCACCAATCACCAGGTTTTGCATAAAATCACCAGATCTGGTGAAATTAGGTAGAAGAAAGGTAGACCTGGCAACACTGACTAGTCTCTCATACGGAATGTTTAGATACATTACATAAAGAATAATACTTAGTGCTTTCATCTTGTGATACAATGTTGGCTCTATTTGTTTCTAACGGAACGTAAACATTCACCGTCTATTCCGACGAAATAATGCAATAAGGGAAGCAAAGGTGAATAGTTTTATTACTGTAGAGCTGATTTTAGTATTATGATGAGGTTTGTCAGATTTAATGGTCGCCCGAAGTAAGACATAGGAAAAAAACTTAAGTACATAATTTTTAGATTTTTGGGTTTTATCGTTCGCATTTAGACCAATTTTGTTTTGATTCTCAATGTTCATGATTTCTAACTTGGAATTATTCGCACCAATTTTAACTGGATTGCCATTTTCGGGCCATTTCAGCCAATAGTTTTGCACGAAATATATATTTGCCTATATAGTGATAATAGAGAAATAGATAAGTCGCTCTATTAAAGTCCACAAGGACGGGACAAAGAAAAATCAACAGAATCATTGGCAATGCGAACGGAAGAAAATTAGATTCGCGATCTCAAAAGCGGACGAGTTGAGGACCGGGTCCCGTGTTGCGAATTAGGAAAACACCTCGTCGCCCTTTGAAGAGCGCGCGACATGCAAACGAACGGGATAATTAGGATAATGGCGGCCACTCTCCGATACCTGTTCCCGAGTCGGCCCAATTTATTGCGACAGGGGTCCTTGTTGTGTTTTGTAGCGGATTATTTTCGTTTGCAGTATAGGGAATTGAGCTACTTGTTGATCGATGTACTAAGATTAAATGAACTTATAAGCACAGTTAACACAATAATACCTACAAAAGCTGGACTTTCACACTAACAGCAAGAAAGCTGGCAACCTGGAAAAGATTAGGGAGTTGCAACGGAACCCAATTGGATGCGAGCTACAGTTTAACTACTAAACCTCTGGCCCCATCATCAAGCTGTTAACTCTTGGGTTGCAGTGTAGCCTACCAACTAGCAAGTGTGTATTTAGATTAACCCATCCACGAGATATTAGGTCTTTAACTTGGGTGAATGGAAATGCTTTTGGTTATAGATATATTTGACACTTATGTATACTTTAGCACCTGTATAAAAGTAGATTCTACTCCACAACCTTTGAAACCAGAGTCCCTCGTCAAACCGTCAGTGCTAGGACTATCTCATGACAGTGTATTTGAAAAGTTATTTCTTAGTTTAGAGTTAGCTTATGCGAAATGTAATTATTAGATCAAAATCTAATTTTAAAAGTGTAAAATAGTAGGGTAAAGCTATAAATAATAGTACCTATAGTACTTAGGTTCTTATGTTTGATAGTCTGTTAGCTGAGGTAACCAAATTTATAAAGAATTGAATGCCCAACGCAAGCTTATTTTAAAAAAAAAATACATTTATTAAAATGAACTACATATTACATTACAAAAATTTATGTGATGGTCTATTTTCTTAGTTGAATATGCGTGAATAGGCGTGCGTCACAATAAATATCTTTTACACTAAAATTTACATATTTCAGTCTGTTAGGTCCAGTCAAGAGTAAATTTTGAATATGAGATATTTAAATATGTATAATATGTATACAATATATATACAAAAAAAAGTTACATACATTATTACACTACACAAAATATTAGAGACAATGTAAAAACCTTTATCTACGATCGTGAGATAAGAAGCCATTACCGCACTGATTTTAGTTAGGTAATGTCGCATATTACAGCACTAGTGCGATAATAATTCCATTACCGAACTGGTGAAGTAATGATATCTACTAATATGAAAATTTAAACAGACTTAAAGAAAATACGTTTATTTTTGTTTAAAATGCAGCACGACAAACTATTTATTGTAAATATTAATTACATAACTTGTGATGAACTTGCATTAAATATGTTCAGTTTTTGGATACTAATTGCTTCTTTTTCTTTATTTCCGAGTAGCAGTCTTCCTGTTTATTTTCTTCCAAAGCCTCATCTGTATCCTTCTGCAACTGTATTTGACCGCCATCCCCCGTGCCTCTTTACGGCCAAAATATCCACTCCGGTGTTGGTTAATAGTGATGTGGAAGACCTTCCAAAACAGTGGCCGGTATATTGTTCTAGATTGGATAAGTTTAAAAACAAAGCAATAGTCTTAGGCATACCTCCAAAAGTGTTTAGAGCGTAACTATTTTTGTCTTCGTGAATGGTATTACAAATCCCAACCACACACCTGGATCTTTCACATTTTCCAAGAGTAACTTTGTCAGCTCTTCTCTTCTACATGTTCCTTCTAGTCCAACAATAAGTGCTACTTACGCCATAAAAACTTGTTATCATCAGCTTCCTACAGAAAAACACCAATATTGTTTTTCGTTAATATCTTCGATTTTGTAGTTATATATCCTTCGGACTTTCTTTTTAAAAACGCAATTAAATGAGTATTTATTAATATCCACATTTTTTCTCATCACACTCCGCAACATTGAATAATATGCCCAAAGAGAGGATGGTTTTTAAATTTTGGATAAATCATTAAAATAGGCTCACAATGCCTTCTCACTGAAGATAGTTTTTCGGCCGGTTGCAGAAAGCTCAATTAAAGTTTAGAATGTTTAAGGGAATGTCAAATTTGACAGCAAGTTCCCCGATTTCTATAAGTAGCTTGTCAAACCGGAAAACTCCTATAAATATTCTAAACAGCAATTAGGTTTTGTGCAACTTAAGTTGTCTGCGTGGGTCAAAACCTATAAATTGATGTAAACTGTCTCAATCAAATCGAAAACTGGAACATATTCGACGATACAATATTTTGTGGTTGATAAAAGTTAAAAACTATTATTATTATTATTATTATTATTATTGTTATTATTAACATGATATTTTTTATAAATCATATCTCCCACGTCGTAGAATTCAGGGGGGTTTTAAAGTTAAAAAACAATTTTCAGTTAACAAGCTATTATATATGACAGTATTATTAGCGCAAAATTATTACTTTTTATTTCCCTGGTAAGAGAGAAGTATTGCAATGGCGAAAGAATCAGCCTCACAAGATTTTCGCACATCTTTGCTTTTTACGGTCTCTGGATCCCGAAAAACATATTCTTTCATTTCCGTCAGTCTCGTTTTTCTGTTCGCTCAAAAACCACTTCAAATTTTGGTTAAAAATCAAAAGTCGTATGGGGATGGAGTATTATTAAAAAACTACTCATCAAAAGGACTTCAATATTTTCACAAAAATAAAGTGTGATATAGAGGTAAATTAGTAACATTTTTATATAAACCCATTTTGTCGGAACAAAATGGTGGCCTAATGAAATGTTTAAAAATTCAGTACCAAAAAAACAACTTATTCATTGACTTGAAGTTTTGCACAAAAATCATGTGTTAAACAAGGATTTTTAGTGCGAGTCTTATAAAGAAAAACAAAACGGTGACCTAATAACATGTTTAAATATTTGGTAAAATTCCATTTCTTAGAATAAAACCTTTTTTTTATGGAAGAAAATATTAAATGACATAGTTTATTTTTTGTAGACTACGTAAATAATGTTAAAAAAATAATAATAATAATAAGTAAATTAAAAACTTAAAAACGTTAAAATAAATTACATTTTATAAAATAATTATATGCATATATAGACATTAGGCTGCGTATTGCAAGTAGTAGAATTCTGAAAGAAGGATGTTGTGGGTAAAGACGACTTTACCGAGCATTTTTAAATGAATGTGGTTAAATTAGTAACTTGGATTTTTTCCTGTCTTGAATCTCGTTTTAGGTTTAGATTAGTTAGAATAATTTTTTTTGTGTATATTATTGTTAGGTAGTAATTTTAGGTGGTATCTTTATTTTGTGTAATTTATATAACTTTTTGCTTATAGTTACTATAAATATTAAAAGAAAATAAAATTAAAAACATGTTTTAAATGACAAGTTTCTATTAAAACGTACGAAAAAAAATATTACCTCTCCGCTTGGTTTGGTACCATCCATATTTAAATAATTGACGCTTTTACGTTTAAAAGCGTGGGGCATATTATGAAATACCATATTTACGATATAAGATTTTTTTTTCTTTTTTAGTGCGTTTTAATAAAACCTCATCAATTATCAAAAATCAGTTTTCTCTCCTTTCATTCACAATAATTTATTCATAGTTTCTCCCAATATATTTTCCTCTTCCTACAGAATACTATGAAAGATAGTTTTTTACCTGTAGTATATAAGATAAAAATGTAAAACTAGTGACATGTAATGACGGTAATCAAAAGAATGTTTTTTATTTTTTCTAATGTCTATATATTTCTATACATCTTTAAAAAGAAGCAAATTTGTGAATATCTTAAAGCTAAACATTTTCACTGTTTAAATCAAACAAATAGCAGGTTTTTGTTTCAAATTTTATTTAATGTGTCTAATGTAAATGCAGTCAACGATCTTTTGAACAGACCGTTTTCATGTTTTCATATGCCAACAGCGCCATACAAACGCCTTCGTTTTTAATATGTTTTTTATTGCGAGAACGTTTTTTAGTAAATCGGTATTTTCGGCTGATAAAGCTCAGTATTTATTCGTCAAACGCCCGTAAAAGTGTTTATAGCCGAAATAAACGTTCCGTTCCATTGTAAGAAAAAAACCGATAAATAAACTGGATCAGCTTTAATTTGTCGAGTTTTTTTTGAAAGTGGTAGCGGAGAAAAGGAACGCGAAAAACGGATAAAATAAACCGTGGTTCTATTGTTATTCGTAATTTTTCGCAAGTCTATGAGCAGAACTAGGCAAAACATGGATATTGGGACTAGAAAATTACCGGTTAAATTACCCAGGAATGATCCTTACGTAGTTGGGATGTATCGTCTCATAACTCGGTTGAAATTTCTGCATTCAGGTTAGTTTTATATTTTTTTTTGCAAAAAATTCTCAGTGGTGGAAATAAATGTTAATTTATTTTTACAATTGGAAAATTTGACTGCTGACCAATAAATAGAACTAATTACAATTTTACTAGGTACTAATTTTAAAAGCGAATAACTCTGTTTCGGATAAGGAATGTCAAATGGGGTTTTTACGTTGAATAGATTATTGAATTACTTAAACCAGAACCTAAAAAAGCATTGTATACAAATTATCTCTGCTAGGTTTTCCAGAGTGTTAAGATAAAAATGTGTCAAACATAAACATTTTCATTATTACCCCAGTTTTGAAATATAAAGTTTTTTCTTATTTAGTCCCATTATTCTCTCGGGATAATTTCACTATTTGTTCCCTATTTCAATGCCTATGGAAGAAATTTTTTTTTTTAATGAATATTTGAACCCTATTGTCGAAAATAGTACAGAAGCTTTTAAAAAACTATTATGCAAAAAATGTGCCAAGAACCTAACTTTGCAGAATGTTGACAAGATGAATGGAGTAGTTTTAAAAAAGAATTGCGCCCAATTCCCAAAAAACTATAGCAAAAACTCAACTTTTTAATGTTTTGTAAAAATAATGTTCAGGGTGATCTAATAGGACTATCTATAGGACTATATAGCAGTACAAGCTCTAATTCTTTTTTTATGAACATAAAGATACTAGGAGGGTTGTAGAGACATAAGATAACAAAATAAGATACGATTATCTAATTTTTTCAGTTTTTTAGTACATCGAAAACTTTCCTTTTCTAAAATATCTGAATATAAAGTTCGTTTATTTTCTGGTGTGAGCTGTCGAAGCAGCCCCACGAGTAGAGCATTTGATTGCACTGCAAAGGGCTTGAGTTCTAACTCCGGCGGGAGCCTTTTTTCAGGTTTTTTTTTTCTATCAAAAGCTATTATTTTCTGTGTAGTCGTGTCTTAAATATCAGACTGGGTTTTTTTGGTTAGCCCTGATTAGACCTTCTTTTGTTTGATATAAAAAAGTGTGCCTATATTTAAACAACAAAGATAAACACAAAGTTATGTAACCAATTGTCCAAAAATCTATGATGTCTTTGGTGGAAGCGGTAACATAAAGGGCGCGTAGGTGTGTGTGTGTGTGTGTGTGTGTGTGTGTGTGTGTGCGTGTGTGCGTGTGCGTGTGCGAGCGCGTGCGCGTGCGCGTGTGCGTGTGTGTGTAATTTTAATTTTACCGGAAACAATTATGGACTAAATAACATGAAATTCGGACTGTTATAGGTGGAATTTTAAATTTTTTCCACGGTCTAAGATCATAAATTTATGATCAAAAAATATTTGTTGCTATATATAGTTGATAGAAAAAATAAAACTGAAATATTTTAATTGAGCGCTACATGGTTTAGGTGACTTGGATCAGAGCCAGATTCTAACGAGTCTAGTCTATAGTTAAATTTAATTTTTGGAGCAACCCTGTATATGTCTTTATATCCTTACCTTGATTTGTAAAACAATATACATAAGCAATAATTAATTTGGTTAAAAATATCTCCTCGTTTAATCACACTGTAATATATATTTATAGAAAAATAAAAGTTGCATGAATTATATAACACCCTGTATAATGGACCACTGACAGCTTTAATACAATTTCACTAAAACTCAGACTTAAGTAATGAAATAATCTATTAAATTCAAAAAAGCATTTGAGTTGCTTTATCTAAACCAGAGATATTTGGTTTTTAAAACAGAAACATTTTAAGTTTTACCAATTCATCATTAGTTTAGTTTACGTACTGATATGTCCTCTGTAGTTTATTGTTTGTTATTTGTTGATGTCTGTTGAAGAAGGAAAAATATAGCAAGAAACGAATAATTATGAACCTATAGCAGTTAAATATTTAACAATTATTTTTAACATACGTACAAGGACTCAAATATAATTTTTTTCAAATAAAATGATTAAATTTTTTCTAAAAGAATATTGCAACAGAAATATTGTTTAATTTCATTATTTTTATTCTTTATATTGCGATAAGAAAAAAAATATAAATAAATAGTAAACGTTTCTCTGTAAATGTAAAAAAATATAAGTAAATTTACAAAAAAAATGAGAGATGCCAATTTATATCATATTTCTTACAAGGTTTGGTACAATTATCTTTAATGACAACGAAGGAAAAAAACTTTATTTACAGAAGTTATGTCAGGGTTTTTGTTAATATCAATGAAAACCCTGTAAACAGTTCAAAAAGTTATCCTTCACGAAGGAATAAAGGAGATTCATTAAGAGGCAAGTCTCAGTTTTTTTGCGATGTGTCTATCTGTCTCTGTTCGCAGCGCTGCTAAAAAACTATAGAACTAATTAATTTAAAATTTTACACCAAGAATATAGAATAGGGATAAACTGATAATACTTTGATGTGAAGCCATTAGGGCGGAACGAATTGGAGGCCTAGGTAACAAAATTTTTAAAATGAGTATCAAAAAACGACCCATCGAATTGACTCCAGATTTTGGACGAAAATTGATAGCGATATGGGGATGACTGGTAAAATGTTATTCGACATCTAATCGATAAGGAATGTAGATTAGTGTACTATTAATTCTTACTATATGTATACGCTTACAACTTATTAGTTATTGCTTGCTTTGATTGTAGCTCTTAAAATCTTTGGTATACTATTTTAATACGTTTTTTTAATGTTTTAGGCCTCACCCGACCCCCTATGTACCCCTTTTCAGCCGGTCAGTACCCCTACCCCATGCTTAGTCCAGAAATGTCAGCACAGGTGGCCTCGTGGTAAGTTTTCAATAGTTTTTAGTATTAAAATAAAAAGAAAATACGTTAACAAAGTGTTTAATTGGCTGTTTTTTTTTTAACTTTTTTCTAATTTCTAGTTTTCAATATATAGGGTGTCAAAAATGTGGTTAAAAAATAATCTTATCTCTTTATTGAGTTTTGGACTCTTTAACATTCTAAACATATGTCATATAGGATGTCTTATAAATATGTTTAAAAATGTTCAAAATATTCCCGGCTGGAAATTTCCTTTTTTTCACTTTAAGAGGCTTTGGTTCGACCTACGACAAAACGAATTGAACATTCTTATCTTAGTTTTTTATGGCCTTTTTTATAGCGACACTTTTTAGTTCATTATGATATTAAACCTTTTTCCGAATTTTTAAAAATCTGAAAAAAAAAACTTTTATTTAGACCAGGATTTAGGTCGAACCGTTTAGATTTTAAAAAGAGTTATTTAAAAAAAAATACAGAATTAAATTAAATTTTTAGCTTTACGTGAATCGTTAGGATAATGGGTAAATAATTAAAAACAAACTAAATGATAAAGGGATTTTTTTATTGATTCATTGATCGTTTCATGGTGTGAACCGACTTGTAAGTAATATATTTGCTAACAAAATAAAGTTTAAATAATGATTGTATTAAATCTCTTTTTTACTGAATATCTGAAATACGTGACAATAAGTCTATTTTAAAATGTTTTTTTTTTCCATTCAGAAAAAGGTAATGTTCAAATGGGGCACCACCAGGTACCATGATGCAAAGTAAGGTTGGCTAAAATAAACCTTAAAATCAGAATAATAGTTTTTTATATTTTTAAAAACGACCCCGGTATAAAAAATGCGAGGTTTCTTTACCTAGGCTCGGAAAATTTTATACTATGCGAATAGAATAAACGGTTGGCCTTTTTTTAAATGAAAAAAAATATTTATAATTTCTCTCATGGATAAACCAATTCTTTGGAAGTGATTTAGATATTTACAAATTATTATATATTTTTTCTACTTTAACATCTTCCATATAAAAACTTTAAGCATTTCTTGATTATTGTTACGACCTCTCTATGAATATCTGAAGGTAAGTGCTTATTTTTTTTGCTGAAAAAAATTTGTATGAAATTAATTTTTTTTTCAAATGTGGCAGTGGTTTATATTAAGTATAAATACATAATCAATCACATCCATGCAATGATAGTTTTCCAAACTGTTGCGCCCAGAGGAAGGGGTGCTATTATGTCGTAAGGCGTGCGAACATATCCCATTAACAACTATTTATTGGTCTATTAACAGCAGGGGTAGAATACATGTGTAAGGGTGTGAATTTCAATTAAAAGAATCACTTTGACATCATTACATTGATTAAGTGGATCTAGGGTTATACGGTGCAAAACATTGTGAATTTAAATTTTTTCTGTTAGTGTATGTTCAGAGTATGCTATATTTTTTAATTTTTATTCAAGATTCTATGTACAATAGTAATATTAGGTTCGTGATTTTTTTTATAAAGCCGATAAAGAGTGTTACTATAGTTCTTTTTAAAATATGTGATCATTTTATATTTAAAAAAAAAATGCCAACTATGCAAAAAATGCCCGCCTTTGTACATTACACATCAAAAAATTTTTGAAAAAGGTTGAGATATGATTTATATAGTCGTGTACCATTTTGACAAAAATAAATTTACGCATTTATTAAGGTACGTTACTAAGGTAATATCAGTATCATTGTATAGACCGTATAGACGTATTTGTTTTTTTTTTTAATTACTTGCTTTTGATTGATACACTACTAAACATAAAATTTCGGTATAATTAACGGGTTTGATGATATTTTTGGAGTTCGAAAGTTTATTTCAAGACGATTCTCTTCAGAATTAAAAGTTTTAAATTCCAATAGGTCAGCAATAAATAAAAAATAGGTAATAAGCATTTTTTGCAAAATAAAAGATATTATTAGGTATAAACTAAGCAATATGTGTTTTTAATGTTCAATAAATTGACAATTTGAGGCTCTAATCAATACGCTGATGGGCGACCTGTTTTGTGGATTTGTCAATGGTCATCTGGTAAAAATGTTTTGACGCATTTCAAACATTATCAATAAATACTTGCTTGCAAATTTGCTTGACTTGTTGATTTAAACTTCAAACTGTCATTTTTTTGAGCAATAGAAACAAGCCCATACTGCTCAAAACAATAATTTGTCCTAATTGAAGTATTTTATAATTTTTTTAAACTGAAATATTTTTTTTAGAAGTATTTGATCTACAGTAAAAGTTATGGCGGGGATCGAACCCGCCTCTCTGGATCTCTATCCCATTGCTCTAAACAATTGCGCTATCGTACCACTGATAAGCAATTCGTTGGAAGTTGTACATATTCAAACTCACCAGTATCATAATCATTGTTGATCCTGCCAAATATCACGTCAAATCTGACACAGGTTCTGTCCATATTAATACATTTATAATTTTTACCTTATGTCCTTATAGTAGAACAATTTCACAGTTAAAAAAGAACAGATAAAATACTTTTACTAAAAATTTGGCATAATGCAAAAATTATAAATTTACTAATATGGGCGGAGCCTAATAGCGATCTCAGATTTGACGTCCAGTCAGGAACCCCGAGTCATAAGATTAGAATATTTGGCAGGATCAACAATGGTTATGACACTGGTGAGTCTGAATATGTACAAGTTCTAACGAATTGCTTATCAGTGGTATATGATAGCGCATTTGGTTAGAGCAGTGGACTAGAGATCAACTGGTGGGGGTTCGATTCCCGCTTTTACCATAACTTTTTGTTGATCAAATATTTGTAAAAAAATATTTTATAGTCTAAAAAGAATCATTTGTTTTATTTTACAAAAGTGCTTATTACCTACGTTTCATTTCTTTTTAACTTATTATAATTTGAAAATTTTTTCCCCGAAGAAAAACGTTTTGGTCATGGAAAAGATTCTTGAAACAAGCCTTAGAAACCTGAAAATTTCGTCAAAACCCGTTAAGTTTTTTTCAAGATATGGCTTATTGAAAATTATGATGCCCAAATGTTATGTTTAGGGGTGTATCTCCTGTCAAAAGCTCGTAATTAAATAACTAACACAACCATCTGGAGATATTGATATGATCTTGGTAACGTAAGTACCGTATTGAAGTGAGTAAAATTTGCTTTTGTTACGATGATTAATAACATCGGGTATAAGATAGAAGTAAAAAACTTTTTGTAAAACCATTTTTGTTGCGAAGTGTAGAAAAGACGGGTTTTTAAAATTCGAAATCCGCATCCGAAAGAGTTGATTTAAAAAATTAAATGAATTTTAAAAAAGGAAAACCACTTAACGTTAAAACTGTATCTTCATGTACGGAACTCTAAATATTAACCCCTCAGGTAAAGGGGTAATTATACAGGATATCCCAAAATGATTTGGTATATTAAATTACAGTAAGCAACCCTCGATGTGCACATTCAATAATTCTAGTTAAATTCATTGGGGCATAGTTTTTCCATTTCTCAAAGGTGATAGGTGGTATTTTTGGCTACTAAATATTTGAACCGACCGGACCTAGGGTTTTCTACAATGATTTGAATTTCTGTAACATTTATTTTTAAATACCTTATATCAATAACCACACATGTATTTTGAATTTTGTTGGTGTTTCTATTAATAAAAGAGATATACAGGGTTTTCACAGATCTCGACAATATAGAATTTATTTGTTCTTTGTAGTATTCCTAGGCGAAATACAGTTTTGTAAATAACATTTAGCTACTCTACTACTACTTCTAAAAATAAACTGTGAAATAACTTTTTCATTTCTTCTCATATTCTTTGAGCTGGCTAAATTTTCATTTAATACATTTTTCGTTTTATCAAATATATTTTTTGTGCACTATGTAGAGAAACAAGTTTTATTATTAAAATATATGATATTATAGTATAAAACTGAAAAAGTTTTAGCACTAGTGCGGAAAAGTGGAACTTTCAGCACTCGTAAGAATGCATCGTTTGTAGAAGAAAACAATTTCTGTTTCTGTTCAACTGTGCTGGTTTCAGATGTCTATGTTTAATACATAAACTACAAAACACATGACATAAAGAAAATTTAGAAATGTCTTCATAATTTCATATGTGTTTAATGCAATTTGAAAAACTTGTGAACTGTAATCACTAATAAGCACACCGAACATTGCATGCAAAACTATGAAGAAAAGTGGAAAATTTTTTATGTCATGTGGTTTTGTTTATTTTGTAGATTACAGGACACAAACATTTGAAACCAGTGCAGTTTTGTCGAAAATTTGACAACAAAAAAATCGGGCTATTTGAACCCGATATACTTAGATCTTTGTTAAAAAGAAATGGAAAAAAAATTTACTACAATAGTAAAAAAAATTTCGTTAGATCTCAAGATTTACCATTTTTGTGATCCTGCCATATGTCTACAAAAATTCGAGGAGAAGAGCAGTTCCTTTTTGTCGAAAATTTCTGGTAGATTGACGCCACTAAACTCCACATCATCATGTTAACAAATATACTATTTTTCTCCAGGCACACTCCCAGCATGTACCCATTATCGCCCGGCGCCGGATTCCGCAGCCCGTACCCCAGTGCACTGCCGGGTCCATCGGACTTCTACCGGTTCTCGCCCACCGGGCTGATCCAGCCCCATCCCGGGCTCAGTCCGCACCCGCCCCATCTCGGCTCACATCCTGCCATAGTAACGCCGGGCCCCAAGCAGGAACTACCTGATATCAATAACAGGTATGGTGCTTTTTACAGGTAGGTTGTGACATTTTGTTTGTAGAGTTTGTTTTGGTAGTTTTAATGCCTTTAAGTATGAGAAAAAAGGGGAATATATAATAATGTGTAGATTCTTATTCTTGGTAATCAATTTAATAAAGAGGGATATTGAAGAAGTTTTATTGCTAGCTTTTACATGAGAAGGAGTTTAAACTTCAAAACTCATTTAGCTCATTACTTACCGAAAAAGGCATTCATAAAGATGCAGATTTTTATTTAAATTACTTTTATCTATATTATTTTTAACAATATGGCGTCCCCGCCATCTAGAGTTAACTTCGGAACTTACTGGTGATATATTGTTATGTGAATATAATTTGTTTATGGTTAATTGTATTGTGTGGTTGCAGTACTGAACTTAAAGAGAAGATCTGTGGTTCAAATCATAGCGCAGCCACTTTTTTGTTCTTTTTTCTTTTAAAAATTACTTTCTTTTGTTTGCACATTTAGAATTTAATTTTTGATATAGTTAATAACGGATATTTTTTCACATAGGCGGACTAGTACCACGGTAGTAAGGTGTTAGCACTAGAGCCAGGGCGCATACCGTTAAAGCCAGCCGTAACACAAAAATGCGAATAAAAATTATTTTGGGAAACGTACTTTTGTAACATCATATTAAAGACGTTATATCCAATTTACCGGACGCCAGCCGGCTAACTACAGCAGAAAACTCTGAAAATCTACCTTTTAAATCGATACATAGAAAAAAGTGTAAGGTATCATTTATTTCGAACAGTCGGTGCTATTATAATTTAAGGGATACCAAATTTGAGACAAAATTGAAACAAACTAATACATACATTGGATTTTTCTCAAGTCTAGATGTTTCTAGATAAATACTTTTATATCAAATTTCGTTTTTAATATACCTAAATAGCGGATATTGATAGTTTCTGAAAGTTATTTATTAAATATTTTTAAAGGTTGCAAAATCTGAAATTGATACAGTGGCGGCTCGTGGGAAAAAAAATAGGGGAAGTGTTAGTTAGAGAAAAGTAGGACATACAAGGTCTAAAATGGGCACCGCATGCAAAAGATTTTTTGCAAATATCCACTGCTACACAGCCACTTAAATTTCGAAAACCAAGAATTTTTGAAATGAATATTGTAGGATTTACCAGAATTTTTAATGTCTTTCTTAGCACTAATTGTCAGCGCACTTGTTTGTCGACCCGTAATTAAAAAGTTCTTCTTGTCAGCCTCTTTCCAACGGGAAACTGAAGTTTCTAACAAACTACAAAAAATGTCACTAACGGGCCCAAACGAATTCATTTTCAACCACACACACGCGCTACTCCTCCAAACTATAAACGAAAAGATCGCCGATAAAATACTGAATAAAGCGCGATCGACGCGATCAACTTTTCGTACAATACGAACGGAAGCGTTAAACTGCAGCTCTTCCCTAGAGGCTCGGTCTTCGTACATGCGATACTCTCATTGCCAAAGCAACGCATTATTTTCGGGCATTCTTTTCGTTTCTCGCTGGAATATTTTTACGGAGCTCGCACGGAGCTCTTCCGTTGGTGGATCGGCACAAACGAGTTTGCTGCTGGTGCGGTGGGCGCACATACGGGTTTGCTTAATACTTTCAAGTATATCATTTCATTGCACTTATTGATAATTTTTAATGAAACGAATTAGATTTAATATTGAAAAGGCTTGATATTGAAAATTAGTATATTGCATTGATTTTTAAAGTGTGTTAAAAAATAATTTGCCAGGATTTTTTTTTGAGAAGAGGCACTTCCCCTAATTCCTCCGAATAGCCGACACTAGTTTGATATATTATTGTGGGAAGCGGATTGAATAATCCTATTTTAGGTTTTTTTATTATTTTACTTATGACTTCACATTCCAGTCTTAACCTACATAAAATAATGCCTCGACTCTAAAATCCTGAAGGTAATCCAAAATTTGAAAAAAAGGGGATTTCATTTACTTCAAAAAAAAAGTCTCCACTTGTATGGCTTTCTTGAGTAACATCCTATATTGAGAATTATTCCTGAAATATGTGGTAAAAATAAGCGTTTTAAAAATATGGAATTGTTTCCATATAAAATCCAACTGGTATATTTGAAAAACTGAAATTAAGCTTTGTCGAAACGTGTGATAATATATATAGGGGTGTTTAACCAAGTTAAGTTGTTCGCTGGCTAGGCTATATTTGAAACACCCTGTATATATTTGGCAACATCGCAAAATGTAATTTTGCGAGTAGTACAAATATGCAGTATTAAACATGATGTGTCATTTAAAAAATAACTTTCGAGATATTTTTGCGGTTTTCCGGTAGTCATTTGTTTTCTTTTATAACGGATTAACACTTTTTCTCTATCTCTGTTAATAAGCCCTGTAGGTAAGTGTTAAAATATACTGACTGGTAACACAAAGGTATATAAAAATATTTTAATCTCGGAACAATGGAATTAAATTTAACATCACGGATATAGTGGCTCTCGTCTTTTTTCTTTATGCTCTATACCGTATATCCGAATTAATTGGGCAATTCGCGTCCCTTCTCCGCCAATTTTCCGACTCGGCAGACCGCAATCCGATTTTTTCGATTGGCAGAGGAAATTAACTCACATCGGCCCGAGACGTCATAATTCCGTACCGGCCCGATTGGCCCGGTTGCGTCTTCCCCGGGGAATCCCCCAGGGGGGTCTCCTTAATTGCCGCCCCGCGATAATCCGCCGCCGACAACGACGACTTCGACGGGGGCGGTCATGCGGGGAATGAGATCCAAGATTGGTTATCGGCGTTGCGGCCATTGGCCATCGGTTGCCCTAGCAACCGCTGCCTTCCGCAAGTATCCAAAGGGTTAGAGAGCGAGATACAGTGGTGGTTCGGGGACCTAGGCCTTTTTAAATTAGTCCGAGATGTTTGTATATAATAGGGGAATAAGGGATGAATACCGCCAAAGTAACATAAATTGATCAGTAAATAACTGTAAATATAGCCTGATGTTTGTTTTCCTTCTTTCCATGTCTACCAGAATATTTACCTATTTAGGATGATTGATATTTATCTTTTAATAAATGAATCAAAAGAAGCGTGGAGTTTATTTTTACATTTTTTAAACATTTTGAAAATATTATACATTTGAATATATTATGGTTAAAAAGTATTTATATCCATAAAATAAAAATACATGTTGACAGAGACGTAACGGGTGGGGGAGGGCATAGGAAACATTGGGAAAACATGTTCCGCGCCTTGGTCAGCCAAGTTTTCTACTATTTCAAAATTATATACAGATTTTGTAGGTCTGTATATCTTTATTTTTTTACTTTCCTATGTAACAAGTAACAACTTTTATGCTATACACTGTGCAAAAAAAGTTAAGGACTTTAAAAATTTCGACCTCATTTTAATATTTCGGTACATTTTTTAAAAATTAACCTTTCTCAAATGTTAAACAAGAACTGGATAGCTTGTTTCTCTGCCCTTCTGAAATTTCTATCCGAGTTATGTAAAGTTAATTACTCAATCAGCAACAGGGCGATTTAAAAATGGTGTGCAAAAATTGCAAAAAATTATATATGTCTACATGTTTGAGAGAAATGATGTAATAATAGTGTTTATTATAGTTTTTACTAGACAGGTCATTTGTCTGCGTGCAACAAAAAATTATAATTTTATCTCTCTTTTAAAAAGAGATATTACATACATACAATTTTCCGATTAGTTTTATGTCATTTTATTTGTTTGAATTCTGTGAAATCAATATTAATAAAATGTAAAAATATTTTTGTCCTCAGTTGCGTTGGCAAAAGAACAATAATTTAATTTGAAGTTTTAAATTATGTAGTGTGCTTTAAAAATTATGTTTTTAGAACTTTCAATATTTATTAAAATACTTTCAATTTAGTATTCACTTTAATGTGTACAAACAATTATATGTATACAAAATGCAAGGCAAGCACTTCAAGTTTTGTGGATGCAAGCACCTCAACAAATGCTTGACAAGGTGCTATCAAGAATACCAAGAGGGGTTAAAGCAGTTATTACTAGTCATGAATGGAACATTAAGTACTAATGATTAAATCATTTAATTTTAGTACATTTTACATTATTGTTATTTACTTTTATTTCTTGCATTTGCTTTTAACGAACATTTTTTATTTAGTTAGGTTAGCTTTAATTGTATTTAATACCTTAGTTTTGTTTAATTTTAATGACTCGTTCCATTTATTTTGTTGAGAGCTAAGTATTAATCGGACATGCATTTACCTCATAACTTTTGAAGCACCTTGTATATTTTTTATATTTGGGTATACTAATTCGTATCCGGAATATCTATAAATTTTGCTTCTCTTTTTTTTTTTTGTTAAATGAAGTAAATTTTAAATAGAAAGTATTCAAAGCAATATTGACAATAACAGAAGCTCTGAAAATATAATTCTTACCGAACACTGCATATTATATATATATATATATATATATATATTTATATATATATACATATACATATATATATATATATATATATATATATATATATATATATATATATATATATATATATATATATATATATATATATATATATATATATATATATATATATATATATATATATATATATATATATATATATATATATATATATATATATATATATATATATATTATATATATATATATATATATATATATATATATTTACTCTTATAAAGAAAGACATTTTGCAATATACGTGGTGGGCGCCAAAATCTTTATTAACAATTCAATCCCCTTAAAAAAATATTTTTTTGGCTTGTCTACAAAAATGCTCTAAAACAGCTTCTTTTAACTCAATATCGTCGTTAATCCGTCGCACACGGAGGTCCTTTTTCAAATATCGCAACAAATAATAGTCGCTGAGAGCCAAGTTTGGAATATAGGAAGGATGATTTATCTATTGCAACCGACAGTCCAAAGTATCGTACAAGCATTATAATAGAAAATATGCACGCCTCGGGTCAGTTTTTCACGTATGCAATCCCGCAATTTATGTAACAATGCTTCGTAATATTTTCCATTCACGGTGGTATTGGTTTCTTTAAAATCTATCAAAATAATTCCTTCACAATCCCAAAAGATCATGGCCATCACCTTATTTGGTGACTGGCAGACCTTAAAATTCCTAGGGGGTGCCTCACCCTTACGCCGTCACTCCCATTGATTCCCTTTTCGATAAAGGATCATAGTAGAGAACCATTCTCTGTTACAATTGTTTATATCAGAGGTTTCAGGCCTACACAGTTCCAAAAAAGATCACGCACACTCGACACGGCATTGTTTTTGAATAGCCGGAGGGTTTTTGGGAACCTATCTTTCACTGACCTGAAATGATTCGACGAACACTAGTATCAGAAAGGTTAGTCTTTTCTGAGATTTCTTTGACCTTTAAACGTCGGTCGCTCAATGCCACCTCTTCCTGAATGTCAACATTGTCTGCCGTTATCATATCCACTGATCGACCAGTTCTTCATCATTTTCAAGGGATTCCTGCCCCATGCGAAAACGTTTTGTGTATTCTTTCACTACAGAATACGAAGGCGAACTTTGGCCAGCCTTTCATTAATAATTTTAGGTGCTAACCCTTCTTTTGTCTTGGACACGCCTTGTTCAAAACGCTGTCAATAAAAAACTATTTGACGCAAAACGCCAATTTCTTTTCCGCAGCCTAACGACATGTATTTAAAAGATAAAGTTTTATTGTTGCATCTTGGTCAGGCCGGGAAATTTTTTGAAAAATTGCGTCAAAACATGCATTATAACATAAAACTGTTTTTGGCAAGCAAGTTTCCCCTAACATGTTCGCCGATACTTTTCACAACTGAGGTTCAGATCCGAGAAGGTTTTCTCAAAATATAACTTTTTTGTTAAATAAATACATATATAAATATCAAATTGTATGCCAATTATTCCCACAATATTAAAGAAATTTACATATACTAAATAAGAAATTATTTTTTAACACCTACCTATAACCTAAAAAATCAATTAGATATCTAAGGCAATGAGGTGTAACGGGTAATACTTTTTAAGGATCCGCCATATCCTTAAATCGAGTACCTGGCCAGGTAGAGTGAATACATTCTTTACCACGATACAGCTTGTTTTTGTAACGCAGTAAACAATGCATTGGATATGACACTCTAACAAGTTAAGCATCGTTTACTACGGAAAAGCAGTGTATTCTGCTGTAACACAGTAATTTTTCTTAAACATATAAGTGCATTAATTCAGTACAAACTTCATCCTCGTTCAGCACAAAGGTACTGCCTCATTTCACAGAAATGCGATTTTAGATCAGTTTGTAATGAAAAATATCTGATTTTAGAATATGATTAACAAGATATGAGTGACTATCATCTTAACGCCAAAATAAAAAATGGAATGGATAACAATAATTATTGTAGCAAATTGTAGTAAAAATACTGGACAGATAAGTTTAGCCCTACAAGCATGCCCGAGTAGATCATAAGGTACACACATGTGCCTTAGCTAAGAAATACGCGTATCGCAAAGTGTTCAAAAGCCAGCATAACGTTGTAGCAAAACAAAAATTAGGAAGAGTTGATTTACGTATTCGTGATAAGAGATACAATGCAGCCGTTAAAATTTTGATTCAAAGAATACTGCATATTTAGAGACAAAGTTGAAGATTGTTATCAGGGTAAGTTATTTTTGCAAGCATTTATTTGAATCTAGACCTGTCTACATACATACCTATCAAACCATCAATTATTTGTCAATTTTTGATACTTTCCAAATAAGACATTGTTTTACGCAATAAATTATAATTGAACCGAAAACTTATGGTAATGTCTGAATGCATGTTCTAAATGGCAACACTTCCAAACTGTAGAAAAGCGGTTACCATAGTAAATAGTGTGGTTATTCTTGGGCTATTTATTATTGGACTTTCATTGCGCGAAATAGAAAGAGGTTTTGTTGCAGGTAAGTAAGAATATACAATATTGCATTAAGGTCTAATATCAAATAAAAGGTTACCGAATTACAGCACTGCTGTTTCATAGTAAAGAATGCGTGGCTTATGGAGCGTAATATACTACCTACTACTAACTGGAGTACAGAAACAAGCTTAGCTGTATCGTAGTAGGGAATATATTAAACTTGTTCCTTTACTACTACATTGTACTGCCAGAATCGCCAATTTTAGACATTTTTTATAGTTTGGCTAGACGATTAAGATGGGTTAGTTACTTTTTTGATGCCAACTAATTGGCGCGTTCTGAAGAAATAAAAACTAAATAATCGCGGTAATACCCTCTTATAGTAACCCTATGCAAACGAGTGTTTGCATAGGGTTATATAATAAAAAAAAAAACTTGTTTCACTCTTTTTTAAAAAGATCCATTTTTGAAATCAAAATATTTTCGTATTCAGGGGACTGTTTCATCCCCCTAGGGCTAACATGAGTGAAAAAAAAGTTTTTATAAATGAACAAATAAAATAAACTTTACGCCGTGCTTCGAAATAGTATTGTATCGACATTTTTTTGTATAATCTACCGCAACAAAAACATCATTTATATATCCCTATCCCATCTTACAATGTTTTGATGATAAAACATGTAGCTCAACTATTCTCAAGTTGACTGTAATCGATTTGTGCCTTCTCAACAAACTAATTTTTTTATATTTGTACTCTTAAAAATATCGAAGATCTAAGGCCAAGTCATTCTAATCCCTGCGAAACATTGACCTAGATTAGGTCTGAAGCAAATTTCAAACAAATCGTTTTGACCATTCTCAAATTATTCATCACGTGTTTACATACACACAGACATTATATTTTTTCTAAACAAGGTTTTCATATTTTAGGAACTCAAAAACGAATACCCCAACTTAATTTGTCAAAAATGTTGGCGATCACATGTTAGGTACATTAATAACTACAAAAAAAGGTAAGGATATTGAAAATTGCGATTAATTTTTAAACTCCAATAACTCTTTGAAAAATTACCACTTCTTAACTTCTAAACTACCTTTGGGTAGCTTGTTCCTTTGATCTTTCACAATGCCTGAATGAAAAATTAATTAGGTAATTAGCTACAGGACGAAAAAGGTCTACAAAAT